>CAWUFW010015688.1:0-348205 GCA_963921515.1 Calotriton arnoldi
ATCATCATCATCATCGTCACTGGCATCGTGGTCCAGGCCAGGATCCTCCACAGGTGGCGGATGTTGGTCATCGTCATCCTGGATGAGAGGCAACTCCTTCCGCACTGCCAGGTTGTGGAGCATGCAGCAGACGATGATAATCTTGCACACTTTCGCAGGGGCATATGGGAGGGACCCTCCGGTCTTGTCCAGGCAGCGGAAGCGGCTCTTCAGGAGACCAAAGGTCCGCTCAATCACTCTCCTGGTCCGACCATGTGCCTCATTGTAGCGCATCTGGGCAGGTGTCACAGGGTTCCTGAGGGGTGTCAGCAACCACGGCATGTTGGGGTATCCCGAGTCACCTACGGACAGACAAGTGCACATCAGCTGACTTGGAAAAGTGGGCGGAATACTACAGATCAGATCACACACAATGGCACAAAGTCAGTACACACCGACAAGCCAGGCACGCTGGTTCTGCATCTGTGCCATCAACCTGGGGATGCGACTACTCCTCATCACAAAGGCATCGTGTGCTGAACCAGGGAAACGGGCACACACGTGTGTGATGGTCATGTCTGCAAGACACACCACCAGTGCATTGACCGAGTGGTAGTGCTTGCGGTTCCTGTAGGCCTGCTCCTGGGCCTGTGGTGGTACCAAAGCCACATGTGTCCCATCAATGGAGCCAATTACATGCGGCATCCTCCCCAGGGCATAAAAGTCACTCTTCACGTCAGTGAGTCGTCGCAGTCTAGGGAAATAGATGTACCGGTTCAGGAAGAGCAACATTGCCGCCAAAACATCGCGGAGCACACGGCTGAACATGGTCTGTGACATCCCACCAGCAGACGCCACAGTATGTTGGAAGGTACCGGTGGCAAAGAAGTGTAGGGCTGCCATCACCTTCACCTTGGGGGTCAGCGCTGTAGGATACGGCCGGCCAGGCTGCAAATGTGGGGACAACTGCACTGCAAAATCCTCAATCAGCTGCCTGGTGAAGCGGTACCGTCGGATGCTGTCCCGTTCCACCATCGTTGCCAGGTCTGGGAATGGCCGATGGACAGCAGGAGCCCTGCAGTGCAGAGGAGAAGTAAGCAAGATCGTCAGTCACCCCACATATGCGGCATTGAACACACTCAAGATCCCAACATACATCATCATGAGGCACAACTACATGAAGTGTGCAGTACCGGAACGACATTTATGGTACATACATGGCCAACATCTGTCAACACGGTCCTACAGGTGGCATCAATTTGTCCCAGGTTGGCCCATTGGATATCATGATGCTGTGTCACAGTCACCCCCCAGTGACATGTGAGGACAGATGTGCCCCAGGCACCACAGCTCAACGACAGGCACATTCCCAGGGACCCTGTAATGCCACATGGACACTGGCATCACCTGGAGTATCATGTGTACACCACAACAAAACAAACATGACCCCCACAGGTAGTGGCCACACTTGCCATGGCAGGAGAGCCATGGACGTCTGTGACACACACGCACAACATCAGAGTCCATGCACACACAACGTGGATGTGGAGACTGTCTCCCATTGTGCACATGAAATCAGAGACATTGTAAACACTACATGCACAAAGACTGTGGAGGGCCATCACTATTGTGCCACTGGGACACCCTGGCTCAAACATACCGTCCCACATGGGACTCACGGGGTATGTGACATGACATACACAAACACCACTGTGAAATGTGACCATGGCACATGCACAGATATGAACAGTTGCACATCACAGTGGTCACGTACACATAACACCCATGATCCTGTCCCCATGAACACGTGCACAGCCTGGGGGTGGCTGCCCACAGGTGACACCCACAGGACAACATGTACACCAACATACACACAATAGGAAATGCAGCCTTACATGCCTTATGATAAGGTTTGGACAGGCTGTCGTGATGTAGGTGTGCCCCTCACTCCCTGGGAGCTATCTGTGGCTGGCATATGTCCATCTGAGACAGGCATGCTGACATATGCCAGTCACATGTACAGTGATGCGTTGTACTGCAATGGACCGATCGGTGCCTCCGGCCGGCCCATTGCATTCAATGTGTGCGGGTACGCGTTGTACCCCTGTGCGCGTTGTACTGCAATGGACCGATCGGTGCCTCCGGCCGGCCCATTGCATTCAATGTGTGCGGGTACGCGTTGTACCCCTGTGCGCGTTGTACTGCAATGGACCGATCGGTGCCTCCGGCCGGCCCATTGCTTTCAATGTGTGCGGGTACGCGTTGTACCCCTGTGCGCGTTGTACTGCAATGGACCGATCGGTGCCTCCGGCCGGCCCATTGCTTTCAATGTGTGCGGGTACGCGTTGTACCCTGTGCGCGTTGTACTGCAATGGACCGATCGGTGCCTCCGGCCGGCCCATTGCATTCAATGTGTGCGGGTACGCGTTGTACCCCTGTGCGCGTTGTACTGCAATGGACCGATCGGTGCCTCCGGCCGGCCCATTGCTTTCAATGTGTGCGGGTACGCGTTGTACCCCTGTGCGCGTTGAACAGCAATGGACCGATCGGTGCCTCCGGCCGGCCCATTGCTTTCAATGTGTGCGGGTACGCGTTGTACCCCTGTGCGCGTTGTACCTCAATGGACCGATCGGTGCGCACCCATTGACAATGGGCTTGCCTGGCAACGGACGCGTTTTCGAATATTCGAACGAGTCGGTTGCTGGAAAATCAGTTGGTCACCCACAACAATGTTGCAAAATCATGTATGTCATGAAGTTGAAATTTTGAAGGATGCTGTGGGCGTGTTTTGGTGCTACTATTCCATGGATTGGCCATATTCAGAAGATGCAAACGACTTGGACCTATCACTTTGGACACAAGGGACAGTATCTGCCTCTCCAGCACATATATATTGCTGCATGTTCCCCTGAGAGCCCACTTGCCTGCACTACATGCTCCAGGACGACATCTGCCACTGCACTGCTGCTGTCTCTGCCCCTCTGGACCCTGCAATGGCACGTACTGTGGAGAGAGCCCCAGCCTTCAGCCTTGAAGAGAACCAGGCCCTGCTGGACAGCCTACTTCCACAGTACAGCAAGCTGTATGGGACACCAGGGGAGCAGGTGAGTGTTCTGTGCACTGCCTTTCTGAATGTGCATTTTATCTGACTAGCAAGGCTGAGAGTCAGCACACCACTGGCTAGCAGGCTCACTGAGTAGTTGTCACCCCCCATAGTGTGTAGTGACTTGCACTGGACAGGTATGGTGCAGTGACAGTGCTTCTGAACAGGGTTTTACTCCCCATGCTATGATACCATGTAGTGACTTCTGGAAAACTGTCCATGGGCAGCCGTGCACTGCCTGGGTACACCATGTGCCCCTGTGATTGCGACATGTATATGCAAATGTGTCATGCACGGATATGTTGCATGTGTAGTAATGTCCTTATCACTTTGTCATCCTGACAGGCTTCTGCCCATCGGAAGCATGAGATCTGGAAGGACATCGTCCGGGCTGTCCGGTCCGTGGGGGTCTACAAGCGCCGGATCCGCAACTGCCAAAAGAGGTGGCAGGACCTTCGGGGCTGGACCCGGAGGATTGCACGGGTCCAGCTGAAGCTGTCGCCTCCTCGCAGGAGGGGCGGAACACGGACCCTGACCCCCACATGCTCAGGATCCTGGCGGTGGTCTTTCCAGACCTGGATGGGCAGCTGAAGGCCAGAGAGCAGCAAGGAGGGGGTGAGTCAAAGACTGCACTGTGTACTCTGTCTAACATGTTATGTGCCCTCCTCGGGCCAGGTTGAACTGCCACAGTACAGCAGTCATGTTGTCCAGGAGCCATGTCCCTCTATTGTGCACTGCCCACTCCTCATCTGATACCCAGGTGTGGCCCTTACATGCAGGGAATTCTGTCACTTAGGACTGTGTCCTTGCAGTTTGCTTGACTCAAGGTGGGAGACAGCATCTGTTTCCCTGACTCTGTGGTGGGCATCATGGGTGGGTCCATTGCTTACACAATGCCTGTATTCTGACATGTATTCAGCGTGTTACTTTGATCTGTGGTCCAATTGCTGAGCTGATCCACCACATGTGGCTGGGGTACCTGGCACACACCCATGCTGCGGGTGGGAACAATGTTTGGGCCCCAGGAGTATGTATATGACGTGTGTCACACATACTTAGCCAGTTGCCTACAGTCCAGGGCTCATCCCTCATTCATGTGGGGCTGGACAGTCATGCCTACTCCAGGCCATACAATACACTCTGTACTCCCACTCCCGTGTATCAGAGGACACATTGTGCACAGTGATTTGCCCCTCAGGTGTCTGCCTCTGTGTCAGTGTGCTGTGGATTAGTCGCCAGGACTGCTGTGGAGTTTCTTGGTAGGGGCTCAGCATGCCACTGGAGATGTGACCATAGGAGACGATACTTGTGTGACACATAGGTGTCTGATCAGCTGCCCATGCAGACTGGGGCATGTAAATGTGAAGTTCAGGCAGCTGTTCCCCATGCACAGCAGAGTGTGAGGGGCTCAGGTTCAGAGGGTAGTGTCACAGGTCTCCCATATGTCCAATAGGTATGACCTGGACAGATGAGGGTTAAGAGGATGTGTTGTGGGGGGATGTACATGTGCACTTGTGCAGCTCCAGGACTTGCATTCCCCATGACCTACTATTGTGACACAGTGCAGAGTGTTGTTGTCTGGCTGCAAAGTCATACATCACTGAGACAGTGATGTATGACTTTGCAGTCATGCCTCCGCCATGGCATGTGTCTACTGATTGGTGATCCTGCAGGGGAGTGACATGTGCTACATGCACACCATAGTGGCGCTGGCTATCAGGACATGGGTGCATCATGGTGTCTGTCGCTGGTATGCATCACATGCATTTCCTATTTGACTCTGGGCATCCCTTACATCCGTAAACCTGTACTGACTCAGTGGCAAGAGCTGTGATGTGTCCACACCGTGTCCTCTGCACTGTCCAACTACTGTGTACTTGGTGCATGTGTCAACACTGGGGTGTTGCAATCCAACAGACACCAGACAGATGGGTGCAAGGCCATGTGGGATGTGAGTGCCATGCTTGGCATCAGACTGACAATTGACTTCTCCTGTTCAATTAGTGCACTTTTAGCAATGCACAACTAATGATGCCAGGGCTTGCTCTGTGATGTGCTGTGCTCACAGTGGTGTGTGCGTTATGTGCAGGTGACTGATGTCTGTCTGTTTCCCCATTGTTTGCAGATACATCCACGGCCACGGAAGGGGACAGCTCCACGGACCAGGAGGAGCCGGAGAGCCAGACTGGGTCAGCAGCCGAGGAGTGGTCGGAGGGACCCAGTGGCACGGAGGGCGAGGGAGCCACACCGAGGAGTCCTCAGCAGCATCCACCTCAGCTGAGGACCAGAGCAACTCGGAGGATGACTCCCTTGTGGAGGCGGGTGTCAGCAGCCACCACACCCCAGCTAGTGTTGCTGTCCCCGCCACCACCAGCACCACCACCGCCCTCCCATCGGCTCCCATTCCCCAGGTCCGTGGAGGCTCCCATGTCCGGGAGCGTGTCTCCTTTGGGCCAGGCACCGCACCCCCTGCCCCTGTGTCCCCTGCTGCCCTGAGTGAGGAGTCTGTGTACCTCCTTCGCCAGCTCCATGTAGGGCAGACAGCCATGCTGAGTGTCCTCCATGCGCACACCGCGCTGTTGACTCAGCTGGTGTCGTTCATGGAGGGCATCTCATCGGGCATGTCTGACCTACAGAGGGGCAATAGGTCCATGGACTCCTCCCTGACGGCAGCAGTGTCCCTCCTCAAACGGTCCCTCACCCCTCCTGCCTCTGCTCCATCCACACTCCCCAGCACCTTACCCATCCCAGGCACACACACACTGGCACACACCAGCACACACACATCCAGCACACTGACACACACGCCAATGACAAAACGCACACGCACGCACATTCAGGGGACTGAAGCCAGACTCACAGGGGATGGGGCCCTGGCACACACACACGCATCCACATGCACTGCGCAGTCCTCAGTTCCCTCTCCCTCCAAAGCACCCTCCCTTGCCTCACCTGCAACCCCAAAGTCACAGCAGCTCTTCCTCTGTGACCTCGGCCTCTTCCCCACCGATGAAGCTGCTCCAGCATCCCGGGGAAGAGGAAGCCCACCCACACGGAGCAGAGTGCCCCTCGCCCCCGGACACCCTCCCCCAGGCGCAGACGGACTGAGGCCCCCACCCGCAAGTCCCCCGGAGTGCTAAGAGCAAGACCCCGCCACCGCCCTGCAGCTCAGGCACAAGGTCTCCGTCCTCCATCCCTCAGGCCCCCACTGCACAGGTGCCCCCACCACACCCTGCCCCAGGTTCCCCCACCCACAGATATACCATCCCCAAGATGCTCCGGCCTTCTCCCCCTGCCACTTGCTCTCCCAGCACCACACCCCCGCTGCGCTTGTCTGTGCCACTGATGTGGTGAGGGTGTCCCCCCTCTGTCCAACCCACCTTGCCTGTTCCCCATTCTCCTCCCCTGGAGGTAGGCACTGCAGTGGAGTCCACTACCGCCCTGTCTGACTTGGGCACTGCAGTGGCGGACCTGTCCACCCCATCTGCAGGGTCCACTGCAGTTGTGCCGGCACCCACGACATCTGTGTCATGCCCCCAGTTGTGCCGGCACACACCATGTCAGACACCTCCACTGCAGTTGTCAGTGGCTCTCCAGCACCCACCACCCCTTCCCTGACTCCCCTGGTGAGCCCTGATCCTGTCCCTGCGGTGCCTGGCCTGCCCCCCGGTTGCCCCTCCTAGTGGATTGTCCCTGGTATTGTGCAGGCATGCGTAGGGTGACATCTGCCAGTGTCACCCTGTTTGAACTTTGACAATGGACTGGCCATTGGCCTTTGCTCTTTTTCAGGACTTCGTTTGGCCTCAACACATATGCTGAATAAAGCAACTTTCTTTTCTCTAGTGCTCATGCTTCAGATGTACATGTTGTTGGTGCAGCTAACCATGCCCTTGCTGCAGTGATGGTGATATCTGGTCTCATGATTATGAAGTGTTACTGTGCAGGAACCCATGTGGTCCAGGGGGAATGTGTCCTATCATGTGGTGTATCCATGTCATCAATAGCAGCATCTGAGGGTGTCATGTGTTCAGTATTTGGCAATGGGTTTCCTACTTACATTGGCAATTTCATATCTGTGGCTTCCACCCCTGCACATCTGTTGTGCCTGCCATCGTTGCATTTGTCTACTTCCCTGACCGTGTTGCCATCTCCAGTGGACATGCAGGTTTGGGCATCAATGGGGAGGGACTCATCCGTGTAGTCAGTGCAACATTGCTATACAAGTGTGTTGGATCTGTGCTGATGATTCCGTTGGCACATCCATGACCAGGCTGATGTGATGGGAGCCCTCATTTGGTGCTAATTGTTGATTGTGTGACCAAGTGCTCAGCTGACATGATGGGGCCCTACTGAGGCAACATATGGCACAGCTTTCCTCACACAGGAGTGGAGTCCCCTCATGGCAGTGTGTACACGTGTGACATTGCCTGCGCCCAAGGTGTGTGTTGTATGTGCATGTCTGTGTGTTCACTTCCATTCATCTGCGCATGCTGTGATCCCTAGTGTTGTACCTGTTTGTGATGCTTGCTGACTTGAGCTATGTTCCCCCAAAGTCTTCTCCCTGTGTTCTCTGTGATGTGGGTGCATGGCACATTACTGGTCATCAGGGTGTCACCCATAGGTGTGTTTGCTGTCAGGGCAGAGTTTGTGTGCAGACGCAGATGGGTCACAGTCAGGTTTCCCTTTGGCACTTGTTGTTTGCCCCTGTCATGTGATTTCCAGTTTGTGTTATCTTTCAGTGATTGTGACACGTTGTGTGTGTGACTGCTGGCACTCCTTAGGGTCCGGGCTGCAATGTTGGTTGTTGTCTATGTGTGTTCTTTGTGGGTGACCTTGGCTTCTTCATTGGTGTGTGACTGTGGCTGGGATCCCATTGGTCGGTGTGGTATTGCCGTCATGTCCATGTACAGCGTAGTGTGCAGTGTGTCAGACATTCAGGAGTCTTGTTGAGTGTCCATGTGTGATGTGTTTCTACACCTTGGTTCCCACCCACCACCCTGGAATAGTAATGGGTGCATGTGCAATGTCACCAGTGCATGTGTACTTCACTGCTGCACATTGTTGGAGGTCGAGGGGTGTGGTCTTGAGTGTGTGCAGATGAGAGTTGTTGCCCGGCTAGTCCCCTGCCTCCATGTTGGCCTTGGCTTACTGGCCATGCTGATTGATTTGTGCTTGTGTAGGTGTGATGGTAGTTAGTTGCTCAGGACACCTGACTGTGGTTCACAGTGTGAACGACATTTAGCTTTGTCATCACAGTGGTATTTTTCTTCAGCCCAGGGTCACCACATTGTGGGGGCCCTGGGGGTGGTGCTGTGGTGTGTCTGTGACTTGCTGTGTCAGTTGTTGTTCCTACGTGCCTGTGTGACATGTGTGTTTTGTGCTCCCTCTCACCTGTCAATGCCTGCTTGCCCACATAGGGGATTTGGATCCATGAGTTACCTTAGTGTGGCAGTGTATGCACATCTGTATGATTGGTATTCAGCTCTCCTCATGTGTTGTGTTGTTGCCTGGGGACACTGGCACCCCCACCCCTCACCTGCTGTGTATGATGACAGTGTTGGTCTGCCTGTTTGTGTTTGTGCATCTGCACCACTGCATTGGCATATCTTGGGTGTGCCATTGGCTGTATGTTGTTTGGTGTGTTTCCCCTGCTGTCCCTGGGACTCCTAGGTCATCGGTCAGCACAGTGATCATGGTTTGTGTGTCCCATTGCTGCCATGGTATGGTATCTGTTCACCTCACATCTGCTGTCTCCACAGGGTATCTGCATTTGTGTGCCCATTGGTGCAAATATGTGGTTCTGCATTCTGATGGTCACTTCTGTCATTGTGTCATTGATGACTGTTGACGGTCTCAGCCCCCATGGGTGTTGTTTGTCTGCACATGGCCAAAGGAATGTTTCATTTGCACTGCAGTATTTGGCTCCCCCAATTTATGTTGCAATGGGACACATACACTACTTTGCCACAGATGAGTTTTTGGTTCTGTGACCAGGAATGATCCATGCAGTTTGGCAGTTGCAGCTCTTTCTTTGTCAACAATTACCTTTTGGTCACTGTGATGATGAGGGTGTAGACCCCATTGCCACAATGGTCAAAATGTGCTTCAGCTATGGACCCCACACTTGCCTTTTGGTCACTGTGATGATGGGGGTTTAGACCCCATTGCCACAATGGTCAAAATGTGCTTCAGCTATGGACCCCACACTTGCCTTTTGGTCACTGTGATGATGGGGGTTTAGACCCCATTGCCACAATGGTCAAAATGTGCTTCAGCTATGGACCCCACACTTGCCTTTTGGTCACTGTGATGATGGGGGTTTAGGCCCCATTGCCACAATGGTCATGGGCTGCTTGCATTATGGGTGCCACACACATATATGTGTGGCACATGTGCTAGGGGGTCACATTGTATGTTCAATGTCATGTTCGGTGTTGTAGGCATTTGACACAGCCTGCTCACACGCTTGTCATGGTGGTGGGGGATGTCTTAATCTTGCATTCCCTAGGTTGTGGTGTGCTTGTTGTGTCATGCATTGTCCATCCTATGAGTGGGGGTGGTAGTAGTGGTAGGCATCCAGCCCCCTGGCTAAGGGTGGTAGTAGTGGTGGGCATCCTGCCCCCCTGGGTGAGGGTGGTAGTAGTGGTGGGCATCCTGCCCCCCTGGGTGAGGGTGGTAGTAGTGGTGGGCATCCTGCCCCCCTGGCTAAGGGTGGTGGTAGGCATCCAGCCCCCCTGGCTAAGGGTGGTAGTAGTGGTAGGCATCCAGCCCCCCCTGGGTGAGGGTGGTAGTTGTGGTGGGCATCCTGCCCCCCTGGGTGAGGGTGGTAGTAGTGGTAGGCATCCTGCCCCCCTGGGTGGGGGTGGTAGTAGTGGTGGGCATCCTGCCCCCTGGCTAAGGGTGGTAGTAGTGGTGGGCATCCTGCCCCCCTGGGTGAGGGTGGTAGTAGTGGTGGGCATCCTGCCCCCCTGGGTGAGGGTGGTAGTAGTGGTGGGCATCCTGCCCCCCTGGGTGAGGGTGGTAGTAGTGGTGGGCATCCTGCTCCCCTGGCTAAGGGTGGTAGTAGTGGTGGGCATCCTGCCCCCCTGGCTAAGGGTGGTAGTAGTGGTGGGCATCCTGCCCCCCTGGGTGAGGGTGGTAGTAGTGGTGGGCATCCTGCCCCCTGGGTGAGGGTGGTAGTAGTGGTGGGCATCCTGCCCCCCTGGGTGAGGGTGGTAGTAGTGGTAGGCATCCTGCCCCCCTGTGTAAGGGTGGTAGTAGTGGTAGGCATCCAGCCCCCCTGGCTAAGGGTGGTGGTAGGCATCCAGCCCCCTGGCTAAGGGTGGTAGTAGTGGTAGGCATCCAGCCCCCTGGCTAAGGGTGGTAGTAGTGGTGGGCATCCTGCCCCCTGGGTGAGGGTGGTAGTAGTGGTGGGCATCCTGCCCCCTGGCTAAGGGTGGTAGTAGTGGTGGGCATCCTGCCCCCCTGGGTGAGGGTGGTAGTAGTGGTGGGCATCCTGCCCCCCTGTGTAAGGGTGGTAGTAGTGGTAGGCATCCTGCCCCCCTGTGTAAGGGTGGTAGTAGTGGTAGGCATCCTGCCCCCCTGGGTGAGGGTGGTAGTAGTGGTGGGCATCCTGCCCCCTGGGTGAGGGTGGTAGTAGTGGTGGGCATCCTGCCCCCTGGGTGAGGGTGGTAGTAGTGGTGGGCATCCTGCCCCCTGGCTAAGGGTGGTAGTAGTGGTGGGCATCCTGCCCCCTGGGTGAGGGTGGTAGTAGTGGTGGGCATCCTGCCCCCCTGGGTGAGGGTGGTAGTAGTGGTAGGCATCCTGCCCCCTGGGTGGGGGTGGTAGTAGTGGTAGGCATCCAGCCCCCCTGGCTAAGGGTGGTGATAGGCATCCAGCCCGCCCTGGGTGAGGGTGGTAGTAGTGGTAGGCATCCAGCCCCCTGGCTAAGGGTGGTAGTGGTGGTGGGCATCTGGCACCCCCTGGCTAAGGGTGGTTGTGGTGGTTGGCATCCAGCCCCCTGGGTTGGGGTGGTGGCGCGCATTCAGGCCCCTGTGTGCATATGTGGCATTGGTGATGGGCATCCCGCCCCTATGGTGCTGCTGGTGTAAGTATATTCAGATTCCCAGTGTATGTGTGTGATGTGTCGTGTACGTGTTGTATGTGTTTTGTGGTTGGTGTCTGACTTACCTTCTGCGCCGTACGCGTCCGTGCCTGTTCCGGTAGTAGATGTAGAATATTGGTATGATCGGGACGAAGGGATTCATGGTTGGTTCGTGTCGTTCGTCCTTCTCGTTGCTTCGCGTCGTCCTCGCCGCTTGGCTTCGTCCTCGTCGCTTCGCTTCGTCCTCGTCGCTCGCGTCGTCCTCGTCTGTGCTGTGTTCATCTCGTAGCCGTGGATCGTGTTGTGGCGCGATTCGGAGCTTATGTGCGCCTCTCCCGGATGCTTTGACGTGCCGTGCGTAGCGACGGGTTCGGCGCGTACGGAAAGCGCATCGTACTTGTCCGGCCGGACGGGGCTGCATTTTCCCTTCCGTGCGACTCGATTCGGCGTTTCCGGATTCGCCTCGGTCGGAGAACAGGACCTGGTTTGGGTGAGTACGGCTCGGCCGGGATTTTTGCTGTTGTGCGCATCGTACTTGCTCGTTCGGTGTGCTGTACGGATCGGTCGGGAAACTGGCTTTCGCATGGCTTTTTTCCCGACCGAATAGTATTGGGTGCGCCTCCGACCGAGATCGGAATCGGCCCCAATGTATTTGGAGAATACATCAAAAATCTCTGACACCAGGACTTCAGCAACAAGCGACATCTTTGTCTGCTGCCCCGCTGAGAGCTATACAGAATGGCACCTCTCTGTGACTGATTATGAAGAGGACGAAGGATAGAGTCAAAGTATCCACCCAGAATGCGGCTGGTTTTGCACTTAATCTTACTTATTCTCCTACCAATCACAGTAAGCCTATATAGAGGCAGCCCTGTGCCGATATTTCATACTTCCATGCACCTCTATTTCCTACGTAGCCCACACCCCTGTACATCTGCAACTTAAATTGTTCACATTATTCATATTAAGGCAACACAATTCAAGTTGCCCAATTCCTTTTTAGTGTAACTCAGGAGATTCTGACTGATGTTTCAGATTAATTAAAATTTTTGAGCCCGCCCATGGTTACTAAAAGGGACACACCACATGACAATATGGCAAAATCAAAAATATTTGAATACACTCGAAAACTCTCTGTAACCGCAGAGTATGCATGGAAAGCATGTAGCATTATGTTTTTAGATCCAGAATATAAACATGTAGAGAAACCTACAATTTATAAAATATCAACTAGATAGTATAAAATCTTCATTTATGGATTTTGTTTGATTGTTATGGAAGTTGAATACAAGAATTAAAAGATTTCAGTTCAAGGAACTAAAACATAGCTTGCTCTGTCAGTTTTTGTGTGTAAGGTTCTGCAATACTTGCTAATTAGAGCACCATCAATGGCAATCATATGGTAGCAGGTGTGGCACAAAGGGCGACTTATTATTATGAATGTTAAGGCCCCTACAAAGTATACAGCTGTTCTATTTTACATGTGTTTTGAATGACTGCTATGTTTGGTGTGCGGAATGTTTTAAATACTTCAGGTTTTGGCATATTATGTACGACAGTAACATGTTTTGCAAAGGGTCACAGTTTGGTCAATTAGTGAAGCAGGGATTAGAAGACAGAAATGGTATTACAAGACCAACTCTCCATGGCAGTTTTAGGGTGAATTCCCCTATGGCCACCTGTGAGTTCTCTGGACCACCGTATTACATGGTCAGTTGCTGCAGCCAACGTCCCTGCTGCACCCTGGGGGCCTTCCCAGCTTTGTGAAAGAGCATTCTAGTATCATGAAAACTTCTGTCGTATGCAGGCGGCCCCCGGCCCACTCGTATCAACGAGGGCAGGAACTTCCGCTCATTCTCCTGCACTCCTGCTGCATGATTGGATGAATGCAGTGATCCTTGACCCGGATGTGCTGTCTGGCTCTGTATCACTGAAGCTCAGACTCGCTTTAAGAGGAGGACAGAGGCTGTTTATGGAATGCTGTTTAGAACTGCATCCCAATATGTGGAGACCTTTGCAGGTTTCATGAGAAGCATCAGTCCCCCTGCAACTAGGCGGCCTGGGGGGAGCTGCACAAGATGGCTGCCAGGTCTTGGGTAACAGACATTTTGCACTTGTATTGAGTACACATGCACTTGGACACATTCTGCAATGGGAACACATGCTGGAAATCAAAAGTATTCCATGGGTTTCTGGAGGTGGATTTTGCAAGCCTGGATTTGCTGATTCCACGCGACATCTCCACTCCAGTTACCAGCAGTCACAAGTTGCCGGGCCCAGTATAGGGAGCAACATGCGCAGGTGGAAAATGCAGAAAGAGGTTTTGTTTGCCTGGTGCATTCCCATACACTGTAAAATTCTGAATCGTCTAAGCTGGTATCTCCCCTGGAGATATTACTGTGAGCAACCGACATTGGCACAAGTCACACAGTTTGTTTAAAATGAGGGTCCCCAGTCTCCTGATCCTACAGCTATCCGAACCCATCTCCCCTCTTATTCATGCTTCTCATTTGCGAAAAAATAATGTGCAATGGTGTCTTTGGGTTTAAAAGAGCCCATGGTGGACTCTAAATTAACAGTTTAATGTACTTCTTGAATTTTTTTATATGGAAGTGCCGACATCATCATCCTTTTAAGTATATAGTATACTATATATAACAGCTCTAAGTACATTAGTAATAATTTGCCTTGCAGCAAGAGTAGTAAATTTGATTTAAGAAACAACCTGAAGTTCTTGGGTTTATTATATTAAAGCTTAATCATAGGTTCGACATTATTACCTTGTGTGATTTCCAGCCAAAAGACCAAGGCATAGCCTATTCCGCCATTTTTAAGCAGGATGTCTGCCTTCAGCACGCATGTTTGGCAAATAAAGCAGTTCCCAGCGAGGCTTGACGTGCATTCACCGTAGAGCCCTCGCCGTAGTGTTAAGATCCTAACCCGCGAGGAGTTAACAGCGAGGACAGACTAATTCACCGGCACTCCAGGCACAGGGGACACAGGGAAACCAGCAGCGTTGGCACCGGTGCCAGTTTGCGCGGAAAAAAAATAAAACAACTCACGCTGGTTGCCATGGTGGCAAGATTAGACTACAGCTGGCACAGTGGGAAGAGAGGATGGCACAGTGTTAGCAAACAGAAAGCTGTGTTTCTGGAGAATGAAATTACAGTGGCATGTTTTACCATGTGTAGTTAACTCTCAAAACACTAGGCGATGAACCCGGCAGCAGGCTCCCTTTCGGAATTGGAAACATACTGTTTTCTTTCAGTTTAGGTGACATTTTGTTTAGTAGATTTGAAATATGCTATTCACTATAGAAAAAAAGGTGCAGCTGGTCTTAAATGGGATTTGCTGATGCATCGCCCATGGGGTCACGTGGTCCGGCTTTGGTGTCTACTGTTTTTGACAGAACAATGCGTTGCATGCATGGCTGAAAGTGACACGAACGTAGATGAGTCTTAGAAATACCTTGAGAGAAAAAATGCGACTATCCCACTTAAAATTTGTGCTGTGTTGCTTGTAAGAGTACTTAATTTGTACTGGGAAAAGACTAGCCTATCTCACAGGTATTGTTATACATGTTGGAAAGAAATATGTCAGCATTATCTCAAAATAAGATTAATTGGAATGACATTGTTTAAACTGATTGACAGTAATAAGGGCCTCAATCTGACGTCCATGGTAATTCGGATTTGACCGGTAACTGAGATAAAGGCAGGGTCAGACTGGGACAGAAAATAGGCCTGGGCACCAAAATGAAAGTGGCCCCCTTTAAAGAATAAGATAGCAAAAATAGTGACCCATGTCTGCAGATTGGGGCAGTTTTGAACTGGTAATGACGTGCTTTTTTGTAAGGTATGGAAGACTGCATGGATATGAGATTACCGTAGACAATGATGGTTTTAATATCAGGGAAATCAACAGTAAAAACCGGCCTAGCAGGCCATGAAACATGACCACAAACAGCCAAAAACAGGCCTGCACAATGACCTGTCAGACCAGCCCTTCGGGCACTGACTGGTTGCCCTATAGGTCAGTCCGAGATCTGAAATACGAGATCTGTGGTAACTCCACAATTATCTAGTGTTGTACCCAGAAGCGCCACCTTACTAAAGGCAATGAAATCTCTGAGCGTAATTCAAGGTAAAAATTGAGAATTTCTAGGGAAATTATAACCAGAATTATCAATTTTCTTGCCAAATACTCATTTCTAAGGGACGCCATAGTGTCCCATTTGTCATCCCTGTTAATTCCCCTCATAGTTACTGGGCTGCCTCTGTAGCAGTAATTTTACGGGGGGGGGGCAGGTGCAGATATTAGGAGCAGATACATTTAATGTGGCCTAAGGAGTCCATTGCATTTCAACACTGCAAGAAAAGGAGAAAATGGTTTACACAACCTAAAAACTGGACAGGAATGATCTTTCACAGATCTCTTCTGTAGAATTTGAATAATACAACTACATATTAAATATAGTTATTAATGCTTATTATTTCGGAGGCACTGTGTGATTTGACGCTATTGTGTACCACGCAAGAATATTATATTAATGTTTGTTTACGAAAAATGCAAGCGAGCTTCACAAAAACTCACAGAGCTTGCTAAACACAAGTTACTTTTTGCCTGCTGCTACAGCAATGTCCCATAATCTCACCTGCTGCACAGAGCAAAAATTCCTCACATATCCTGCTGGGCCCTTTCTGGGTATTATTTTTAATACTTCAAAAGACCATTTTACAAGGCCACAAAGCAACAACGTTTTCATAACTGAAGCCCATCGGGTTCTCACTGGTGCATCAAACAAGCAAAACAACTAACTGACTCCACTGCACATGCACGTTTTCTTTCAATAAAAACGTGGACAAACACAGATTAGATAAAACAAACACAGGTTTATTTGACCCAGTTCGGTATCTTTCCGCCCTCTGAGGGTGCTTATTTCTCTTGCCGTATTTTCAGGCTCTCTCCTTTAGGGAGAATCATGAGAATTAATTCCAGTAAATTGGTGCTTATATGAGCACGAGTACCAGTTTTCAGACTAGTGAAAGAGCTATCATTAATGGAGGGGTGGAGCTTATTTTTCCTTGCCCGGATCTTCATTTGCTTATTGACTGCCCGCCACCTCCTCATCAGAGTGTCTGTTGCCATTTTGCCATTTGGCAGCAGGGTTATGCTAGGGAGTACTTAGTGGTCACTAGGTAAGTTGGAGTGCCAACCTTTAAAGTAATTGCAATGGAAGGTGTGGGTAGGTTTTAGTAGTAGTGGTAGAAATCAGTAAGCCCTGAGGAGGTGTTGTGATGTATGTGTGCTAGACTTATCAGTGGCGGCTGGTAGGGAACGGTGGCAGGGGGTGACAAAATGAAAAAAGAAAGAAAGAATAAAGGAAACTTACCTGCCGGTCGTGACCCAGCCGCAGCCTCTCCGCCGCCTCTCCTCCTGGCAGGAAACACCCAGGCTCCCATAGCCAATGACAACGCTGCAATGCAGTGTTGTGATTGGTTCCCCTAAGTTCCCCTAAGCCAATCATAATGCTGCATTGCCAGAAGGCGGAAATATGGTACCAGCAGTCTCAAGGGAAGGATCAGACAAATACTGATGCAATAGCCTCAACAACTAAACAAATAGCTTATTTCATTAAGGCTGCAAGATCCACGGCAGCAATGGGACCAGATGAGATCCTGATTAAGGCCCTTCAATCAAATCCGGACGAGTGGAGCAAATTTCTATCCCCCCTATTTCTTTACTGTTCTGCAACAGGAGATATCCCAAAATCATGGCGGGGGAGTATTGTGGTCCCTATTTTAAAAAAAGGCTCCAGAACAGATCCAAAGAATTCTCGGCAAATAGCCCTACTCGACGCAACGGGAAAGATCTTTGCAGCCTGTGTCTTGGACCACCTCAAAGACTGGGCCTTTTCCAGTGGAGTAATTCCTATGTCCCAGGCAGGATTTCGCCCAAAACACTCATTAATAGACAATATTGCAATTTTACAAACGATACTTGACAAATATGTTGTGTCAAAATTACAAATTGTATATTGTGCTTTTATTGATTTTACTACGGCTTTCGACAGGGTAGACATGCCAACCCTCTGGAAGAAATTGGTGAGGTTGGGAATCCCTCAAGATTTACTCTCAATAATTATATCCCTCCATACAGAAACATGGTGTAGAGTTCAAATGGGGGGATCAAAGGGTTTAACTAGACCAATTCCCACATTAAACGGTCTCAAACAAGGTTGTCTCATTGCTCCCTTGCTATTCTCCCTTTACTTAAGCGACTTACCAGAGCACTTCATTCAAGTAAAAAATTATCCACCAAAACTAGCATTGAGTGACATACACATTTTAATGTACGCGGACGACATCGTAATTTTAGACCTTACACCGATAGGGCTCCAAAGTAACCTAAATGCATTAAGCGGCTATGCAGATGACAATTTCTTAACCCCAAATATTTCAAAAACTAAAATTTTACCTTTTAGGGGAAAAAAGCGACTACGACCTTTTAATTGGACATTAGGGGGAAAACCACTAGAATCTGTCAAATAATACACTTATCGAGGCCGGATTTTCTCCCAAACTCTACAGAATTTCTCCCACCTACATCATATAGGTCGAAAGGCAGATGCCCATGTAGGAGCAATGCTGAAACTATACTCCTCTTCCGGAAATAGACATTTCCAACCTCTGTTGGAGGTATATCGTATCAAAATCCCCCCCATCTTAATGTATGGTCTAGAGTATATACACATAAAAACCTGAAAATCTGTAAACTCAAGAGAAGGAAATTCCCTACGGAAACTGATAAGAGTAAATCAAACTGTCCCGGCCCAAGCATTACGTCTTGAACTCTCCCTACCCAGCATATACGCAAGGGCTATCTTGAACATATTAAGATGGGCATATTACCTTTTGCATACTGACCCTGGCTCCTTAAGGCACATTTTAAAATTGGAAACTTTTAGAGAAGAGTCGTCACGATACACTTTTAATAAGAATCTTAATATAGCTTTTAGTCAGTCTCACTGCACAGTAGTACTTTTACAAACTTGGACACCGGCACTTTTGAAGCTCTTTTTAAAGAATATGACCCCAAGATTAAGTTTCGACCTGGACGTAGAACATTGTCTTCAATTAAAACACTATATAGAATATACAAAAACTATAGACTATAAATCCCCAGAGAAATATATACACTTCTCATTAGATCATAGGGTCCGGCGCTGTATTCTTTTACTGAGGCTGGAAATCCTCCCTTTGAAAGTATATATAGCAAAGTGGAAGAATTCTGAAAATACAACTGGGCTTTGTGATCTGTGTAAGGGAGGAATGCAAGATCTAACTCATGTTTTATCTGTCTGCTCTAACCCAACCCTAGTAGAAGCCCGGAGGAGGTATTTAAGGCCTTTGAGTATCAGATACAATGCTTTTTTTATACAAAGCCTAATTAAGCTCTGCAAATCACCACCGGATGAACCCGCTTGTTATCAATTGTATACATTTTTAAAGAGTTTTCTAAAGTTGTTTTAAAGTTCATGATGATAATGTTTTAAAATTATAAATATTTAAAGCTGACATTATGACCTATCAGCTTTAGATACGTCACCTTTTTAAAAGATCTATCTAAGCTCTGGATGAATTTATCTGATATTAACCATATAAATATCAAATGAATTTTATCTTAAAGATGTCGCAAAAAATTATGATGAAATGTTTTAACATTAGAAATGTTTAAAGCTGATGCTATGGGTGTCATGATAATTGATTTAAAACTATGTCTGTGTATTTGTTGACCTCAGTTGAGGTCTATATCAAATTTAAAATAAAACTAAAAAAAAACAAAAACTGCATTGACGCGTTGTGATTGGTCTGAGTGCCGACGGAGACAGGGAGCCTGTGCATGTTCCTCACCAGGCAGTGTTATGGAGCCTGGTGGGGAACATGCAAAGTGTGCATGAATGTTTGGCCGGCCCAAGACGGCCGGTCAAACATTCATGCGCACTTTGAGTGTGCTCACCACTCCTCACCTGGCCCCTGCTGTGACCAGCCCCGCCCCTCCCTGCACCTAGGAAGGAAAAATAAAATTATAACGCTTTGTTATTATCATTTTATTTTTCCTCTGTACTGCTCATGAAGCAGTAGGGCAACGCTCCTCCACCTTAGCGGAGGAGCCGCCCCTGAGACTTATACATATTAATGAGATGCTCTATATTTTATGTGTTGAGGGTGGCACCGGCCTTGTGCCCCACTCCATGAACTCTGGGTGCTGACAGTTCTTCGAGAATGATAGAGGAGTTTGGATGATGGCAGTAATGGATACCCCTAAACCATACAGGAAAATTGGGGTGTCACGTGCAGGTGACGCCTTTAGCTCAGATGTGGAGAATGCTAGGAGAATAAAAGAAAGGAAAATTCCATAGTTATACTGAAACTAAAACTCACACCTGTATCAAGAACACCTGGGGTTTGGGAGCAAAGCCTGGTAGGATGGCACTGGCTGGGCCAGGGAAGACTTGGCCTCAGGACGTTGGTTGTTCTGTGCAGTGATCGAAGGGAGAGTGAAGAGTAAACGTCAGCAGGAGAGGAGTGGTGCAGACTAATTTTCCAAACAAAGGCCATCTGATAATGAGCCTCCCTTGTATAGTTTTACCAATTTGTATATGTAAGTGTCATCTGTGTGTTGTGTCTCAATGCTTGAGTTAATTAGTAACTATTATAATTACAACTATAATTAGAAGACAGAGAATCAAGGATGACCCTTATCATGGGCCAACTCAGACTATCTGGAAAGATAAGGATTCACACCTGAGACCCAAAAAGCCACACTAATGCCGGCGATGATAATGTTTAGATTTTCACAAACATGGTGTAAACACTTTCTATCCTAGGGATGCCTTTTCGAAGATCCTGAAGAACACATGGCCCTCCAGAGAGAAAATACTCTTGAGCAATCTAATGTCCACCAGTCAAGGGCTGCCTGAGAGTGATAGTACATTCTCTTAGTGTGCTGTCCAAGGCTACTGCTTTAGAAGTGTGTTTTGCCCCTCTAGCAGGCTAGCATGCACACTCACCATTGTGCTAGGCAATCAAAGTATATTTTAATTGTCAAGTTTGATGTGGTTTAACTCTATCCAAGCGGCTGCTGAGAATACCTGCACCAACTGAACAATGTACAATATGATACGACTATGCAATGATCTCATATCCTTATAAATCAGGTGTGTAAGTACACTTTGCTCATATATATGGCATAAAGTACCCTCTAACCTACATTATAAGACTGTTGTATATGACAAGTTCCCTGGCCCTAAAGAGGAATGAGGTTGAAATATGAATTTCTCTATAAGGTCAACAGAACTTCAAGATGACTTTCAGTATCCTTTTAACATCCAGCAGGCAGAGGGTATTTTATTCCTTATAATACATGTACAAATCGTTTCCCTCCCTGTTAGACCTGGCAACATTGGTGTGGGTCTCCCCTGCATTTTTTTTGCCTTTGCCTCCTGTGTTTTTGCTGTGTGTTGGACTTCGCTTTACTGGTCTAGATGCTTTGGGCATTTTGCCACTGCTGTTCAGTGCCAAAGTGCAAGTGCTCCCGTTGTAAATTGGTGTTATGGATTAGTGATTCCATGATTGGCATATTTGGTTTACTAGTCAGACCCTAGTACAGTGCACTATGTGTACCAGTGTTACAGCAGTCAGTTGTCGGCTGGTGTCTGAAGAGCAGGTGGTACCCAACGCATTCTACCCCATAGTTGCAGCTAACAATTCAGAGTGCCTCTGCAAAGTGGCTCAGGTTCCCTTTGAGTGGGGGGGAGGTCTCAAGTACCTTGACAGTAGCTGTGAGTCCAGCCATGCCTGTTGACTGTCTGCTAGGCAATGATTTGGAGAACTCCCCTTAGGCAAAGGTGGAGCGGAGGTCTCATTTAGAGATGTTGGGTCTGCCTGAGTGGGCATGTGTGACCACTCGGTCAATGGCAGCCAGTAAGGACATACAAGAGGACCTGGAGCCTGAAAAAGTGGCCCAGGTGCCTGCCAAAAAGAGAAGAGGCATGGGCGTGGGAAACCAGCCCCTGAAGTTCCCACGGTCCAGGAGGAGGCAAACCTTGAGGGGGATGCCCTGGTGCTTACAGGGGAACAAGTGGCTGAACTGGGGGACCTGCCTGAGCTGACCCATTGGCAGCAGGAAGGAGGCCCCTCCAGGGAGAGATTCTGCCAGGAACAGCAGAAGTGCCCTTCTCTTGTTGGTTTGCGGCAACAGGCTTCAAACCAGGCAGCAGGTGATCAGTCTGGATCACATTGGATATACTGGGAGAATGGTCTCCTGTACAGCGAGCATAAGGTTGCTGAGCCTGGGTCAGCCCGTGTGCTGGTGGTACCGTAGCGCTTCAGAGCCTTCCTACTGGGTCTGGCTCATGATGTGCCTTTGGCAGGGCATTTGAGGCAAGACAAGACCTTTGAAAGGCTTGTCACCCATTTTTACTGGCCCCAAATGCGCAAGCACTCTGATACTCATTGAAGGTTTTGCCAGACTTGCCAGGCAAGTGGCAAGAGTGGGCAGAAGTGTAAGGTTCCTCTCCAACCTTTCCCTGTGGTCAGCACCCCCTTTGAGAGGGTGGGTATTGAAATTGTGGGGCCTGTGGATCCCAAGACAGCCAAGGGCAACAGGTTCATCCTGGTCTTGGTGGACCATGCCACCCGGTACCCGGAAGCCATCCCTCTCCAGACTGTGACGGCCCCCGTGGTGGGTCGTGCGTTGATGGGGATTTTCTCCCGTGTGTGGTTCCCCAGAGAGGGGGTGTCCGACCGTGGTACCAACTTCATATCCAAGTATGAAAAAGTGGCCCAGGTGCCTGCCAGAAAGAGAAGAGGCATGGGCGTGGGAAACCAGCCCCTGAAGTTCCCACGGTCCAGGAGGAGGCAAACCTTGAGGGGGATGCCCTGGTGCTTACAGGGGAACAAGTGGCTGAACTGGGGACCTGCCTGAGCTGACCCATTGGCAGCAGGAAGGAGGCCCCTCCAGGGAGAGATTCTGCCAGGAACAGCAGAAGTGCCCTTCTCTTGTTGGTTTGCGGCAACAGGCTTCAAACCAGGCAGCAGGTGATCAGTCTGGATCACATTGGATATACTGGAAGAATGGTCTCCTGTACAGCGAGCATAAGGTTGCTGAGCCTGGGTCAGCCCGTGTGCTGGTGGTCCGACCGTGGTACCAACTTCATATCCAAGTATATGAAGTCCCTGTGGCAGAAGTGAGGTGTAACCTGCAAGTTCACCACTCCTTACCACCCCTAAGGTAACGGGCTGGTTGAGGGCTCAGATATCTTGTAGTTGTGGCATAATTGCTAATGTTGAGAATTTAAAGCATGCTATTACATTAGCACATCATCTCTTTGCTTCTTAGGCGTGTTAAGTTAACAATAGACATTTGTTAGACAAATAGGATCTGTTAAACATGCATTTGTATTGCAGTCTATAAGTGTGTTTTTCAACTAAATATACATTTTTTTGTGTTCATGATAAATATAGTTGTTAGTCTAAAAGTTTCAGCTATGACTGCTCCTGTGGGAAGGTTTCTTTTTTTTTGAGTGGGACATGGTTAGGGGTGAATTTTTAAAAACGAAGTAGAGGTCTTAGAGCAAACATATTACTAAGAGCTCTGTTATCATGGTACAAAGAGGAAACTGTTTGAACAAAGGGTTATTAGAACCCCTTTTGCTAAAAGTAAAGCCATGTCTGGTAAGCGAAAAACTCTCCAATGCGACTTGAATACATGGGCACCCTGAATTATCTGACATATGAAGAAAGAGGGAAGGGATGGGTTATTATTTTTCCTGTTTCCCAATGTAGAAATCCTCCTAGCAATGTAAGTCTGGGAGAACACATAGGGGCATTTTAATGTTCTACCTAAACTCTCACAAAAGGCTTGTCTGGAAGGCTCCACAGCAGCAAGCAAAAACTCTACTTAAATTATCCTTCTTTAGCAGTGTTGCTCAAGATTTTCTCTTATGGAGGGTCTGGATGGGTTCCATGGTTAACAAGGAACTATTTTAAAAGAAATATAAAACTTTTAAGATTCAAACTAAGTTTATAAAAATATTACATCACCTAAATGACACTAAAATGTTAGAAAAAGTAAAATGGAGACAGTGGGATAAATATACGTATTTTCAATCAAAATTAGTGTGAATAAATCCATGTCTATAAGAGATGTGAAAAGAAGTCAGAAAAAACCCTAAGCATTGCTGTTTATTTTCTTCTAATTGTATTAGAATGAAGTGAGCGTTGATGTTTCTCTAGTATTAGCAAATTGGAATCTTTTCCTTTATAGCAGGATGATGAAGACACTGAGGCCCTATTCCTACTGGACCTCTCAACCATGTTATGGTGGTTGATGACCTAAGCGAGAATGGGCTACATGGTTTGGTTCTTGCACAGCTTAAATCCTTTTCATCAAACTGTTCTCAAATGTTATCCTTTTCTCCAGCAGCAGCCTGTGCAGGTAAGAGCGGTGCAGCCGTGGGGCCGGGTTGGGGGGGGGATTCGACAGACGACCATGAGGAAACATTAAATAAATAATTAATTTTCCCTCCTCTTCGTCTGTCGAAATACACCCCCACCGCCCCACTGCTCTTACCTGCATGGGCCGCTGCTGCCTTTCTCCATTTCACTCCGCTTATGGCAACCATTTGCTTTGGAGTTCCCCAGTGATTTTCCCTCTCTCCACTCCTTTTCAATATTTATTTCTGACCTTTATCCCGACTGATTAGATGCTTCAAACTCAGGGCACTTTCATACACTGCGGACAATGTGATCGTTATATTAGACTAGTCTGGCCCAAACTCAGTGATAAAACTGAAGGACAGATTAATGTCAATTGATTAACTCTAATCTACTAAATTTGAAGGCAGGCTAAATAGAGCTTCTGCTCCTGGGAAAAAAACATGCACTCTAGAACAATATACTACGGCCAATGGAGCAGGGGTCCCCTCCATCTGTCCCACACAAAGCTAAGGTACTGGGTGTCACAGTCAACTCAGATTCACTTCTCTCTGCACATGTTTATTCTGTCACCTACTCATGTTTTCTGATATTATGCATGCTCAGGAAAGTCCTTGTTTCATACCTTGAGACAAGCATCCTGCAGTGATATCTGCTCTAACTTTGTCTCTTTTAGACTTCTGCAATATTCTTTTGGTGGGGGCTTCCGGGATATATTTTCACCAAATTGCAGGTCGTCCAGAATTTTGCTGTATGGGTTATGCACAAGCTGCAGACATTTAAACATATCTCCAAGGCTAGCAGTGGTTTACACTGGTTGCCTATTGAACAACGTGTCCAGTTTAGGGCTCTGTGTATTGCACACTAGATCTTGTATGGTCAGGAACGATAGGACATAAAGAAAATCTTGACCCCTTATACTATCAGCCTTCTGCTACATTCTGTTAACTGCATCCCATGTGAATAAGTGGACTTCTGGAGGACCTTCTTTCTGTCATGTGACATCTTAACTCTGTAATTTTCTCCCTTTGAGTATTAGTCCTGAACAACCATATGACCTTCAGACAAGCCCTGAAAATGCTCCTGTTCTGTTAAGTCTGTTGGATTTTAGCACTTCATGTAGCTGATTTTATCTTCAGGAGACCTATGAGTGCTAATGCACTACAGAAATAATAACTATATGTAAATGTATATCAGTTCTTAACAGGCAAATAAGTAAATGCTGGTCCAAAAATCTTTCCTTGGGAGGCTGAACGAGGAGGGGGTACATGCCAGGGAGGCAGGCCTTACGTTCCTCACTGCACCACTGCTGATGCCAGAGCTCCCAACCACCTCAAATTGGCTCTACTGTTAGACAAGCTAGTAAGCAGCCTGTGCTCCATGCATTCTTCTTTTATTTACAGTGTGGTTTGTGGAAATAGAAGAAAGGGTCTCAATAGATTGAATGGTGATCCTTAACTATTTCAAAGTTTTCTGTTTTCATGTCCTTAGTGTATTTAACAGAAGGGGGGGGGGTGCTATTTTTGTAAGGTAAGGGAGCTACTGACCTAGTTAGGGACAGTGAGGGATGTGGTGGAGACTCCGGTCCACCGGCAACCACCAGCACAAATAAAGTACTGCCTCACATTTGGAACATTTGTCATCAGAGTTTCTCTCAATAGTAGTTGTCATGAGATATATCCCTTTGGTCCCCATGAATGACTTGAAAGCAAATGTTTCTTCTGTTTGGCATATGAACCATTATCTATTGCTACTCAGAGTTACTGTATTGATGAGGTTGTGCACCTTGCTCTCGAATTTGACTGAGTAGATGATTCTACCTTACCAGCGATACCCTGTGCTGAAATTGTGGAGCCCAGTCTGAGGCCACAATCAGTTGTGCACAGTATCATTATGGGTAGCTTCCACCGCACTGAGAAACAATTAAAGCAATCACTAGATTTGTAAATGACTTCAACAAAAGGTTACTCTTGTGGCAAAATGTCCAGAGCAAAGCTAACAAATAAACACACTCCAGGTTTGAGTAGAAGCCTGGGAAGGAGTTGAGGTTACTTAAAAGAATTATGATCATGACATAAGTCTGTTACATACATATTTACTGAATTTGCCACTTGATAATAACTTATCAACTTGCTGTGTTTCTCAAAATGAGCTTCTGCACCTTGCAGAGAATAAACAGCCCTTTATGACATTCCTAGAAGCATGCAGAGATATACTAAATATTTTCCACATATAATGAAACTGTAATTGATACAGGCAAATGTAATAAGTTGAACTACAATGGAAATCCATTTTAGTGAAAAATGTTACAGTTTTTCTTATCTCGTCTGATTTCCTTGTACTGAACAGATAAAACCACATTAAGACAATGTTTAAAGCCTCTGTTACCTAATCATGCAAATTGTCTAGAACTACCCAGAAATCCAAGTATGCAGCCAGCAACTGTATTACATAGAAAGAGTTGAGAATATTTGTACATGTTTCCCATTGAGGTTCTATGTGATTTGAACAGTTCACTTTAGTTTCCTCTCCTTGCTTAAGTTTGATAGGAGGTAATATAAATGCCCAAAGCTTTACTGTACTTTGACTCATTCATTTATTCTTAATGATCCTATTTCTTCAATTGGTGGGTCAGTTCTGAATTTTGATAGATTTTGTGGGGTCTTGAGTTGATGAAATGTATTCTAAAGTATGAACACACCTTCAATAGAGTGGATGTTTGTTATTAACGAAAATGTAAGTTTTATTGATAGCCCAAAAACCTTTACAGTAAATTTTAATATTGACATTTAGGCATGCATCTTCATCTTAGAAGACTAAGGAAGTTATTATCACTGTGTCAGTGACTGAACCATGAACAGTGGCATTTGTGCAACTTCACTGCACAAATTTCTTTTCACAACTCATACTTTGTAAATACACACACCCTTACTCCTCTGTGCTCTGTGTGTTACATGCCAAAATTGAATGTAATCATGGAGACTAATTTGCCTCTAAAGGTGAAGCACAATTAACATATATTATTAATATAGATGCTATGGGAGAGTGGCATAAATGTCCCTTTTCTTTGGAATGATATACATAGGGTGAGTTCATATGTTTCTTTTCCAAGCATCACACTTGTGTTGTTACCAGAAGTCATATTAAGTAAATGTCACTCAGAACCACACTGGACTTCTACAGGGGTAAAATGTATAGTTTTGTCCAGAAGCTTTTTAAATCCTCTAAAATAAGCTTTGAAATATATGAAAGACAAATTTGGCAATATACCTATCTTTTAATTTGTATTACAACGTCACATAAGTTTGAAATTCTGCATTGTTTATCTATGCCCCGTCTACATTCGTGGTCATTCCTCTGACATGCAGTACTTTCTTTTGTCTTACTGACAGATGGTTGTCAATGAAAGATTTTCAAGAGAAAATCCCAGCAGGTATTTTAAAACTTTGCTTTTTTCCTTTTTTGTAAAAGCATTTTTTCATTGCTCTTCTTTTTATTTATTGTCATATTTATTTATGACTTGTTTGAAGTTAACGCACAAAACAATAATTTTTTAAGTGTTTTTCAGGGACTGGGAGAAGTTATGCCATTCCAAAGTTTTCCTAGAATTTTGCCTTTCTTAATTTTTCAAAAGACATAACAGTTTAGTTGTTCATGAAAACTTCCATGATATCTACCCATTTTACAAACCCAATGGTTTCCATTTATGGATCTTGCATGATGCTCCACTCTGTTACCTTTTGGCTAGGTCTGTGCTCTATAAATTCCTCATAGAGAAAAACATACATATATATCTTACTACGGAAATACAAAGCTAATATGAGTGCTGTTAGTGTGTGAGTGTCCTGTCCTGTATATTTGAGTCTTTTTTTTTCCAGTTAGTATAATAATGTACTGTTCCTTTTAGATATCTGTTACTGACCAATTAGCCTTACTTTTAACAGTTGATTATATTCAACATGTATTAAAATGGAATTAATATTAATTTTGTAACCCTTTCTTGCACTTTGAAACATGAAATGCATATGCAGAAGACTACTACCAATTTATGAAATGCGAGCATTGACATACCTGTTAATGCGATGCTCTACAATGTATAAACTATTCAATTGACTTCCTGATTTCGTTTGATTGTGTTGTTTTTCAGCCACATCAATTTTAATGCGGGCAGGACATGCTACAAAAATTATCTAGGTGACAATACAGCACATGAAAAGAATCTAGATTTTTTAAAACAATATGAGTGTACAATGTCATTCCACAACTTGTACAGGAAGCAATACATTTTTTTACTTTTAATAATGAACATTATCTTATACTATTCAGGACTGATTCAGTATATAATTTTAATTTGGGGTGATTTATGAATAACAAATTGTACATTTGAAAATGGTCTTGCATATGAGTGAAGCAAATGGTAGATGTAACATATGGATAAAGGTCACCCATTTGTGACAAATTTACTTAGGGAGAAGAAACCAATAAGTTTTGATTTCTCTTTAGGGGTGCACAAAGAATACATATGGCCAATCATGATGTGTGGAGGGTTGCATATCCATCACCGTCACATGTGTAGGAAGATCTCTCCTTAAATTATCCTTCTTTCACCCTTTAGTAGTGTTGATGTAGCTCAAGATTTACTCCTATGAGGGTCTTGGTGGGAGAAATGATTAACAAGGAATCATTTTTAAAAAATGCAACAAACTTAAGGTCCAAGACAAGTTTATAAAAATATTACAGATACATCAACTAAATTCCACTAAAATTTCCCAAAAAGTAAATTGGAGACAGTGAGATAAATATACATATAACCATTTTCAATCAAAATTTGTGAAACCAACTGCTAACATGGAATTTAATGGGAATTAATCCATGTCTACGAGAAATGTGAAAACAAGTCAGAAACCTAGCTAGTAACTTATAGAGCACGAAGTGTAGTGGTCTGAACTAAACTAATCAGGTTGCTTTCAGAGAGCTAGGGAGCCTTGAAATCTGTATTGGTTAACATGCTCCTTGAACAGATGGGTTTTCAGCTTATGTTTGGAAAGGAGGTGTGAAGGAGCGCACTTGATTTGCTCATTTCCAGAGGGACATTTTCTACAACCTTTGGAGTGTAACTTAAATTTCTTTTTGTTCCTGTGGCCTGTCTTTGGGAAAATATTAATTAACGTTCTGATAAGTATTTTGCTCCAGGGCTATAGATTTCACAAATTCTACCCTATACATCAAAAATAACCTTAGTGGTTTAAATGATTGATTCAAAAGTAGCAAACAAGACAAATATCCAAGCCTTTTGTTTGCTGCTAATACGCACCCCATGATCAAGAGTGAAAATATTCAATTCTGGGTCTGCTCTCTACTTGCACTGTTATGTGGTGTGATGACAGGGCTGGCTGATCATATTTCAGTCTGGTTGGGGTGGGGCATATTTGGTCCTAATTCCAAAGAGCATGTACAGCAAGATATCCAGATCCCCCACCCAGCAATACATTGAGTGGACTTCTCCCACACTTTTTATAAATGGGCTGAAATATCCAATTTGTAGCGACATTTTCAAAGAACATTTCCTAAAAAATATATAGATTTTACAGGTAATTCAAATAACCTGGAAACAGAATTTAAAATGGTTTACTATCACTTCGAAAATATAGAAGCGTCTCTTTTCATGAGTGACACATATTACTTTAATGTTTCCCTTCTGCTCTTTCCTAATAGATTGTCAGCCATGTAATATATCTAGGGACCTACCTAGAAATTGGAAAACGAACATTTAGATAGAAATCATTGTATCAGACTTTAGGTTTGTAAAGTGTTCATCAGGGAAGTCAGATTTTGCAGACACAGAAAAGAGAGCTGAGTCTTGGGTTACAGAGATCGTACTTGTTCTCACTGGAGCCATATCCCATAAGAGAAAGCAAACTTTGAGGGAGATACCTCATGCAGCAGAACTACATGCAATAATTGTAAGGTGCTAAAATACCTCACGAAATGCTTCCACACATGACATCAGTAATAAGAAGCTGATTTAGAGTTTGGCAGAGAGGGTACTTCGTTGCGACTGACTGCCCTCTCCATCAAACTCATGTTCCGCTCGCCCGATTTAGAGGTAAAGGAACCTTAAGAACGTCGACTACAGCCATGATATGCAAGGAATAGCTTTGTCAGAAGAGGATTATGTAGGGGGCATGATCTGCCACTGACCAAGATGGATACCTAGACAGGGTGATCTTCAGAATATCCTCATCCATCCGGCATCTTGCATACTGAAACCTTAACAAGATGAAGGAATGGCTACACTCATTCCTGTCTTTGCTGCCTGGCTGCTCCCTACCTGAAGTGTCCCAGAACTGTCACAGATGGCACTGACAGAAGATACAGCGGCTTTCTGCTGCCTGGCGGAGTAAAGTGCCCCAGACTGCGGGCACCGGATAGCTTGGTATGTGTGAAAAACCATATAGGAAACATGGTGAGCAATGGACTGTCTAAATGTAATAAACAATTATGTAACCACCCAAAAATTGTTTGATGTCATAAACACATATTTTATTTTATTTTTTTTAATTTTATTCATTCATCACTTGTTAATATAAAAATTCTTTCTAATTTGTTTATTTCTTTTTTCTTATATTTTTCTTATATATTATAAAAAGACAAAATGCAATGATATATGCATAACATTAAAACAAATAATGTTCTGTTCATTTCTGACCTATTCTCTCAAGTATACTGGTTTATCTAATAATGCTAATCTCATGAATTTGCAATTAATTTCGAGAATGCATAAATACAATCAAAAGACAATCGTATGTCATGGCTAAGGGTGTGATCCAATAATGCTAATCTCATGAATTTGCAATTAATTTCGAGAATGCATAAATACAATCAAAAGACAATCGTATGTCATGGCTAAGGGTGTGATCCTACGCGCGTTTCGGCTTTATGCCTTCATCAGGTAGCCATGTATAATGTAAACCTAGAAAAATAGTAACAGAACAATTTTTTAATAAAAGAAATGTTGAGCGGTTACATAGCATCAATCCTATTCCAATGTTCAATCAATAAATGTATTAATTCTTTTAACATGATTGCGTTGTCACAGGCAAAAAAGCAGATGTCTAGTTTTTTAAAAGAAAGAAAGCAGAAGATACAGAAAACAATGTATGTAGGAAACCGTTTGTGATGTAGAGTAGTCACTTACATCATAGCGAGACGCAGATGCGGTATTAATTATAGTAAATAACAGACTAGGTCAATTGCTAACATTGCAGCCTCAGCGATACCCTACCAACATGGCGCCCGTGAATATATGACTATCATACTAGAATATTGGTTATTATCAAATAGGCACTTTAGTGCACTGATATGCGTAGCGCATCTTTGTTTAATGGGATATGGTTGATTATGTATGCAGGGGAGCATAGAAACTGGGTTCATTAAGGTCAACGCACTGTTAGTTGCATTCGACCAATATGGCGCTCATGTTTGCCCGACCCATTCCCATTATATCAGAGCATCTGATATTACCCAATAGGCACTTCACGTACGGGCATGCGTAGTACACCCTTTTTAAACTAGTATCTTTTTGGCGCATTCAATATTCGAGCAGTCTTCAGCCGCCGATGCTACGGCCACGTTGTGCTGCGCTAATCAGCTGGCGTAAACCGGACGATTGACGGAGCTCATATGGAATGCTCTCTCACGATTTGAAGACCTTGATGGATGGTCGATACCCATAGGGTACGTGTGAGAGACTCACAGCTACTCGCATGTCGTCGTTTTTATGGGTAAGAGCAACAAACTTTCAACGCCAGTTCTCTTCCCCATGGTACTGTGATTCAAGCTGTTTAATTAACTTTTCCTAAACAATACCTTTTCGTGTATAAATTGCGCTATGCTAACAATGCGCATTGGTTAGAAATATAAATACTATTAGTGTGTTATTAAATAGGCCTTCTCATTAAGATGTGGCTTTACAACCCTCCCTTTTTAAAAAACCATTAGAGACTATTGGGATGAAAATATGTGTGAACCAGATATTGTTAAATCAATATGGTTGCACTAAATATGCAACATAAAAATACACATTTAGGAATGTGTTCTAAGGAATTTTTCACACATTCTCTTATAGGAACTACATTTTAAATTATCAAGAGATATCATCTAGCCATCTTACATTTCCACCGGTAAGTCCGTTGCTTGTCTGACTTTATTAGTTTTTAAAAAATAGAAATCATTGTATATAATAGCTTTCCCTTTTTAATTTTTCTATGGCTTTTCATTATTAAGCTACCTCTGAAGATTCGGTATTGGAATTGCTAAGCCATACAAAACTAAAAATAATGAACGGTTTCAACATCAGTGAATCTATATACCTCAATTAAGGTAAAGGTTCGCTTCACATTCTTTATTTTAGATAGACACCAGAATATAGTCACGATAGGTGCTAATATATGTGTGCATGGGTGATAAGTTTACTTTTCACAACCACTTTTTGGCATTTTCCTAATAAATATTCAATGATTATTGGATTTTTTATTAGGCATTGTTTTCTGTATCTTCTGCTTTCTTTCTTTTAAAAAACTAGACATCTGCTTTTTTGCCTGTGACAACGCAATCATGTTAAAAGAATTAATACATTTATTGATTGAACATTGGAATAGGATTGATGCTATGTAACCGCTCAACATTTCTTTTATTAAAAAATTGTTCTGTTACTATTTTTCTAGGTTTACATTATACATGGCTACCTGATGAAGGCATAAAGCCGAAACGCGCGTAGGATCACACCCTTAGCCATGACATACGATTGTCTTTTGATTGTATTTATGCATTCTCGAAATTAATTGCAAATTCATGAGATTAGCATTATTGGATCACACCCTTAGCCATGACATACGATTGTCTTTTGATTGTATTTATGCATTCTCGAAATTAATTGCAAATTCATGAGATTAGCATTATTAGATAAACCAGTATACTTGAGAGAATAGGTCAGAAATGAACAGAACATTATTTGTTTTAATGTTATGCATATATCATTGCATTTTGTCTTTTTATAATATATAAGAAAAATATAAGAAAAAAGAAATAAACAAATTAGAAAGAATTTTTATATTAACAAGTGATGAATGAATAAAATTTAAAAAAATAAAATAAAATATGTGTTTATGACATCAAACAATTTTTGGGTGGTTACATAATTGTTTATTACATTTAGACAGTCCATTGCTCACCATGTTTCCTATATGGTTTTTCACACATGTTATGCAGACCCTGATATAGGAGACGTTATTAGGGGTACCCCTTTTTTGTACTTACCGGATAGCTTGGTGCCACTGCCCCCTGGACCCTCTGTGAAGACTGCACTGAGCTTCACCAGCAATCGTTCTCTTCTGCTGCTAGAGGCCGTCTGGGCCTGGAACCTTCTCTTCTGACTGACTCCTAGGGGCATTCGAGGTAGGCTGGTGCTCTGCAGGCCACGGAAGATTTGCAAGACTGCTAGGGCCTAACGAACTATGAACCAAGGGGCCTGTCACAATCCCCATTTTACATTTGATGCCGGGGCCCCCAACATTGTTACATTGTGCACCCCTCTCTCAGGCCCACAGCACTCTGTTTGAATTCTGTTTAACTAGTTACTGACTGTAGGGAGGAGTGGGGGCACAAAATGAGGCCCATCCTCTCTCCTTTGCAGAAACATCCTTGAACTGGGGAGTGAGATATTCCTCTTGGGTCCATAAGGATGATGCTTTACTGATCCGGATATAACTGATGACAGTTTGGAGGGGGAGGGACTAGCAAGATAACTACTTTTGAAGATGCAATGGCATGCAACCTAACTGCCTGAAGGGCAGCTTGCCCCACTGTGGTTGATGGTACAGTCTCTGAGTGGGTGAGCTCCTGTTCATTGCTATTGCACCCCACTGGCATGGTGCTATGTGGAAACTGCGAGTTACATAGCACCGAGAGGGTCCCTTCTCCTCTCAACAGCATCCTTGAAAATTGCTACATGATGAGAAAAATTATCCTAAACTAGCCAAACTCGCCTTTGATAAGAGTTGCTCAATGAATGTCACCGGGGATGAAGGGGCCTTACGGTTAGATGGCACGGGAGGTGAGCTGCTGCCCAGAGGTGAACATGAAAAAAGTACTACGTGAAATTATTGTTAACGTGCACTCCAACCTATGCAAAATTGAAAGGAAAATAGACAACCTAACTACTTGGCTCAGCCAAATAAAGGAGAGCCTAGATAATCATAGCAACAGGCTACAGATGGAGCACACAATAGCTTGCCTGAAAGATTACACAGACGGCCTCATGAAAACAGTGCCCCAACTGTTGACTGATATCACTAAAATCGCAACCAAAAAGGAAGACCTAAAGTCACATTCACAAATCAACAACATCTGCCTTGTTGGCTTGGCAGAAACAACAGACATGTGGCGAAAGGAGACATTTTTCAAAAAGCTGCTTGGGAAAAGGCCTGTCAGACCAAACTTGTTTTCAGTCTTCGTCGTTGAGATAGCTCATAGGTCCCTTGTGCATAGGGTCCCCTAGCCTAGCTGTCCCACTGTGGCCAACAATGGTTCACCTCCTAAAATTACTGGGACAGAGATATGGTGTTAACATTTGTTAGAGAAAAAGGGCAGCTGGAACACCAAGGAACCACTCTGTTAAGCTATCCAGACTTCACCCCTGCGGTGCAAGAAGCAAGGCAGACATTCATAGGGGTGAAAAACGTTACTGAGAGCCTCAGACATCAGCTATGCAATGATTTGCCCTGCCAGACTGAAGATAAAAATGGATGACAAAGCTTTGTATTTCACCTGCCCAAAGCAGGCCGTGAAATTCACCAAACCCAGACTGTGAAAGTACTGAAGCAATCTCCGACAAGCTGCGCGAAATGAGGATAATCCCGAGGAGGAAGCTGAGGTGCAGACAAGCAACACAGAATAGTGAACCAACTGTCTGAACATTACTTTTTGTATGGGCAGTAGCTACACATTAGTTTGCAAAATGGGCTGCACCTCAGTGCTTCTTATTACAGACAACAATCCGTTCTACTAACAATCGCAATGTAGGCTACTGGCCCACTAAAAGTATCAACGTTTCTTTCCAAGACTATTGTGCACAGCCAATTTTACACGCCTGATCCCTTTGTGATATATCTAAGATGCTTGTTATATATATTACATGTTTGTGGTCTGGGGTGGCTGGTGGCGGGACATCCACCACTGTGTATGATGCAAAGAGTTTCACTCATGTAAAGTTGTAGTGTTATATCCACTGAATGTTGTGAGCTTTAGTGTGGTGGTGGGGGTCTTCATGAGCAGTCCCAGTTGGTTTGAGAATATGTTTCCACACAAATACAGACTACAGAATTCCACTATTCCTCTCCTGGTCAGTTTACTGCATCACTGCATTTAGATTCATAGCATTAGCACAGCGACCCATGCTATTGATATATATATGTGGAACATACACAAATTAAGCAACCCCAAGAGGAGGTGCTTAATACTAGCATATTAGGAACATCACAATGTTGATGTTGCTCTGCTGCAAGAGATGCACACTAACCCGAACAAGCCACTGAACTTTGAAGATAGGTGGGGAAACTCAAACTACTTTGCCTCTTGTAGCTCCTTGGCCCGTGTGCTGGCGCTCCTAATCTGTAAGGCACTATGCTTCAGGCCCACCTATGTACACCTTGACCCAGCAGGGCGGTACGTCTACATATCAGCGACCCTTCAAGATTTCCCAATCACATTTATAAACACATAAATTCCTAGTATTGATTCTCCTTAACTTTTTCATTGCATTGTGGCTCATTGTAGACAATGCCATGACAAGAACGTTATATGGAGTGGGGACTTCAATGTGGTTCTTAATCCCAGCTTGGACAGCTCTAATTGGCGAACAGCTAATTGTCCCAATGCTGTGAAAACACAATGTCACATCTCAAATTTGGATGGTCTAGCAAATGATTGGCATGCATTGAGGCAAGGCTCAAAATCCTACTCCTACTATTCTTGAGTTCATGATACCCATTCCTGTATAGACCTACGGATGGTCTCTAGGGAGGTACTACCATGAGATGATAGGATTGTACTTTGCTGGACCATCCCCCAGTCTTCTTAGTATTAGATTGCCCAGTTCATTACTGCAGCAGAGACCAAGGTGCTTCCCATCCAAGGTGCTCTGAGACTCTGTCTTTCAAGCTGACATATCTGCTTCTATAGCCAATTTGTTTTAAAAAAAATGTGCAATCTGTCCCTGTCTTCACAATTGTCTGGGAAATCTTTAAGGTCTGTACTAGAGGCATATTCATGGGAAAACAGGCAGGGGTATTAATATCCATTCATACACAATTAAATAAACTCCTTGTGAGAGACTGAGACAAAATAAGACTGGACAAGACCCCTAAGCACTTAGAGAAACTGCTGGCCTACAATCTCAGGTTAAGGAGCTGGCAGAGCGAGAGGTTGCATTCCTCTGTATAAACGCACAAGCCCAAGTTTACGATGAGAGCAAAAGAGCTAGCAGGACCATTACTTTGCTACTTAAAAAATTCAACCATGCACTATAGGACACTTGTTGTGCCTGTAGTCCAGGGAGACAATAACTGGTAACTTTGAAATATTACGTACTTTTACTGAGAACTACAGAGACTTATATGAGTCTCACTTATCCTATGCAGAAGAGTGAATTGAATAACATCCAATGTATATTGAATTACCATGGATTGAAGGGGATATGCAGCAATACATGTTAGAACATATATCTCTCACTGAATTCGAATGAGCGATAGACAGTTTTGCTGGCAACAAATCCTGGGGTATGGATGAGCAGATTGTTGAATTTTCTAAAACTTTTAAAGATCTTCTAGTGCTACATCTTTTGGAACTCTACCAAGAGTCCCTGGACTGGAGTGTTCTCCCCCCATTACTAGGACAGCTCCCATCACATCCGTCTCTGCCTTCTGGCTCCTCCACGCTTCCGCCGCTCTAGAATGGGCGGCAGAGCCTTTGCCGTGATCACGGCCAAAACCTGGAACAGCCTCCCACTCTCCTTGTGGTCGGCCGAGTCTGAGACGCTCTTCCGACGTTCACTAAAGACCTGGCTGTTTTCCAGCCCTTGAACCTGTCTGGTACCTCATCTGCCGCCTGCCACAAGCACCGGGACACCTAGCAAGGACCCTAGTAAGAGCTGCTCTTGCTAATCACGCACCTCATTAAATATGGCCAGTAAAATCCTTGCCTCAGTGATCGTGAATAGACTGAACCCATTAGTGGGAAGACTGGTTATTTCTGATCATGTGGGTTTTATTAATACCCGCCAAGTCAACCTTAAATAACCTACGTACACTATTTTCTCTGCTGCATAGAATCCATCCTCAGATCTAGGCCATAGCCGTTGGATGTCGAAAAGAAATTTGACTCCCTCAAATGGCTTTTTTTTTGGGCAGTGGTTGACAGGATGTGCTTAGACAGGTACTTCTCCAGACTCGTTGAATTTTTATACTCCACCCAAATGCTAGGTTTTGTGTGAATGGATACACCTCTCCCCCTTTTGGGGTTTTTAGGGTCACTAGACTGGGATGCCCTATGTCGCCCCTCTTATTTGGTTTAGCCATTGAACCTCTCACCTTCTTACTGTGAGGAAAGAACTCCTAGGCCCGGTATCCTCAGCAAGACTGTCAAATGCAAACAGTGGGTGACTTGGACTGTACACAGTGGGAAAGATGAAGGTGTACTCCTCTGACATGCCTATTGCTGTCAATCCTGTGCTGCCCCCATCTACTGACGTCAGTCAAGGGTACACTTACTAAATTGAAACTGCACAAATCAGGGCGACTGTGCCTTGACGGTAGACTCCTTTCAACTTAACAATTCTGTGATGTCCGACTGATTGTGATTTCCTGCTAGAAATCCTTTCCCATTGAACCAGATGATTTCCAGCCACTTACCCAGATGTATCCGGGCACCATTACTAGAGGATGGATTGCAAATCTCTACAAACTGTTGATTTGACAACTGTCACCTCCTGCCAGCGTTTGCTATAGCCGGCTGGGGGGGAGCCTGGAGGAGATCTCTTCAACCATTTGGCATTTTACTGTAATCTAATGTTGTTGTTTTTGATCAATTATAAACAGAAACTTATACACTCACTTTGCCACTGGATTCAAGCTAGCCTGGCTGATGAGGGGTGTTATCCCGTAACCAGTCCCAGGATGGTCCAGGGAAGGCCTGCCTTGGCAGTTTGGGCTGGACTGTTCCCATGAGGAACAGGGTCAAGACTGATTTGCATATGGCTGGGTCTGAACTGGGGTGGCGAAGTGAGCTAAAGAACGATGATGGATTCAACCCAGATCTAATAGTGACTGGGATGAGTATCTGAAAAGTTTCAGGGCTCCGCCCATCATCTTATTATGTTTGCTGGTAAGTAATGCTATTGCCAGCAAGACACATTTCATGGCTTTAACATCTGTATTTAACCTCATACGTTGCAGGGGTGAACAGTGCTTTTGAGATTTTAAGATCCTCGTTTTGAGCAAGATGGCACAGTAAAAACTGGAACTAACGATTCTGGCGCAATTTTTGCTCTACCACCAAATTTAGAGCTGAGCACGAATTATGGTCCCGTCTATTTTCTGCGTACACACAGGCTTATCTTTTAGTTGCCAGTAGTGGTCAATATAAAACGGAAACAAATGAGGAAATACCATGAGCAATATAGGTATAAATCCTGTAATTTACGCTAATCCATAAATTTGCATAGAGTGGTTTTTACGCCTGCATTTTGTGCAAGGGACTGCTTTACTTCGACTCAGCTTGGGAGTTATTCTATTCCTAAACATTTATCTGTCAAAACACTGCGGCTTGCTGAATATTGGAATCTAAAAATATGTCAGTAAAGCTGTCGTTTACATCGCGTGCAGCCTACTTTAAAACATTCAAATGTAACACCCACTGTTTATACTTCCATTGTTGAGCGACAGCATTTTCTCCTTTTAGAAGGAAAGAACCACAGGTGTTGTTCGGTAATTACTGGCAGATTTATAAAATATGACATTATGTCATTAGATAAACTAAAACTAAAAAGCATCTATGCCTGTGAACAGGGGCCAATAGAAAATGAGTTTGGATTATCTGATATCCCATAACTTAATCATATGGCTCTTAAGAGTGGGGCACAAACAGCTGTGTCCCTCTAATATGCGTGTGATGTGTGTAAGCTGATACGCTTTAATTCTGGGCTTGTTTTTTTTTTTTTTTTTTGAGCAGGAAGGGAAAAAAGAGCATTTGTTTTAGGAATATCGAGACTCGATAGAGTAACCGTTTTCCTTTGCAAAATTATTCATCGGGTGGCAATTTTGAAAATAGCATTTTCTTTTTATTGATGCTCCTGACGAAACTGCTGATGCATTTTTGTGTTCTGTCAATGGAGGCCGCGCAAAGGAAGAGTATTGACATAAGTAATTGTTTGAGATGTGATTGTGGTATGAAAAATGGAGACGAATACAACTAAAGAGCACAGAGCAGGTCACGGAAAAGGAAAAAGGTTTGTGTATCAGTGATGCTGTTGCAGTGTTGTAGTCCACAAATCCTTTCCCCTTTCACGCAGCTGCTCGGTGCGGCTTTAATTGTTCAATTGTACAGGTTCACGGGAAGTGCTACGTGTTTACTGTAGTATTATTTAAAACATAGACAAAGAAATTGTAGATTAGAGACTTTAATTCCAGAGCAAAATGATATGGATAAGTGGGCCTCAACTGACCAGAAATTATTTGCTTCTGTCTGTTAGACACGTAATGGAGTCATTTAACTAGTCAAATTAGGAGCTGTAGAAATGCACCATGCTTCATTACTGAGTTCGAATGGGCACCATTTTACATTTACGTCAAAAATTATCTCATGGTAAATTAATGTTTTCATTGTGTTGGGAACGCAAACAGTGTGGTATGGGCGCCACCTAGAGGCATGAAGAAACACTGTTCAGTAAGTAGGCAAACGTTTAGAGCTGTCTTAACAGTAACCAAAAAGCTGTGCTTCACATTTTTAGGGGTTCCAATAATGCTCTTCTTTTTTACGTGCATTTGTTTCGTGTTGAATTTTGGAATAAATCTACCTTCTAATTATCCGCATAGATTAAGGACGCTTATTGCCGACAGACTCGGAACCGAAAAAATTACTCTCTAATAATGTGTGATTGGTCACATGGAAAGAGTAGGATGACCAGATTTTGACGCTGATCATCAATGAGTTGCACAACATCAGATTTATTGATAAATAGTCAAACAAATAAGTAGTACAAGCACTGAGCCCAGAAGACACGTCCAGGTCCCAACCGCCTCACTCAATCGCCTCTCAGTGTTCCAGCCTGGAACCTTTACGTGTCATCCTGGAACCTAAGAATGTCATTGGGCAAAGCTAATATAAAATACATAAGAATATACCTGACATATCCTTTTTATTCACACACACACATACCCTACATAACAGACACACAAACACACACCAACAGACATACATAGAATGAACTTTCTCCACCACTCTCTTAGGTAATATCTTCACACAGAACTTAATCCACCAGTTTCTTCGGTAATCTCTTCACACGCAAACTCCTACTTAACACACTGCCAGGATCTTTAACAAAGGAACCAGGACCTTTCATAACAGAACCAGGACCTTTGACAGCAACACAAACAAAATCTTCACCAACACAATCCCCCTTTGTTATGGAAGATTCAACTTTGTCCTTATAATCTCTACTCACTTTAGCTACACGCGACACATTCCACATCTGTCCATTCACCAACTGAACTGAATTACCACTAACCCTGGGCGGTGAACTCCGCTCCGGAGTTTGCGGAGTTTTCCCAACTCCGCGTTAGGCAGAGCTCTGAAAAACATCACTCCGAGTAGCGGAGCAGAGTTTATTTCCTCGCTCGCTCTCGTCAACATCAAGTTGGCAAGCGCGAGCAAGGAAAATCTACCTCCCAGCGAGATTTTTCCTCATTCGCACTCAGCAACGTCAAGTTGGTGAGCGCAAGCGAGGGAAATCAACCTCCCGGCGAGATTTCTCAATGCTGGCGATCGGATTTCTCAATGCGAGTGGCCGCGTATGCTCGCGACCACTCGTATTGAGAAACTGTCCGTTCGCGTTGAGAAGACTGCCGCTCGAGTAGAAAACCTACTCGAGCGGCAGAAAGGAAGCAGCACCCGCGTGTGCTGTGCATGGTGCCGTTCCCGATAATTTCCCAGCGCGGACAAACACCCAGCGCTGAAAATGACTGCGAACGGCATTTTTCGAACACACTCCGCCGCTTGCGGAGCGTGGCAGAGTTTTTTTGAAGATTAATGCAGATCAGACTAAAGTGCTGGTGTTTGGCTCGCAGAACTCCATCTGGTCAAACTCTTGGTAGCCGGCGGTCTGCTTTCCCCTCCCTGCCCCCGTTAGGGCAGCCAAAAACCTGGGGGTCATCTTTGATGATGCTTTGAGTTTTGACGCCCAGGTCAGTCGCTCGGTCAGCACATGTTTCTACATCCTGAGGATTTTGAAAAAGGTCATGCCTTTTATTCCCTCTGAGCTGCACCAGTCAATTATTATTGCCCTGGTCACTTCTCGGCTAGACTACTGTAACGCTTTGTACCTGAACATCAAGGGTGTTTCACTTAATAAACTCCAGGTGGTACAGAAAGCGGCGGCCCATCTTATTCTGAACATTCCCAAGCGCCTTTTAGCCAGGGATGGGATTCGTTCCCTTCACTGGCTCCCCGTCAGCAAACGTATCTGCTTTAAGGCTCTGAGCATGGTATTTAAGACCTTGCATAGTAAGGGCACTTCATACTTGAAGGCTCTGTTTCAATGGTATGTTCCGGGGAGGCATTTTAGATCCTCCTCACAGAAAAAACTTGTGATCCCTAGATTTCATAGGACCAGATGGGGTGGCCGCTCCTTTACGGTAGCAACCGCCAAGTTATTGAATTCCCTACCCACTTACATTTCTAACGCGGACTCCTTCTTGGCTTTTAAAAAACATCTGAAAACCTGGCTTTTCTCGTCTTAGTTTTTGCTACTTGGCTGCCTCTCATCTTGTTTCCTCCTGGTCTGCAATAGCGCCTTGACAACTTCAGGTATTAGGGCGCTTTACAAGTGCTATCCTATCCTATCCTTTTTTGCACACTCCGCCCAGGCTTGATTCCCACACACTTTTTTCCCCTCTACTGGCTCTCTGAACTTAGTGCGCTGAGCCCAGAAGACACGTCCAGGTCCCAACTGCCTTACTCAGTCGCTTCTCAGTGTTCCAGCCTGGAACCCTTACGTGTCCTCCTAGAATCTGACAATGCCATAAGGCAAAGCTAATATAAAACACATAACAATATACCACATGACCTGACCTTTGTCCCTAAAACCGGGACATGCACTTAAAATTAAGAAAAGTGTCAGGAACCTGGGACAGTCCTCTGAAAACCAGAACTGTCCGGGGAAATCTGGGACGCCTGGTCACCCTAGGCAAGAGTCTTTAACCACCCCCTCCCAATCAGTTTCTTCATTACCTCATCAGTGTTATCTTTATTATCATTAACATAATTGCTTAAGAGTGAGAACAAAACTACATAGAGAGGTTAAAATGGCCTCTTTACCCTGTCGAGCAGTTCTTTAAAAATTCCTAAAAGGACCTATAGGATATGGCAAACAAAAAAAGTTGAGTCAAAAGTCTCTCAACTGTATCTTTTAGCTCTCGTTTTGTTAGCTTGACTGAGGTCAATCGTGGACCCCCTGCAAGTGGTGTTGGAAGATACAAGAAGCAACGACTACATTACAATACAAGAGACATAACAAATAAGATCTAGACAATGATAAATGGAAAAGCGGTAAATGTATTTTATAGCAAACACTAAACATTTGTGGGTCAAAATAGGAGGAATTGAGGTGCATAATCTGCAGACGGTGAGAGTATAGCACCCTAAAAAGTGGAGATTGTGGGGATTCATAAACTCTAGGGAAGTTCAAAAACAATCATACGTTGTTGTACGTGATTATGTGTCACTTCTTAACATAAGGGGGATGTAGCGGCAGTAGCCAACGACAAACCACTCCCGTGAATCACAGCGATGAAGCAACAGGTCACACTATTCCTGAAATGGAATCAGGCAGCAGCCAGACCTTCTGCGGAAGCAGTTTGAACCCTGAAAAAGTTCTTACACTGGTAAGCGGACATTGTACACTATAGAATGTTCAGTGAACTTGCTCAGTGTTGGTCATTACATATTTAACTCCCCGACCCTTACTATTGAAACGTTTGTAAAGTCGGCCACATAAGAATAGCAGAGGAAAATCACACAGAATTTGCATCTTTGCTCTTTGAATCCTGGGTGCTCTATTGCCTTTCTGGAAGACATTGCTATCTAACTGGCATGATGGGAAAAAGTTCCACAGAGTTAATTTTCTTTGTTGGCTATACATGAGTTTTGACGCTTGTGTGCGAGGACTGAGCCACTGTGACCTTCCGCTGGTTTAGCTCCAATTATTGATGTACCTGGCAGAAGAGTTTGCTTTTTCCAAAGGTAACTCTCATCTTCCCTTGCGCCACCGGTGTGTCACTTTTTCCCATATTAAAAGTGACCCACCGGCAGTGCAAGGGGCTTGTAAATAAACCCCTCAAAGATTTACGCAGGCATCCAGTCCAGGATTATTCAGCCACCTCGAGTATACAACTTTTTGCCAACAAGTCAGAGAATTTCAGAAAAAGACATTATCACACCATTTACTAGATATGCTGTTTAGAAAAACAGCAAATTCAATTATGATTTTTTTTTAAATAATCCTGTCTGTTTTAATTGTTAAACATATCTGTAGGACCTAACTTATTTTAGAAAATGGCATGTTCTATTTATGTGTGTTTTGATGCTACTAGACCCACAATGGGGGCACTGTAAAGTGTAGCTGTAACTTTGTGATGCTTTTAAAGCACGTTCTTTCAGCTTCCTGGCAGCTAAAAATTGGAATACGCTTCCTTTGGCTCTCCGTGTGGAACAGTCAGAGAACCTCTTCCGGAAAAAATTAAAAACGTGGCTATTTCAATTAAAGACTGGCTATGTTTTCTCGCCACTACTCCTGGTTCGCTGGACCTCTCCGCTAGTCATTACCCATGGTTCTGTATGTTAGCAGCCTTAGCGCGGGGACACACCAGCTGGTGTAACCAGGCGCTTTATAATTGTCAAATTATTATTATTAATGGGGGCACTGTAAAGTGTAGCTGTAGCTTTGTGATGCTTTTAAAGCTATGTTGTAACCTGGCCTCATAGAGTGCAGACCGCCTGTACTAATGGTTTACTCTTACACTAAGACACTTGGGGGTGAATTTTCTATTCTTACATGCACAGTAGCATCCACAGGTACAGTGCTGCAAAGCGTGAAAGTCAGAGAGCAGAACAGTGCCATATCTACTAAAATATGGCACTGCTGTTTTCTTCCCAACCACTGTTGCTGTTTCTTGCTGACAAGTACCATGTACACACCTTTGCACCCTAGTGCAAAGGTGTCTGCATGAGTCTAGCCTAGGTTTTATGAAATACTATGCTTTAAGTAACTTTTTGTCTTTTCCCGCTTTGTTTGTATGTTGTGCAGTACAGCACCCAGGCAAACTTAACAGAAAAGTTAGGAAAAAATAAAATGTTTTGACTTCTTTGCCCTAAGTTAAGGAGGTGTAGTCTTTTTTGGTGCAAAGCCCTGTCTACAAATGTTAGTAGATAGGGCTTTTCATCAAAAAACATGACTGGTTGCCCGGGAACGCTCTGTACCACCCATGGGATGCCCCCATAATGCAAAGTGGCACAAAGCAGTGTAAAGTGCTACCTTGCCTTACTTTAGGCACTTTTCTAATGAAAAAGATTTGCACTGATAAATAATTCCCAAATCAAAACTTTGTGCTGGTTTGCAACAATTTGGTGACTTTGCACTAGTGCAAAGTGTTGATAAAGCTGGCATAAAGGGTTCTGTCCTATAGCAAGTGCTGGATCTCTTGTGTGAGATTCAGGTAGCAAACATTCTTTGGGTTTAGCAAATGGCAGAGGGATCACTTTCAATGAATAAGCCATAAAGCCAGTGTACTGCCTCATTTAAAACAAAGTCATACTCTGTACACTGCCCTACAAAGAGTTTTCTCTTTTTCAGGTCAAGAGACACAGACACAGAAAAGTGCACCACTTTGTTGCACAAATTCTAGAATTTGTGAAGCAATTCAAGTACATCATTGAACCTACACCTATACGTTTTGTAGTGCCTCCTTGCCAGGTTTGCAATCGATTACTATTTAGCCCTTCACAGTCTGAACTGCTGGTGGTGCAAGATCTGACTCATTCACAAAATATTACATTATTTTCCTGTTGCCTCAGATAGCTCACGGCTCTTCGCCTAATGCAGTGGGTTCGTTTTCTTGGCCTTAGATATTGATGGTTGTATGTATGTGCCAGTTAGTTTTCTAGCACTAACTGATCTTAATAAAACAATCTGTTTGAAATTCTTAAACTATGTATTAATATCAGAAATTAGTGTGCAGGTTTTCAATCACAAAATAAATCCGTGGATGTAGAATCCTAAACACTTTATGTTCACTTTAGGTCATATAACTTCAATGTGACCCTAACACCTACACCCCCACATCATGCAATGATCCACTTAAGATATGGTTTCCTCTGTGTGCCAATTTGGATTGTGAGAGGACAAAGTTAAAATAAAGACAAATACAACCCTATTTTCAAATCTAACAGTGTTCCCAGGAACAAAAACAGAGGCAATCATCAATAAATCTCTCTTCATTAGTTAATCACTTTTAACTTTCAGAGAACGTGCACTTTAAAGTCATCTTTAAAGTTATCTGAAATTGAATCTTTTCATTTCATTACTTGCTGAGATATAATTGTTATTAGAACATTGGAATGTGGAGCACTTGATTGAATACAAAGGAATGCTCCGAGCTTCTACGGGCCGGTAAAAGCCCGCAAAGCAACATTCCAATGTTGTTTTACAAAGGCCTCTCGGAACACCGACTCCGAGAGGCCTTTGTTTTATTTGTTAGAACATTCTGCCCTCTAGCGGCAGAATGTTGTAATAGCCTTATAGCCCTCCGTAGCTGGGCTATACCGGCCATTAAAGTCCTGCTCCCTTGTTAACGCTGGAGTGGGCTTTTATTGGCCGGTATAGCCCGCTACGGCGGGCTATAAGGCTATATTAATGTTCTAGTCTGACTCACAAAATAAATAGTGAAGGTGGCAGTCAACTGTAATAAGTGTATATAGGGTACTTATGACATCAGAACTTAACTATATTACCTTAGTTTAGAATTCACAAGTAGCCTGGATAATGAAATTGTTAACTGGAAGTTAAATGTATATAACCACTTTATGCACTATAAAGAACAGTTGCTTAAGATTTCCATAGGAAGCTGCTATAAAAAAATGTGAGTTTAAAAACTGAATATGTACTGCACTGATCTTACAGCAGCAAAATATGCTTCTGTATTGGATGCACATCCTTTTCCTCCCTGGGCCACTGCTCACCTGAGGAAGTTGGGGGAAGGCATGTGGTGCTTAAGCTCAAATATCTGCCATCTACCCTGTCAGGTGTGGGTCTATGCAAGGTATTTATTATTGCATTTCAGTAGGGGTGAGGTAGTGGTACTGCTGTGGTAATTTTTCTTTTGATTTGGGTGGGGAAGTTCTCATATGGGTGATGGGAGGCGGTAGCGGAACATGAGGCTTTTTATAATTAGGTGGGGCAGGTGGTGGAGAATACCAGAGGGTGGTGAGATGGGTGAGCAGAAGTTAGGTCCTTTTTTGGGAGGCTGGGAAAGATGAAGCCTTGTGGTGAATAGTTTGCTTACGATTCCTTTGGTTTTGCCCTGTTAATTTATGTATGGGAAGAGACTTTTGAGGTGGGCATAAAGAACATATTACTGTAGATGTGTAGCCACCAAAACATGGAGACTCCCACCTTTGAGTTCCAACTGAAATTGTTAACAACTTGAGCTTCGCCGTACTAATGTTGTCTATTTGAACCTCTCTGTATTGACAACTAACGATCTATAATTTTGTAGATTTTTACCGTCACACCTTCTGTTAATGCATTATGGTGATTGTATTATAGTGTGTTCATAAGAGGAAAAATAATTAATCCCAGTCATTAGTAAAACAATATTTGTTTGGGGGCGCTGGTCGACGCGCACCTCATGTTATTGTACATTGATAACTGAGACCACAACACACCTACACCACCACACATTTACTCTAGAAAAGTTGCATGCTTGAGTGTTGTATTGGACTACCAAATGTCTCAGATTTTTGTCTTCACTTTGTATATTGCAAAACCTTCAATAAAGAACAATTGAAAGGAAAACAATATTTTGGGGTCAGGCTAAATTCTTTCATCTTTAATTCTGACAATGTCCTTTATTCACCTCCCTCTAACTTTCTCAGTTTCTTTGACACTTGGGGCCCGATTACGACTTTGGCAGTGCGGCACCGGGTCTGCCCTGCCACCACACCTCCAAAGCCGTGGTGAGACCACCCACCAGATTAGGAGTTTACTCCTGTCTGGTGGGCTGGTTTTTGACGTTCCCTTGGTGGTGCCTCTAAAAATGGGCACCGCCATGGGAACGCCAAAAACAGTTCCTGAATGGAATGGACTTAAAAGTCCATGCCATGCGGGAACTGGGGTGCATGCACACAGGCCCCTGTGTGCATCCCCATGCGGAGGAGGCACAGGGGGCCTGTTTCTTCACCACCACAGTGTTTATAGAGGAGGAATGCTCATGACACTGCCGGCGGAGAGGAAACTTGTAATATGCTTGGCGGGACCATGGCGGTTCCGCCAAGCATATTACTGCCTTTTGACCACCGCAACACTGCCAGGGAGTAGCGGTTCCCTGGTGGCTGCAGCGGGGCTGTGGCAGTCCCACCACCCAACTCTTAATAAGGCAGTCGGGAGACCCCACCACTGCGCCCCCCCGCGAGTCTGGCAGTCCGGGTAAACCCAGACTCGTAATCGGGGCCTTGGTATTTTTGAACAAACATTTCATGCCAATCACATCCTAGACCAAGGTTTTTCAAAAGGCCACTGTAATGCTAATAATGAAATAAAAAGAGTGCTTGGATGGGACTTTTTAATTTCTATATTTCCCTACCTGTCCTCCCCCCCCCCCCATCAAAGCATACATAGTTGTTTCAACAGAATAGGAATCACTCACTATTGCAGCTGTTGTTCAATTGTCATTTATCACTTTTATTGTGAATTTAAACACACCTTATAGCAAAACCATCACTAATATGGCTATGATGCTAAACAGAAAAACAGAATCACACAGAGCAGTTTAGCTCAATTTTCAACGTAAAAAATACAAACCAAAATGAAATAATCTAGAGCCTGTGGGGCAGAAGATATCAATGGAAAATAACAAAATAGCATGTGAATTTAGTTTTAAACTAATGCCACAAGATGTTTGCCAAGCTATATCCAGTGGCCCTGCGGATAAGGTTTACTATTAAAAGTGATGCTAGTCTGACAGCAATTTCTCAGTCCTCTCGAACATATACAACAACTTTCAAAAACTATAGAAAGTTGCACCAACATTTGCCACAAAATTGACACTAGAATTTTAAAGATGCTAACACTTAATAAACCAAATGGACCACCAACCATCGTGTATGTACTAGCAGCGCTCAAAGTGCATTAAAAAAAGTATGGGAACTGTGGTGCTCCATGCAATTGGGGTGGGGTGAGTTAGCGTGAGGCAGGTTAAAAGTGTAGCTAAAAAACAAAATATTCTGTAACTTTTTTCAGTTTTTTACCTTCTTGTAAATACATATGAAATAACACACAGCTTAAATGAAAAATAAATGCAAGTTAAGTAAATCAGTGGGAAGTACAATATAGTACATTATGAAACCTCTATTATTTCATGCACTGCAGAGGTCTGTGTCTGTAACAAGAGAGCCACAGAACTGAAACCTGGTTTGTGCAGTGCAGAATAGTTACTTGTGTATGTTTAGTGCAACGAGGTCAGTCTGTGACTGAAAGCATTGTGAATATGGAAGTCATTATTTAAACTTGGATTACACACATTATAAGATTGGTTGCTGCAAAATATGCAAAAAGGTTTAAGATAAAAAAGTGCTTCTAAAATTTAGATTCTAGTAATACCTATACTGTATTTATTGAAATTTTGTTTTACAATTGTCTTTTAAAAGCACACACTTCGAAGCTCAGATGGTAATTCACTTGCAATGCCACTCAAAATAATAAATCTGTGTCATCAGGAAGATTAAAGGACTACCCACTTCCAAGCACCCTTTATATTCGCATATTAACCAGTTACGCACAATTACATTTGTTTCCGGCAAGCAGGCCCCTGGCAAGAATGCTTGTTTAGCTGTTTGCCTCTCTCTCTGTTTCACAGCACAGGAGACTCCCTGACTTACATTTCTGCTGAAGCATTTCATCTCTCGGAATTAACCGTCCTGAAATGGTTATTTTTTTTTTAATCAAAAAGTGGGGGAACTGTTTTCCTTACGTTAAAAAGTATGGGCAAGTTGTGCCCCTCAGATCCCGCCCACTTCGACCACTGTGTACCAGTCATCTCACGGTCTGAGAATCTTGTAGTCTATTTTCAGGGTTGTATCCATGAAAAATTTGCTTCGTTACTCAGAGGCCTCAATCCACTACTGATGTCTTCTCTGGTCTGTTCCTGCTAAGCAACAGAAAGAAAGGACCCTGTCCCACTTTATTTAGCTGTTTATTAAAAGTCTATTGGAAAGGGCCATGTTATTTCTCCCTGTATTAACTAACCGAGAAAGCTCTGCTGAAAAACTACCTTAATACCAAAAATATGCCTATATTGCGGGCCTGTTTGATAATTCCTCCGCAGTCTGGAAAATTTGTTGTTAAACAATTGCAGACACATCTTGATGTCAATCTCATTCTCCACTCCTGCCAGTTAGTGTTCTGCTAGATACATAGTTTTTTTTAACTTTTCAAGGTGCAAATTGTTTGAACGTCGAATAATACCACCTTCAGTCAGATTATGGTGTGCTTGCGGGTAAGAAATCCTCTGAAAAATGTGGATCTAGAGAGGTTTTCTCTCCCAAAGCGCACTTTTTATCCCCTTCAAAAATATAAATAATCTTTTTTAATTTTACCGATTTCTTTTTGGCTCGGTATAGAAATACCACATACATGCATAGATTCTTGACGTAGTGAGCCTATGTGGTAACAGGTAGATGCTAAGCCAGAGAAACAATCAGTGTCCACTTTTTATTTTTGAAGAAATAACTATCAGTACAAAGTAAACATGCAGTCATATTTTGCAGTGTATTCTGCATGAAGTCCAGAATTAAAACTTATTTATTTTGGATCTGCAACGAGTACATATATATTTGCCCATTCACCAGCGAGTATTAATCATCTAATTATATGTATAGCCACTGGACCTCTTTCATTATTTATTTGTTTCCCTTCTGCCCAGATGAGGGATTTAAAGGGAAAAAACAGAAAGCTTGACCCATCTCGGTGACTCACAAGCAAATCAATAATCACTAGCAAATTGCGTATTCATGGTTTTAACATATTTAGCATGTAAACTGTAATTCAGGGCACTGCAGTCTCTGGCCGTTGTGTTCAGTTGCAGATTTGTGACTGAATCTTAACTGTTTTTGCTGCTAATTGAAGCTGAAAGAAAACGACTTCAGTTCTCAGAGTTGAAATTGAAAAGTGGCTGTTTGTGAGAGTCACCTCATCGCACATTAAATACCTGGTAAGGGTTCTTTCAAATGGCGGCTTGTGACGCACTTAAAATTCCAGCAAGAGGCAAATACCTCATGTTTGTGCTTCTATTGCAGTAAGTACTCCGAGCAGCAACTCTGTCGTCAGGCCATGTGTTTACCAAGGCCGAGGTGGAGGATTCCACAATTTATGGCCATTCCGATTGGCTTTTTATGTAATAACTTTGGAACTCGTATAAAGTAATGATCCAAAAACTCTTTTAATGTTCATTATAAAATGTGAAATATTTCTCAGAACCGTTGCAATTATGTGAGCAGACATAACTGTTTCACACATGAGTAAATACTGGGAGGTTTAACATAACTTTATTATCTTCCTGTCTTTCTTTCTCATTGATGTGATAATACAGTTTTAATATTTTTCTAAAGCAAAACTAAGTAATGGCAGGATCCCTTTGCAGCTTTAGATTATTAGATTTGCAATAATGTATTGGAGTGTAATTGTATTTATGCTTCGAAGGACATTCGCCGATCATTAAACTTGTTGGGCCCAAACTGGTATTAATTTTCCAAAAAGAGAATTTAAAAACTATTCAGCAGGACACCGTTTTTCTTTAAAATATTTACTAGAAAAGAACAGACCAGGCTTCAGAAGCAGAAGTGCAGTTTCTGTTGCACTGTTTAATAGCCGTTACAACAGTCTGTTGAAAAGTCAAGAACAGCAGGATAAATGTATCATTTTGGGAGGGGTGAGACATGGAATCTCTAGAAGAGAACTACATTGAAGCAAATTCTGTCACAGACATTCCAAATCACAAAGGGCACACTGGGCAGCTCTAAGCTCTGCCCCTCTAGGAAAAAGATTAGAGTTGGAGCAAATGTCTAACTTTCATGAGATTGTTGAAGAATCACAGGAGTGCTTCCTGAAATCTACAGGAGACAGACTTCCAGGATTGCTCAAAAATATAAATGATATGCGCATAGAATGTTCAACAAATGAAAATAAATTATATTTATAAATGTTGTGCAATCTGCATGCACATTGTATGTGTTTATCCCAGGGGGTAAGTATTTTACTTGTTAGATATGGAAATTTTACCTCCTGATTTCTACTCTTTAAAGGCACTTTCTTAAAGAGTTTAGGGGTTGTCACCTATTTTTGTATGTAGTCCTACCTGGAAATCCATCAAACCTGCCCCTAACCATGAATATTCAATTCTAGTAATTGGACAGTATTCATGGAATTTCTACTTTCTGTCGGTCAGTTGCAAGGATAACATTTTGCCAATCTTTGTTCTGTGATAAAGCCATAACAACAAACAAAATGAATCACAATATGTTAGAGCCCAGCATGATGAGGGGGATGACCCTCTCGGGTATTCTTTTATCAGTAGCCCACAAAAAAGTCTCCTTTTGATTAACATATACAAAAGTTAAATTTTAAGGAGTTGCTGAAATGAGAGGGAGGTTGGTTGTGCTCTCAGTTATGTACCCAAGACGTTCCAAGTTTTAGCATATTACTCATGTTGATTGAAGAGGTATGAGGGAATCAGATATAGAATTGTGATAAAAGATTCTTAGTGGGGCTGTATTGAAGTTTGCAGTTACACAGAGCCTTTGTCTCAGTTTGTCTTATGTATAATTTAAAGTGCTTTAAATGTGTAACAGAAGTAAACTGGGAGCCAGCAGAGGGTTTCCAGGATGTGTTGATGCCTCAATGTCCCTGTAGGTTATATCAAAATCTGGCATCTTGATTTTTAACATCTTTGAATTCTGGATGAAAGATCATTTAAAATAAGTGTATGGATACATTTTATTAGCATAGTTACTCCTAGACACAATATCTTGTCAGATCTGATATTTAGTTTGCAGGAGTTAAGGGTAATGAGTTGTTGACACTGAAGATGATTCTGAGATTCTTAACATTCTGAGAGGCTGTAGGACAGGATCCTGCCCCTCAAGTCATACCTATGTAGGGATAGTTACAGGCTGCCATCGATGCCACAGGTCTTCTTGCAACAAGATATCTCACTCTAGGAAAGCCTGTGGTAGGAAATCCTGACCTGAAGCAGTCACTAGTGGATGTAGCCTTTCCCGAGGCAGTTCATGACACTTACCCTGTCTTTCCAATGGTTGAACCTTTCGAACTTTACCTGACTTTGTGGGTGAAGTCATATTCATTCCACACCGCTTGTGATGGTGCACACATGGAGCATAGTACATGAACACGTTCTGTTTTTTGTAGTGTTGATACACTAGATCTCTGTTAGAAATTGAGGGTGGTAACTCCACTGCAGAACGCTGTGTGACAGTAGTTCAACACCAGTAACAACCCTTTCATCGCACTTATATTCTGATTGACAACAAATATCCTGTAACAGAGCCAGTCACCATGCAGCTGAAACCATGGTGACTGGCTCTGTAAGAGTTTTTACACTTCCTTTTACAGTTATTGTGTGAGCTCGGCCTGACATACTTTGAAGAGAATCTAGGAGCTGTGTGAATTAGAGCAAACTAAGGCAAAGGAGGCAGAACCAAAGTGAGATATTTTGCAGCTTGATAAGTAAAAATAAAGGCCCGATTTCGACTTCAGCGATCTGACCGCCGGACCGCCGGATTTTGACTTTACTGCCGGGCTGGAGGTGTGCCAGTGGTGGTCTTGCGGCAGCAGCATGCTTCAGCTCCTATACAGAGGCTGAAGATAATGCCGCCGCACTGCAGCACCTCCACTGTTGTGCGGGCACAGTTGCCATGCACCATGTTGTGCATGGCACACAGTGCTCGCGCGACAGTTGAAGAATAGGGGCACAACATGTACCCCCGGCCACTACCCACACTAGGTAGAATTAGCCTTGGGCCCTGTTTGGGGCCTCTTACCTTCCTTTCTGCCAACGTTTTCATGGCAGTGTCGCCCCCATGAAAAGGATCAGCATTAAGGAAGGTTGTGATCTGCACGGCGGACCCGGCATCAGCACCGCAGCCACAGATCACGCCTTTCCCTACTGCTGCACCCATGGGATCCTAGATCCTGGTGGTGGCAGCGGTCTTGTGGTGGTCCAACCACCATGGTCCTAATCAGGTGGTCAGACCACCGAGGACGTGGTGGTCAGACTGCCACCATGAGTACGGCGATCTTGGTACCATCTTACTCGTAATCAGGCTCCAAGTCTTGACCCTGCTATGACCCTGCATGTTTCGCAAGTTTTTGTGTGGGTGTGCAAGTGCGTGTGTATGTATTTACTTGTGTGTGTGTGTATGTGTGTTGATAATTTTGCCACTATAAGCCTTTGCGTATGATGGTAAAAACCTCTGGTGTAATATTGGCATGGTTGTAAATCTGTATACATTGTGCACATTCATAGCATGTCTGTGCCTACCCCTGGTTTAATGCTGATGGTAATTCTTGGCAATTGCACTGATGTATGAACCTGTAGTATTATTTGAACCTCAGCTATCATTGATCTGAGAATTATATATTTATGCATTTGTTTATTTTTCCATATTTCCAATTTCACGTCGATTCTCAGTCAAATGTTGTCATCGAGAACCTTTTGCAAATGAAAGGGTGGATAAATGCAAGGAAATAAAATATACACATGAATAAAAATAATGTGACAGTAGAAAGCAATGTGATTGGGCTTTCTGAACTGTTTGTATCACCTGTTAAGTTTTAGACAAGTGTGCTGAAAAATTCCCATGTTTTGTAGTCTTCGTGTGTATGTTTTTCTTGAAGGCTCAGCACTTTGAAATTGTCTGGAGGACATGTAATACATTACAAAACTCTTAATAAATAACAATAAAATGAATAAATAATTAAGCAGGCCTTTTGATGCTACCCATGAGATCGTCCACTTCGAAGTACCTGAAGATCTTACTTTGGTAGTAAATGTTTTTAAAAATGTTTAATATCTGGCAAGATGCATTAAATATATTCTATCTTAAACCACTGCTTATGTGGTGATGCATGAGTGGTCCTCAGTATCCGGATCAACAGGGTGCCATGAACGTTTTTACCAACCTACCAAACTTAGGCCCTTCTATCCTTATGGTCAATTCCATGCAAGATCTTGAGTGGGTGGTACGATAAACTCCACCCTGCTTTATTGTAATTGTTTATTTGCAAGGTTTTCCATTAACCAAATACCACATCTCGTAGGAGCTGAAAATGCAGTGGTATTTTTCTGGGTCTAGGAAGAAGAAATCATGTTTCACAGGCAAGGTGATCTCTGTTCTGACTGCCATTGAAGAACAGAATTCTGTTGAATCTCTGCTGCTAGGGGTATAGATGTGTCAACAATATGCCCCATGTGTTAAGACAAACAGATCCTTCTATAGCATCTTGTTAGTGATTTAAGGAACTCCCTGAATAAAAGGCACACATTTCCACCTTTAAAAAAAGATGCTTAAGCACATCTCTTTCAGGGGATCATTAGACCTCTACCAAGAGACCCAAGTGGGTGGTGGACATGTTATAAATGCAAAATTAATCCACCAATCTGTTTGTCCGTCTGTCTATCTATCTTCCCATCCATGTGTCTGACTATGATATGTTGTAGAAGAGAAATGGATTGTTTATTATGAATGACCTTCGAGCTAAGCATCTATGCAAGTTTAGAAAACAAAATATGCTTAGCATGCACCCTGTTCTCATTCAATCTGACTTGGGGTTTGGGCAGGTGTTGCCCTTGTTACTCCTTCGGGTGGATACTCACCAGGATCTCTTTATGGTTCTCTCAGACCTGTTGTTCGGCTTAACTAGGGACCACTTTGCAAATGGTATTTCAGTTTCACGTTTAGTCAACTTTGTTTGTCTGCTCTTAGCCACAGTAAAATGCAACACAATACAATAAAAATATTAATTTTTGATACGCACACCTTTACAGCAGAAGCGGTGACATTTATGCATTGGGTAAGAAAGAAAAGGAAGTTCCAATGTACATGCCAATGGCAACATCTTGTGTTGGCTTCAGAATGCCTTCACAATCGATCTACTGAGAGATTATACAGTGACTACATTTTGGGAGCCAATCTTTTGATTGCTCTTCCTGATACTCTGTGTCGAGCCACTAACACCTGATAATAATGATCCCCCTACTGTGGGCAGCAGCGGCCCGTGCAGGTAAGAGCGGTGGGACCGGGTTGGGGGGGGGGAATTTTGACAGACGACTACAAGGGAAAATTAAATAAATGATGAATTTTCCCACATCGGCGCCTGTTGAAATACCACCACCCCCACCCGGTCCACCCACCCAGGCCTGGGCGTAGTTTAGGAGTTTTGCTACGCGGAACTCCGCAAAGTGACAAAAAACCTTTGCGGAGTTCCGCAAGTGGCGGAGTGCAGTGCGAACTGCCGTTCGCACTGGTCTTCCTGCCGCTCGGGTAGAAATTGTACCCGAGCGGCAGTTCGCGTTCGCGAACTTGCCATTCGCAAGCGGGGAAAAAACTCTGCTGCACTACGCGGAGCAGAGTTTTCTGCACTCCGCGAGCTCTGCGGTGGCGCAGAGTGCAGAAAAATCTGCAAATTTAGCGAACGGAGCGGAGTTCGCCTTCCAGGCCTACTACCTCCCCACCGCTCTTACCTGCATTGGCCGCGGCTGACTGTGGGGCCTGCTCAGTACTCCTTTGATAACCTGCCATAGGTTATATCTTTGAAGCTGGGACTGGGCTAAGAATAGAAGTGGACAGTCCAGTGGCCATGCTGCATCTGATGACACTGGCTGCCTTGCCGTTGTAGCACACTGTGGGGGATGGAGGCAGAACTTGCCATCTTGAGCATTGGTGGCAGATCAATACACACTGTTCTGTGCGCAGGTGAAACTATGAACTAAAGAAATACAATTTTCCACTGTGCTCCATTAGTTGTATGCCTCACTATGTAATCCTCAAGTATTTACATTCTCCCATTCCTGACCCTTTTGCTCTGCATCTAAGATGCACAGTGGTGTCATGGCTGTTGCTGGACTCCATTGGTCTCCTATAATAGTGGTCAAGGGTATCACTAAACATTTATATCCTTATATTCAGGAGGTTTTCCCTGCTTCTGTGATGTGCAGTGGGGGAAAGGATGTACATCAATTATATCAGCAGGGAAGGCGACACATATAAGCTACAATGGATGATACAGACGAGCTGAAGGGAACTAGACTGAGACTGTAAAATAGATTGAATGGGCACATGCATGAGCATGGCCGCTACGTACTGTGGGAGAAGATGGTTGTTCGAATGGGCTATGTGACCCTGTGAAATGGCTCAATGAGGTGTGGGAAGGTCGGTTTAGCCTACCAAACACTGGGGTGGACGAGCCTGATATATCTGGTTGGATCCAACAATTGGGAATGAGGTTAAGGTGGTGGCAGGTTATGGCCGACATCAAAGATATACTTGACTCTTAAATGCTATGTAGGTGGGAAGAGTGCAGACACACTAAAACTAAAAATCACTCAACAGATTTTGGTTGCAATGTTGAGCAACATTTGTCCATAATATTCATAATAGGTGATTTCAATATTTGTGGTACCACACAGTACTTATGCATAATTAGTGTACAGGATTATTTATAACTTCAAATATTCTAAATTTTAGCAGCTGGTTGATCTAGGATATACATTCTTTTAACTACATTAAAGCCACCAGAAAAAATTGACCTGTTTGTCCTTGAAAGTAAAATGTGTCCCATTGATTTGGTAAATGTGGAAAAGCATATTTTGCTTTAGCTCGGGCATTTTAATGAAATCTTCTGCCCTCAGGTTAAAACACACGTGGGTTGGCAGTCGAGGGCAGTTTGGCCTATATATTATAAAACTTCAGACAGGAAGAATGAAGCATGATGGCTCATTAACTTAAAATGCGGAGTGACTTCTTTCTGGTGTCTAATATCAATATATCTATAATGTAGCAGTGTTAGCCTTCTAGACTGTTAATCAAATAAGATATATGAAGCTCAATATCTCAACTACAGCCCTCAAGTTCACAAGTAGCTGGGGCAGGGGAGACATATTGTGTGAGAATGTACTTACTTCAGGAGATGCAGATGAGCAGACTGTGAGAGAGAGTACTCACTACAGTAGGTACAGATAACCAGACTATGAGAGAGCACACACACTTCAGGAGATGATGACCTAGATTGTGAGAGAGCTTACTCACTTCAAGATATGCTGATGCTTGAGACTCTGAGAGAGCGTACTCACTTCAGGAGAGACTGATGACAGAGACTGTGAGAGAGTGCACTCACTTCAGGAGAAGCTGATGACTGAGACTGTGAGAGAGTGCACTCACTTCAGGAGATGCTGATGACCGAGACTGTGAGAGAGTGCACTCACTTCAGGAGAGACTGATGACAGAGACTGTGAGAGAGTGCACTCACTTCAGGAGATGCTGATGCTCGAGACTGTGAGGGAGTGTACTCACTTCAGGAGATAATGATAGCTGGGACTTAAAAAGAAGGTACCCACTTCTGAAGAAGCTTATGACCGAGACTGTGAGAGAGCATACTCGCTTGAGGAGATGCTGATGCTCGAGACTGTGGCAGAGCGTACTTACTTCAGGAGATGCTGATGCTCCAGACTGTGAGGGAGCATACTCATTTCAGGAGTTAATGATGGCTGGGACTGAAGAAGAAGGTACTAATTTCTGGAGAAACTTATGACAGAGACTGTGATAGAGGATACTCAGGTCAGGCTATGCTGTTGACCGAGACTGTGAGAGGGTGAACTCACTTCAGGAGATACTGATGCTCGAGATTGTGAGAGAGCATACTCACTTCAGGCAATGCTGATGACCAAGACTGTGAGAGAGTTGACTCACTTCAGGAGAAGCTGATGACCGAGACTGTGAGAGAGTGCACTCACTTCAGGAGAAGCTGATGACCAAGACTGTGAGAGAGTGCACTCACTTCAGGAGAAGCTAATGACCGAGACTGTGAGAGAGCGGACTCACTTCAGGAGAAGCCGATGACTGAGACTGTGAGAGAGCAGACTCACTTCAGGAGAGACTGATGACAGACACTGTGAGAGAGTGCACTCACTTCAGGAGAAGCCGATGACTGAGACTGTGAGAGAGTGCACTCACTTCTGGAGATGCTGATGCTTGAGACTCTGAGAGAGCGTACTCACTTCAGTGGATGCTGATGCTCGAGACTGTGAGGGAGTGTACTCACTTCAGGAGATAATGATGACTGGGACTGAAAAAGAAGGTACTCACTTCTGAAGAAACTTATGACCGAGACTGTGAGAGAGCATGCTCACTTGAGGAGATGCTGATGCTCGAGACTGAGAGAGCATGCTCATTTCAGGAGATGCTGTTGCTCGAGACTGTGATAGAGGATACTCAGGTCAGGCTATGCGGTTGACCGAGACTGTGAGAGGGTGAACTCACTTCAGGAGATACTGATGCTCGAGATAGTGAGAGAGCATACTCACTTCAGGCAATGCTGATGAGCAAGACTGTGAGAGAGTTGACTCACTTCAGGAGAAGCTGATGACCGAGACTGTGAGAGAGTGCACTCACTTCAGGAGAAGCTGATGACCAAGACCGTGAGAGAGTGCACTCACTTCAGGAGAAGCTGATGACCGAGACTGTGAGAGAGCGGACTCACTTCAGGAGAAGCCGATGACTGAGACTGTGAGAGAGCAGACTCACTTCAGGAGAGACTGATGACAGAGACTGTGAGAGAGTGCACTCACTTCAGGAGAAGCCGATGACTGAGACTGTGAGAGAGTGCACTCACTTCTGGAGATGCTGATGCTTGAGACTCTGAGAGAGCGTACTCACTTCAGTGGATGCTGATGCTCGAGACTGTGAGGGAGTGTACTCACTTCAGGAGATAATGATGACTGGGACTGAAAAAGAAGGTACTCACTTCTGAAGAAGCTTATGACCGAGACTGTGAGAGAGCATGCTCACTTGAGGAGATGCTGATGCTCGAGACTGAGAGAGCATGCTCATTTCAGGAGATGCTGTTGCTCGAGTCTGTGATAGAGGATACTCAGGTCAGGCTATGCGGTTGACCGAGACTGTGAGAGGGTGAACTCACTTCAGGAGATACTGATGCTCGAGATAGTGAGAGAGCATACTCACTTCAGGCAATGCTGATGACCAAGACTGTGAGAGAGTGGACTCATTTCAGGAGAAGCTGATGACCGAGACTGTGAGAGAGTGTACTCACTTCAGGAGAAGCTGATGACCGAGTCTGTGAGAGAATGCACTCACTTCAGGAGATGCTGATGACCGAGACTGTGAGAGAGCGGACTCATTTCAGGAGAAGCTGATGACTGAGACTGTGAGAGAGTGCACTCACTTCAGGAGAGACTGTTGACAGAGACTGTGAGAGAGTGTACTCACTTCAGCAGAAGCTGATTGAGGCTGTGAGAGGGTGCACTACCTTCAGGAGAAGCTGATGACCGAGACTGTGAGAGAGTGCACTCACTTCAGGAGAGGCTGATGACAGAGACTGTGAGAGAGTGTACTCACTTCAGCAGAAGCTGATTGAGACTGTGAGAGAGTGCACTCCCTTCAGGAGAATTCGATGAGCGAGACTGTGAGAGAGGGCTCTCACTTCAGCAGAAGCTGATGACTTTGACTATGAGAGAGCGCACTCACTTCAGGAGAAACTGATGACCGAGACTGTGAGAGAGCTCACACAATTCAAGAGTCATAGGTGCCATAGGTGCAGGTTGACTGATGGGATCATGTCCAACCACCATATAGCTGGGAACAAAGAGGAGTTGCTGGCTGGTAGCATTGCCAAGAACACAGCAGCTTTCCGACTCCCCCATTCGGAGGCAGCAACAGACCTCTTGGCACATAAACTGAGGAATGAATGGACTAAGGGTGGAAAATAGCAGGACAAAAAAGAACCTTACTCTGCCCTGTTGCTGCTGCAAAATCTCAGGCCTACCCCATCATCACCCCACTTTTCCACTTTGAGTAGGTCACATGTTGACATTGACTGTTTCTTCAAACTGCTAGATCTGGGTTCCATGCTGTAAAATGATTTGACAGAACTTGCTGTCTTAATATGGGATAGAATGCTACTCTGCACTTGCACAGAAAGAATATTTATTCATGTTTCAAAGCATGCTGGGAATAAATATCTCAAAGTACTTTTTCTATCTAGGAAGGTGGTTTGTATAATGAACATCAAAGAGGTTCACTTGTCATCAGCAACTACAGGGAAACCTCAACAATGATATCTCTGTATTTAGATGTGATTCCTTTCTCATGATTCTCATGTACCTGAAGATCATTCTGTATTTATAGCATACTTTTGGACTAAAAAGTATATAAAAGTATTCCGTTTTTCGTTTGCACATCTGTCTCTGATGATGTTTCCTTTTCCATTTATATTTTAAAGTAATTTGAAGATTTAATGCAGAGTTTGTAAATTATGCAGTACTTGAGTGGTTGACCTTAATATACATAGGTACATGACAGTAGTTTACGTTCTGGAAGAGAGATATGATCTAAAGGTTAAAATGAGTGAATTGGAAGGTGTGTGTTGGTTCTCAGCTCATTCACTTGGCAATGAGTGATCTTTGGCAAATCTCCTTATGATCTGCCTTAGATCCTGTAAATAACGATGAATGGAAAATGGTCAGATTGTAGTCACTGTTATTTAAATTCTATTCTGTTGCACTCACACGATCTTTATAGCACTATTGGTTGTGTGCTTTTCTCCACAACTCACTCAACATCACTTTGGTCTCCTTCCTGGTGGCCATCTGAACTAGGATCTCTTGCCATTCCTGTAAGAAAGGTTTGTAACCTAGGAGTGCTGTTGGATGACAAACTCACCTTCGGAACCCAGGTCAATGCAGTTACATCATCTTCCTTCTACACTCTGAGGACTTTGAAGAACGTTCTGCCTTTTATACTATCTGAACTTCAAAAAACAGTAGTGACATCCATGGTCCTTTCAAAAATTGACTACTGTAATGCTGTTAACATGAATATGCAGCAGCAACATAGGAACAAACTGCAAAGTATCTAGAACGCTGCTGCATGACTGCTATTGGGCATTCCAATATTCCAATATGTCTTATCAGCACTTAGACAGCTGCACCGGCTGCCTGTGAGACAAAGAGTCATCTTTAAAGCTCTTTGCATCACATTTATGTCCTTACATGGTATAGGACCAGACTGCCTCATGAAGAAATTCAAGTGGCACTCCCTCAGGGGACCCTAAGATCCTCGACAGCAAAAAATGTCTGTATCTCAAGATTTAAGTTAGCCTCCTGGGGAGGAAGAAGATTTGTCAACAGTGCCTCCAAAATGTGGAATGTCCTACCTCTCTATCTAAAAGCCATCAACAATCAACTCTTTTTCAGAAAAATTATTAAAACGTTTCTCCTAAAACATGCATTTGTTCATGGGCTGGATGTTATTAGGTTTCAGTTCAGCTAGTGCGTAGACACCTTGAGGTATGCATGCGCTCAAGAAATTAATTTAGCATAACATAACATGTCTGCGCTGTGTCCACCACCCTGTGGGCCTCTGTAGATCCACCCTGGAACCTCCTTCTAACTCGCTGGCGCAGCCCTAAAGCAGCTGTGGAGTCTGGTGCAGAGAGCACTGTGTACAAAATGATGCTGTACTGGGCACTGATCATTGCCAGCATTTTGACCATCTGGCTGATTCAGAGATAGCCTTTAAAGCACAGCTGCCTCCATAATGTAATGTAATGTAATGTAAATGGAAACTTGTATAGCGCTACTATCACTCCAAGGAGCATCTTGGCCTTGGCCAACCTGTGGCCATTTCAGAGCACTGCAGTGTGAATAAAGTGCTCATCCACCTCAGCAAAGAAGAAACAACTTCACCGTGAAGTGTTTTACATTGATGGCTTTCTGGCTTTGTCAAATCTTTTCACTGGTCAGATGTGAGAATGGATGACACCTTCTGGAAATGATGCACCATGACATTCAACATCATGCTCAACGTGGTGACTTTGTTTACTTTTTAATGTGCTGCAGCTGTCAGTGAAAACATTTTATTGTGGCTCTGTTTATTTGAATTTATGTGTGACTCTGAAATATTTAATCCCAAGAAATGCTATTTACTTTATATTTTGCTTGGTATAATTGTTTATTTTATGTGTTTACTCACGCTCTTCAAAGCATGTCAACAACAAGTGCTGTGCGCAATAATGATAATTTGGCCCATAGGACATTTATCAGTTTTGTGTGGATAAGTGAAGGAGGGGGTGGGCTATGATGGGGATGAACAAAACAGGAGCTTATATACGTATATCTTATTTGAAAGTGCCAATCACCACTGTGTAGTTATGGTTCTGCAGCACTTTCCTTTGAAAATGCATTTTTAATGCAAGTATAACTTTGACCCCCATGAACATATCTGCAACAAATTTGTCAATCTCTCATCTCAGGTCTGGCTTGCCAATTTTCATGCAGTTCTGTGCAGGGGAAAAACGGTTTTGGGAATGGGATTTCCCATTTTATCTCCCATAGGAAATTTTACCTGTGCCGTTAGCAGAGCTGCAGAAAATATTGACAACAAATTTGGCAATAAAGTAGAACTTTATTTAGAAAATGAGCTTTCATTTGTTTGGTGTAAATCTGTTGAGTAGTTCTGAAGCTGCAAGTGTTTAACATCATTTGACCGTGGATTTTCAAAATGTTCATGAAAATAGTGATCACTTATCCGCCAATAGATGATCAGAAAATGGGCAGCACTTTGTGTGGAAAATTGCAATTTTCATGAAAATAGTGTTTTTTTAGGATCAATTCTGTTTATTGGTACAGCTAACGCACCTTATGACACAGCATGTTGCTTACAACACCTCAGGGCCGGCCGCATTCTGGTTTTATTCCATATCAGCTGCCTAAATAGTGTTTTTTAAAACAAATAATCTTGGGAAATTACTTTTTACAAAAAATATGGTAAATGAACCCCGGCTGCTCACTGGCAAACGATGGGCATAGCAAGGGTAGACTGCCCACTGAGGGTTGGGCACAGGTCCTGGGCATAGGTCAGGAGCCATGACAAATCTACTCTGCACATGTCAAAGTTCATTCTGAGTGGGAATTGACTGCCCATGGGCAGGTCGGAAGTAGGGCTTGGCTCTGGTCAGGCCTTGTAGCCATCATCTCCTGTGCACAGCCATAGGCTGTGTATTTGGACACCAGCAATGAGTTGGGCACAGGGCCAGGCTGAAGGGCCAGGCCCTACAGGCAAACCCAACTGGCTCAGCCAAGGAAATTCAGGAAAAAAACCAGTTAAAAATTAATAATGGTTTAGTGCAGTGTTTCCCAAACTGTGGTTCACGACCCCCTGGTGGGTCATTAGCCGATTTATGGTGGGTCGCAAAAGTCTAAGCAATAAATAAAAATGACTTAAAATTATGTATTTATCTTGTCACATTTGTTGAGCTTCAAAGACAGAGGTCAAATGTCAGGCTATGTCATTTGTCAAATTGCTGCTTTTTTAACATGGTGATTAGTTTTTACAAACTCCTCTCACTTTGCAATCAGAGAAAGAAAGGTGAAGTTAATTATGTGACAATCTTGCTGGAGTTTAGGAAAATGCTGTAGGATGTAATTTTTGGGAACCCACAACAAAAATGTAGACATCTGTAAATGAAAAGAACACATTCGGCATTTAAGAAAGCAAAAAAGAAGCACAATTTTCTGTAATTTTTAAGCGTGATGGAAACAAAATTTTTAATAGGATCAAAACAAATCCAGATCCTTTACTTGGTGAGCCACAAATGATAAATATTCACTGAATCCCGATTTCCACTCATTGTCATTTGTATGCAATTTAGTTTTATCAGTATAACGGTATGTCTTTCCAAATTTACTGCCCATTTCAATGGAAAATGTGCTGTCTGTAAATGACAATGTGCTATCACACAATGCTTTAGTTGCATTAAAAAATCACTCACCTGAAGTCCTTAAAAGCTAGGTAGGTCGTGAAGGTTTGTTCTATAAAGTGGGTCATGGTTATCAAAAGTTTGGGAGACACTGGTTTAGTGGGTTCGAACCTGAAAAACCCCAGAAATTTCCCAGTAATTTTTTGCCACATGCGCAATGAACGCCATGACTCATGCCATCACCATACTCAATGCACTACTTTTCCAATGGCACAGAAAACAAGGCTGTCTACAGAGCAAAACATGGCAGGTGGGGTGACTTGTGGTGTGCTTTTTTGTGTATTGCAAACCATATTTGGAAAATTTCAGGTAGTTTTTGGGGTTGAATACTCTGAAACATTACTAACATTTAACAGTGTTTGTTCAGTAAATATACATTTATACATAAGTACATTGGCCGATTTGTATGCAGATATGGTTACTAAGGTGATTCTTGGAAGATGATCTGTTTCTTTAAGTAGTTTCGTATGATGCAAGCAAAGGTATTGAGCAAATTTCACTCAGGAGTGTTCCATTGGAGTTGCCTTATTAAGCAAATGGAATGAAACCTAGCATTGAACATGGAGGTCTGCTTGTTCCTGTGAGGCCATTCTTGGTTGAATGCAGGTTGCTAGTTGGCACGTAAAAAACAGTGGTACAATTTTAAAAGAATGAGTGCCGGTGCCCAAAGCTCTGCTCCGGTGGTGCTAGTAGAAATCGGCATACACAGTACCAAGGCTTTGTAGTGTTGAATTTACCTTAGGTCTCTTTAGTCCATTACCAGAAACTTCTACCCCTTTATCTTTCATGGTGGTCCCTGCGTTCTCCCTTTTTACCAGTTTTTCTGTGTTTCTCTTCCTCACGAACGGCTCCTCTGTTAAAGTGGAGGAGCTTTGCCCCACTTAAATGCCCCCCAAAGCCCCAGAGATTAAAAATAGAATGGTAATTTATTACCATTTTATTTTTTATCATCCCGTCCTGAACCAAGCGTCAAAACAGGGCGTGGCCTGCTAAGTGGCAGCAGGGAGGAGTGGTGGGCAGAGGGCTGCCTGTGCACTGTTTAAAGTGCTCATGTCTCTTTGGCCAGCTGTCTTGAGATGGCCAGCCAGACATGCACTCTTTATACCTCTCAACCCAGCTGTCTTAGACACCTGGGTTGAGAGCAAGTGCAGGCCTCCAGTGCGCTGGGGAGCGTCAAGAGAGGACGCTTCCTCCAATCCCTGCTGGTTAACAGCATGGGAGCAGCACCAGGATTGGTTAACGGAGTTTGCTGGTGCCCGCACTGCAGTCAACGGAAGAAGAGGTCCGGAGCTGAGGACATGTTCAGTAAGTGTTTAATTTTTATTTTTTTTATTGTATTTGTGCCCTTTGCTCCTTAGAAGCCATCCGCCACAGCGCTTCCTCCTTATTTCCCGTTTGTGTGCTTTTCTCTGATGAGGAAAAATAAGTGCCAGTCCCCAAAAATGAGTGACCGTGGGCCCCACAGGCAACCACCACTACCGAATCAAATAAAGTACTGGTAGAAACTCAACATTACAGAGAGGTAATGCAGGGAGAAGCGGTACAGTGTGCAGAAAACACTCACCTTTTGCTCTGTTCTACCAAGTGTGTAAAACAGAGAGACCAACAGCAGCAGTTTGAACCCTGAAGGTCACTTTTGTTTGCATGACATCAATTTCATCTAAAAATGCCTGGTGCCACCAACTCACTTGACAACCTATTGATATTTAGATTTCCCCTGCATGCCTCAGTCTGGTAGATTAGCTGGGCCCAGATGAAAGGCCTTTGACAAACTCCCTAACTCTTATACTCGTCTTGAATACAGAGCACTTTATTTTTGTGAATTTGAAAAAACATTCCACTTCCAGCACAGTTGTTAAAGGACATTGGCAAACATGTTTTCTCTCTGGAAATATCATGAACAGCTTGGATCGGGCCTTTTGGGCCCCTGATCACTTCTCTGCGCTAAATGATTTGTTCTTACATTAAAGTGCAGCTTGCCTCGGGGCCGCTGTATGGCCCGGTAATCTTAGAGCAGCCATTTTGCACATTCCGATCCCATTATGTGACATTGTTACGGAATAAAGGCGGGTATTATGTTGCTGCCATAAAGGGCAGAAGTGGCTTGGATTTTATCTGCTGAACGAATCAATCTGGATTATGTCAGCTGAAAAGAATCGTGAACCGCTGTCTCCAGCAGATGGGGGATTTTTTTTTTTTTTAATGTATCTGTTGCTTTTAAATACACCAGCTAATATAATACCTCGTGGTGACTGAAAAGTAGTTTTCTTTCTTTCTTTTCGAGCGAAGACCACGGCAATTATCGTTTCAACATAAGGTATTAGATCAGTTGGGAACCCAGTGCCTTTTCCTAAAGTTAATACAGTGTTGTATTAATCTGACTTGACAGGCGTCCCAGGCTGTGGGAAAAAGACTGAACAAATAACGAGAAAAAAAGATTCTGAAAAAAAAAGCGCAGTGGGCGAGGCTTGGCAGAGGATGTGAGCTATTCATCAACCACTCAGCAAGGATGATGGAAATAATAAGTCCTTCTAAAAGAAATGGCAATGTTTTTTTTTTTTTAGGGAATCGTTTAGAATTTCTTTTTTTGCCTAAAGGAAGTACTTTTAACAAAAGGCCTAGTTTATTCGTCGATTCACTATAATCAGCATATATTTAAGTCTGAAAAGTTCTCCGTTAAACAGATTAATATTTCAAGTCATAATTAACTCAGACAATTGAGGCTTATTCCCTGTCCGCTTGTTTTTCGCATTTTAATGTGGCATATAATCCTGGTCACAAATTGAAGCCTTCTTCACCCGTCCCTCTTAATGTCACCAAAGAAGCAGCCAAAACTGCTAATGCGTCGTTTTACGAATCATGCCAGGCCACAAACCTTTAACTTATTCGAAATAATATCATTGTGAAGCAGAATATTTCAATTCAGGGGCATACAAACGGAAACAAAAAATGGTCCCCGTGTCCCCCGCTGTCTCCACTCAGAGGTATTTGCAGAGAAATGTAAGGGCTATTCTGTTCATGGCTGGGTACCGGATGGCAACATTTCTATCTTGCTAATTTAATGCCACCATCTGTAAAGTTCTAGATTTTATAATACGACTAAGCTGTTTTTAATCTATTTTTACTGCCATGTTCTGTCCTGAAATGTCAAAGAGCGCCGAATAGGTCTTAGAATTAACATGACTGTTAAGAAACTTGGCAAGATGTTTGAGCAGCTTGTGACATTCACAAAATACAAAGGAGATTGATGAAATTACCATTAATGTATGCTTCCAGACACTCTAATAACCTCTACGTCCGGGCTCAGGGAACGTAAAGTTAAAAAGGATGTTTTATGTTGACGCCTTTAAGCGCAGATCTGTTTTGTGAAAAGAAATTTCCATATGAAAGGCATTTTGCTAAAAAGTAATGCTGTAATCCCCCTCTCTGGAACCGACAACAGGCTTAGCGTCGTGGGTCAAATGGGCATATGGCGGGTAGCCGGTGCCAGTTTTGCTTTAGGCCTTTTCATTTTGATAAAGCTGGTTTGTAAAGAAAAGCAATAATAATTTTTGGGAGTTCGAGAGATTTTTTTTTTTCGGTTTAGGGTTGTGTCATACATTTGTTTATCTGGATTACTGAGGTAACACGGCGCGGCCCTTCCGGTTCTTACATAATGGAGACTTAAAACGCGATATGTCCAAAAAAGAGTGTCAGACGTGGCTTTTCAGGAAACGCAGTGGCTGGAACACAAGCTTTACTCGGTCATGGTGCTTCACCCCACCGAGGCCTAATGCAGGATTTGTAGAACAGGGGCTTTGGAGATTTGCTATTCTTGCGACACGCAGGCCTGTGGGAGGTGCTTCTCTCCACGCTGTGCATGATGGAAGGAACGAGTCAAAGAGACTAAGGAAACCAATACTCAGTGGTGTCATGAAACCTGCGGCCCTCCTGCACAGTGCATGGAGGGGCCCCCCACGTCCTGGACCCAGTCAGGAGCTCTCAGGCCCAACCGTGCACGGTGCTGAGGGGGGGCACCAATGGAGCTCGCCCCGCACTGCACGAGCTCTGGGGGCTGTTGTTACGCCACTGTCAATACTGCAGCGCGGATTCACAAGACACCTTGTCAAGGTATCGCTATTCCGAAAAGTTTTAGGGCTGCACTTGTTCAGTTGCTGCATTGCGCATGCAGAAGTCTCTGGAATGCATCTATGTTGCACATAAACATGCAAACAGGAGACAGAGTACTGCCTGATACCGCACCAGCATGATTTGTATTTTAAATAATTTTTTCTTATTGTGTGGATTTATGCTTTAGTGTGGGCATGGTTTCAGGGGCGGATCCTCCGTTAGAGCGGAGGAGCGGCGCCCCACTTAAAATCACCCCAAAGCCCCAGAGATGAAAAATAAAATGGTAGTTCATTACCATTTAATTTTTTATTCCCCATCCTGGGCGGGGCCGCCGCTGACTGACAGCAGCAGGGAGGAGGGTGGTCTGTTTAATATACTGTTTAAAGTGCGCATGTCTTTTTGGCCAGATTTCTTGCAATGGTCAGCCACACATGCACACTTTAAACCTCTGAATCCAGCTGTCTTACGGCAGCTGGGTTGAGAGTAAGTGCAGGTCTTCAGTGCGCTGTGGAGCGCAGAGTGAGGCTGCTCCCTCCAGTCAGGGCGCTGCTCATATGCTGCATGTGAGCAGCACCAGGATTGGGCAAGGGAGTTCCAGCATCCAGATCCTGCAAAGAAGAGTTCCGGAGCGAGGACGTCACGTTGAATAAGTTTTATTTTATATATTTATTTTTTTAATATTTTGCGTTTGCGCCCCCCAGCCACCACTGCATGTTTTGATGAAGCAATAGTGCGATTTACATCTCTGGGGAGGCTGAGTTACAAATCATTAGTCTGCCATTGTTGCAGCTTGCGTGTGGGATGGACTTGAAGGGGGCAAAGCCCTAAGCAGGCCTAGTCCTGCCCTCTTACTTACTATCAGTTTTAAAGGCTGCATTCCGCATTTGAAAGTGGGCGCACAGCCATTACCCCATCCTCCATATTCCCCGATCGAGTCCTTACCTGTGGGATAACATCTCCCTGCAGACTTCGTTTCCTAGCTAATTCAAAAACATTTCTCCCAATATAGCTGCCATTACTCATCTGTCACTGCAAAGGGGAAGAAATCACTCAGCCGGTTGAATCTGAGGGTTTGGATGTTGAAAGGTTGATTTTGCTAGCTCAAGGTTGTCCCTCAGAGGTGGTGGAATCCATTCAACAGTCCTTTTGGCCTGCTAACCATAAATCATTCAGTCGACATTGTGGAAACTTTGAGAAATGGTGTCAGTCTAAGCAATTATAGCCATGTCAATGTGAGCCAATCAGGATCCTGGATTTTCCGAGAGATGGGTTTCTCTTTGAGTTGCCAGACTCCACCATTAAAGCACCTTGGGCAGCAATGCAGGGTTTTTGGGATAAAGAGGTAGTAGGAATGACTCCGTTGGCTTCTAGGCTATCGAGAAGTTTTTCTCTTCAACGCCCTGTTATCTGTTTCCCGGTTCCTTCTTGGGACTTGTCCCTGGTTCTACACTTTTTGACGGGTGCTCCATCTGAACCTTTTGAATCTGTGGAAATTAAGTGCCTAACACAGAAGGTGGTCTTTTTGCCAACAATTTGTTCGGGGTGAAGGGTAGGTGAAATTGGTGCCTTACTGTCAGTGTCCCTTACATTTATTTTTTTGCAGACAAAGTGGTTTTGCACCCAAGTTTAGTTTTTTTGCCCAAAATTCCATCATCTTTTCACTGTTCACAGGACATTGTCCTTCCTGGTTTTCACCCAGGTCCTTCCTTATTTTATTTATTTTGAAGGTTTTATATAGCGCGAACAAGACCCTTGCGGGTATCAGAGTGCTTTACAGGGCAGATGTAAGAAACAGAGATAAACATAGAAAAATGTAGGTGAGTCTAAGTACAAAGTAGTAACTAATACAAGCTAGCAAATATATTACACAGATATATAAATAGTTCAAGTAAATTTAGCCATGAGAATAGATTTCACTTCTTTTTTGAAAGAGGCAGTAGAGGGGTTCTGTCTCGTTTCTGGTGGTAAAGCATTCCAGATCCTGGGAGCCATTCCTGAGAAGGTCCGGTTATATGTTTTCTTCTTGGCAAATCGTTGTGGTTTCAGAAGAAGAGTCCTGGAGCTCCTAGTGGATCTGTTACCACAAGAGGGCACCAGTTTCTGAGCTAGATAACTCGGAGTATTGTGATGTAAGGCCTTGTGCATCATACATGCGATTTTCAAATGAATTCTCGCCTCGAAAGGTAGCCAGTTGAGGGCTCTAAGGTCCGGGGAGATGTGACAGTTTCTTTTGGAGCCTGTGATGAGTCTGTGTTGATTGAAGCTCTTAGAGGGGCCGTCGTCGATCTGGGAAGGCCGCAAAGAGCGACAATCCCATATTCCACTCTTGGGATTACTAGAGCTTGCACTGCCTGTTTGAAGTCATTTGCTGGCAGGAATGGTTTCAGTCTTCTCAAGGTGTTCATCTGAAAATTTGCTCCTTTTGTGAGGCGCTGATGTGTTTCTGCATGTTTAGATGTTTGACTAGCGTTACTCCCAGCGATTTCCCTGAGTCTATGATGGGAGGTTGATCTTTGAGTGCTGTTAGGTGATTCAGCCAATCGAGGATGATGGTCGATTGGTTGGGGGGTGCGAATAAGAGGAATTCAGTTTTGAGGGTGTTTAGTTTCAAATAATTTTCGGCCAACCAGGTCTGCGTTTTTTGAAGCGTTGAGTTAAGAGAGTTAACTTCCTTGGCTGAGGAGGATTGTTTACATTCTTTGGTTGTACACAGAGCATTTTCTATTTATATGCATAGAACATCATCATTTCGCAAAGCCGACTCATTGTTTGTCACTGAGGAAATAGGATAGGAAATAAGGGGTCAAAACCTTCTACATCGACTCTTTCACAATGGATAAAATCTACCACCTTCTTGGCTTATGACATATCTCACAAATTCATTCCCTCCCATGTTACGGGTAGATCTACCAGGGTAATGGCAACCTCATGGCCTTCATTTAAAGCAGCATCACTGAGGGAAATTTTCTGTGCAGCCACATGGAGTTCTCCTCGTACTTTCCTTTCCTTTCGCATTCTAGGATTCAATTGGGAGAAGGTTGTTCTACTTCATTTAGAGATCATGTTTTATCAACAGTGTCTTGAAAATGATGATTGTTAATTCATTCATTAGGTTGTAATTCTATTTACCTTATTAAATCTTTCTGCTTTTATATTGCAATTTGGTGTTTTATGAATTTGCAAGTATAATCAATCTGTGTTGCTTGGGTATTTGTCACAGGTAAGGACTGGATCGGCGAAGATGGACGAGGAAGTAATGCACCGGTTACTTATCGGGAATCTTAATTACTCTGAGTCCAAGTCTTCCTAGATACAGCCCTGCCTCTCCTAATCCCCCGAGGAGGATTGATTATAGTCCATTGTATTTTTGTTTCTTGTCTGCTTGGTAATAACAGGAAGTGACCTGAGACTTCTTCTCCTTTGGAGTGGCAGCTGGTTAATGGCGGCCATATTGGGGGATTAAAAAAAAAATTAGCTACGGAACAATGTCTGCAGAGAGGAGATGTTATCTCACAGGTAAGGACTGTATCATCGAAGACTTGTACTTAGACTTGTACTTAGAGTAATGAAGATTACCAGTAAGTAACTGGCGCATTCTCCACAATAAGATTCATATTTTGTACGGTGGTTTTTACAGGGGGAATTGGCAGATCTCCTGAGACCTGTGCAATGTCCATAGGGACAAGATCAGTTACCTGAGAAAGGGCAGCATAGCCTGATGGCCTAGTGAGAACATCACACATCCATCCTGTTGAGACTGTTCTTTACTTGAGTGCAGATAATAATCAAGAAAGGATACACATGCATACACCCAGCAAGAGAAGGATACTGGTGTTTTTTCAAACTCCTAGCATTTTAGATTCTTGCCTCTCTGATCTGCAATATATAGTTTCTCCTCCGATCTGCAAACTCCATACAGTAGCTTGGATCATCGTGCATAAAAATTCCGCTATTACAAAAACAGAGGTAATTCATTTTGCACCATGGTTGCCAAGCCATACTGGCCAACCACAGAGCAGGTGTGACATCAGTAACCAGGTGACAAACCATAAAGCCCCTTTCCTTTATAGCAGGCGTTCATTGTACCATTGTCATCCAATTTCAAACATAAATTCCAAGACAAGACAATAACACAGAAAAACTGTGAAGTCTTGCTTTTTCACATCCCACCAGGAGCGGCTCATGCAGGTAAGAGTGGTGGGGCCGGGTTGGGGGGGGGGATTCGACAGACGACCACGAGGGAAAATTAAATAAATAATTAATTTTCCCTAGTCGTTGTCTGTCGAAATCCCCCCCCACCCGGCCCCACCGCTCTTACCTGCATGGGCTGTTCCTGCATCACACACTCTCTGTGCAATGACTAGTGACGCCTGCATACGGGTGGCGTCGCATACCTAAAATACTGGGGAAGGACGACATTGTAGTAACATAGGTCCACAGTGATGATGGTGACTCCCTCTCTGAAGCCTTTCATTGAGTGTATTTACCATTGACTAAAGGTTCAAATAATACATAAATATAAGTAAATATTGCCCAAAGTAGAAATGACCTTTTTAATTCAGAGGGTAAGGGCCAAATCTCAGAGTGACGTTGTATTCTAAGCCAACTCAAACAGAAAATGTGACAGGGACACTTGCAACTTTCTAAAAGCCACTGTGAGTGCACACTCAGAACACTACTTTAGATCTTTCCCGCTCTCTTGCGTTCCTTTGGATCGTCTGTGGAACAAGTTATTTCTATTGCTATTCATGAACTAAAATTGAAGTAATATATTTGTTATCGCATTTATACATCTGTTTTGTAGTTTAAGACATTTGCAAACAATCATTCATGTATCTAGATAAAAAATGATAATTTATGTTAATCTGTTTTCATTTTTGTCTTAATATGGCTGTTGCGGTTGCCTCTTAGAGTCAGCATTAGCTATGCATGCTCTCCCCATTGATGCTAGTTAGTAACTGGTTTAATTAATACATTGTACAGAACAAAGAGTAAACCTGGGTTTACCACACAGATATTGTATATTGACTTAGATACCCCCCCAGTTTACAGGATTGCTGTTCTGTTTAGTGAACTGAATTAGTAAGAGTAGCACTGTATATGTGTGTGTAAACTTTTTCCTGGTCACCAGGAGTAACACTTAATGCACCAGCACTCTTGACAGAAAGAACGTAGTGTGTGTTAGCCAATAACTTTTAACTTTACAACTATCATATAATTAAATATAAAGGCTTACAGTCAGCCCTCTTCATCCATTGGTCTGTTGCTGTGTCATTTACATTTTTCTTCTGCCCACTACAGCATATTGAATGGGACAGTGGGTCAGCCTTCTTCAGCCATTGGCTAACTTCACTATGATTGATGGGATTCTGTTCTTTCATAAGGAGCACAGCCACACACAGAATAGTCCCCTTCAATGCCAGAAATTACTATGGCAATGTATGCTTTCTGAGTTTTGCTTTTAATAACATCGATGAAGGTCCTGCAGCTTCCCCAACAATAAAGGTTTTGAAAAACCATGACAAACCAAAACAATCACTGATAAAGTCAAAGGGCTGGCAGCCAAAGTGAGGCTTATAGGCTTTGCGAGTTCATGTTTAGCTTGACGCCTCTGTTTGACATAGGTCCACAATGTACTTGATACAGAACTAGTTCATTCCTCCACAAAACCAATAATTAAACAAAGCTTCACATACACAGCTTGTAAAAAGGTTTATTGCTCTCTCAATCTCCACCTGTTCTGGATGAGTTGTAATGCTTAGGAAAGCCCAAAGTATAATATGCAGTGTAACTTTGGCTTCTGATTGAATGGCTTCTGATAGAAATACATAAGTAGACCACAGATGTCCTATTCACTATTTTAATTCATCTGACATTGTTATGATCTTAGCAGATTCATGAGAAAGGTATTTCTATAAGTGTTTTGCAAGTATAGTTTTTCCATATAGGTTGCACCAGATGCAGTACTGAAATAAAGGACTGGGAAGTCCAGTGATGGAGTAATCCCACATATGTGCTTTTCCACTTTGCTGCCCACCTGGAAGTGACGGTCTCTGATTATTGGCAAGCATTGTGGTTCAGATCTGCTGTAAATTTTGGATATCAATCATCAGTGGAAACATCCTCAACTCAGAAGTGTTCCCACTGGCACTTTCGACTGGTAGCAAAATCAGACAGGTTACTTTTCCTTCATAGTGAGCTGGTGTTTCAGTAGTTTCTTTCCATTGCTGGTTTGTCACACAAGAGATGGACTTTTTTATTGTCTTCAAACCACCATGAACCTAAACTCTGCTCATCAACTGCACTGAAGCTCTTTACTAATGTAGTCATTCTCCAACTCTTCCCTCACTTTACGATTATCCACTCTTAAGTTTCAGGTCTATCCATCATTGCTTAATTGGTGCATGTGGTTGTAGGTGGTGAGCACCGGCATACGATTGTGGGGACAAGGACTTATTTTTCATCTTCAGACTAATAGCAAGAGAGAGAAAGGTACAACATGAAGAAAAAAGAGAAAGAGAATGAAAGGAAAATATTGAGAAAAAAAAGCAGAGATGAAAAAGAGCCCTCACGAGTGCAATAATGAAACATGGGCCAAATTACTAAACATTTTTGAGTGGGGCTGTAGCATCCAACCCAGCCCGTGTATTCGCTAATGACTATGCCACACACGGAGCTTAGTATAACACGTCTTTATTCTTCTGCGTGTACCCGCAAACTCAACATTCTAAACATGCATTCACTTCTCTCCACTCTAACGCCTACATCACAGTTCTGCAGAAGCCATAAGGGTTGCATCATTGCAAACTCACACAACACTACATCCCCTCCTCTGGTAAATATAAATTACATTTTTGTTATGAATATACACACAATCATTAGCTCTTCAATGAGTCTACGTGGCACTTTGATCACATGTCCCGACCTGTCTTCTGAAACTGGGGACAGGCAATAGAAGTGTCCATTACCTGGTGATGTAGGAACAGCAGCAGTCAGGTGTCTTTAAGTGTCCTTTCAGACCCAGTCTCTACATTGACATCACTGCCTGATGAACAATGAGCCACATGTCTGAAATGTGAGGAATCTCATATAATGGACTTCCCAAGATGCTGGGCAGTCACCATGTGTCCTTTGCTGGTCACAACATGAAATGATTCAGCATTGAAAAGAGCATCAGGCTTCTGTTTTGTTTGCTGACGAACAAGCACTCAATGTCCTCTAGTGAACATAATGTCTTTTGCATTTCAACACTTGTATCCATAGGCCTTCATTCTCCTTTTACGTTCCAAGTCTTTCATGCGGGTTTCTTCCTCAGTGTTTGATCTTAGGTTGATCCATTTAGATAATTTGTTCATAATGGCTCTCCTGAACACCAAGATTGCAGGGCTTTCCCCTGTGGTCGAGTGAGGGGTTGAACAGTGAGCTCGAAGAGTCGACTTTAAGACAGTTTTGAAGATCGAGCTTTTCTAGTACAGCACGCTGAACAGCTTTCTTAAGAGTGCTCATGAAATGTTCGGCAAGGTCATTGGCCTGTGGCCAAAGAGGTGTGCTCTTTTGATGCGTCACATTAAGATGACTGAGAAAGTCTTTGAACTCTCAACTGTTGAAAAGTGGGCTGTTGTAAGATTGTACGATCGCAGGCACACCCCATATTGAGAAGATGCTGTCTAGTCTCTTGATGACTCTTTCTTCAGTGATAGATGAGAGACGTGAATATTCATTAACGATCACCATCAGGTGATGTCCATTGTCAAGTGGATTGAAAAAGTAAACAGCAATTCTTTCCATGCATGTGTTGGCATCTCTGACATGTTTAAGGGGTGCTGAGAGGTTTTCGATGAAAGGCAGTTGCATTGATGACAGGCCTTCAATTCTGTCTCAACTCTCTCGCCGAGATGAGGAAACTAGGCTCAGTCTCAGAGAGCTTGTTAGGTGGCAATGTCCTTCATGGGCCAATTTAATTATCTGTTGTCGCAGACTCTCCAGAATGACAATTCTCGAACCTCTTAGAATAATGCCTTTCTGTGTAATGGACAGTTCATCTTTGTCATTTTTAAATTTCTGGTATTCACTGTCACTGATAAGAGGTCGCGAGTGCTGGTACTACAACTGATGTGTACTAATGTCTTTCAGCTTTAGCATGTCATTATCTTGACTCGTGGCAGTGACAATTTGTTCCAATGACATGATAGCTGGGGTATTTGATTTCACAATTAAATTTATGTGTGCTTCAGCCATATTGGAAGGATTACCAGGGCACTCTAGAAGCACTCGTGAGATGTAGTCGGCAGGGTTTTGATCTTTCCCTGGATGATGCACGATGGTGGTTGTATTATTGCAATCGAAGACTCCAACGTTCAATGCGAGGATGCATTTTGGCCTTTGGATTGCCAAAGATGTTCAACAATACTTGATGATCTAAAACAAGCGTGAAGTGTTTGCCATTCAAGAATATATGGAAATGTTCACAAGCCCACACCACTGCCAAGCTATCTCAGGTTGTGAATAAGCATGTTCAGTTTGGGACAAACCTCTGCTTGCATATGCCATAATACATCTTCTAGCATTTGGGTGTCCTCTATGCTGTGCCAGTGTGGTGCCGAACCTGACTGGACTAGCATCAACAACAACCTCAGTATGAAGCTTTGAATCAAAATATGCCATTTCAGTAGTGTTCTCAATAGTTTGTTTGAGGTTCTGAGAACTTTTCTCGCATTTGTGTGATCAATGAAAGAAACATTCTTTTCATCAAATCTCTTAACTCAAGTCTCTTGCACTGACAGTGGCAAAGTCTTGTATGTATCTAGAGCAATAGCTGGCCATGCCAAAGAATTAAAGTATCATATAAACATCTTGTGGGGGACTGGCTGTGGCCAGCGTTTGCACTTTAGCTGGATCAGGTGCCATGTCCCCATCAGAAAGGATATGGACAGAGAATTTTAAATTTGTCTGATGAAACTCACATTCGTCAGCATTCAAAGTTAAACCTGCATCAGCTAGCAAATGACATACTTGCGCGAAAGCTGTATCGTTCTCCTGCTGTGTAGCTTCAAAAACCAATATGTCATCACTATAATTGAAAGCATTCATGACAGGCTGCATGATACATCGAATGACATTCTTGAAACAGCTCGGCACCTGATCACACAAAAATGTAGTCTTTTGTAACGGAACAGACCAACATGTATAGAAAAGGTTGAAATGTATCTGCAGGTCTCCTCGAGTTCCAACTGATGATATCCTTTATTCAAATCAAGACAAGAGAATAACTTTGCACCATTTAATTGTGTTATCATGTTGGCAATGTGCGGACGTGGATGTTGTTCTCTTTTGATTGCCTTGTTTGCTTGACGCATATCTACTCAGATGTGTACTGCTCCTTTACTGTCCTTTTTGGGTACTACCACTATGGGAGAAACCCATGGAGTTGGACCAGTGGAACGTTTAATGATATCATGTTTGAGTAAGAATTCAAGTTCTTTTTCAAAAGCTTCCTGTAAGTGAAAGGCAATTTGTCTGTGCCTTTGAGCAATAGGGCAGACGTCCTCATTAATGTGTAATTGTACTTTCGTAGTCTTGAGTTTTTCCCAACCCATGAAACAATGAAGGGAATTGACTTACTATTTTGTGATGAGCATTCATGTTACAGTTCACTGATACCAGTCCCATATAATGCTGAAACTGAGTAAACAGGCGCTTGATGCCCCACCTTGAAGTACATGAATGGTTGCTTGTATTTTAGTTTTTTTGTGTTTCATTACTGCTACAATTGCACCTTGACTTTTCATTGGGGTTGATGCAGCCCAATGTATACACTTTAGTTTTCGATGGCATAACTCGGGACATTAGAGACAGTTCATTATATTTCTCCACAGTCATTGTGTTCATCAATGCACCACTGTCAATAATAAAAGGTATTGAACAACCTTTGACTTTTAGTGTGATTTTAGGACAATGTTTGAATGTCTTTGGTGCCTTGTCATGTCAACTTTTCTTGGACCTGTATTTTTCCTCAAAGGCAGCCAGTACAACATGCCCATGTTTCTCTGAGGTAAACATCAACATGGCACTACCATCTTCTTTACTTTCACTTGACATTGATACTGAAGAACTGTTTGACGGAGATTTAGATGCCGTTCGTGCGGCCATTTTGTCTTCGTGCCGTAACGTACTTGCTTTTTCCTTCGCCTTGCAGGCCATTACAAAGTGGTTCTCCTTTCCACAGCCTTTGCAGATCTGCCCCATAGCAGGACATTTAACTTTGTGTGGCAACAAAAATCCACACCTGAATAACAACTTCTTTTTCTGAGGAGAAATCACTTTGTGTCCCTCTGTCTTGTGCTTTGGCTTACTTCTCACATTCATGACTGACTCACTCTGGGCACCTCATGCCTCTATGTTAGCAGCTTGTCGATAAACATGCTCTTCAGCTTTGGCAGCCATAAGAACTCACTCCAGACTAAGTTTCTCTCAGAATGCGTCGTCAATTACTCTGAGGTGGCTAGCTTCCTCATCATTAAAGTCATTGAACTTACAGTGTTTAATGAGCGTATCCAGTCTCTCCACAAATTTGTTGATGGTCTCACTAGTTTTCTGTAATTCTTGACTGAAGATGTATGTTTTTCAATCTACATTTTGCATTGTATTGAACTTGAGATTCAAGGCTGCTTTGATGTGACTGTATGCAATTTCGTCAGCTCTAGGCATTTTCTTTATGACTTCTTTTACACCTTCACCAGCAAGATTCTTAAGGTGCTTGATTATCCTGTTATCTGCTTCTTCTATTGCATCAATAAAATCATCAAAATTCTCTATCTAGACAGTCCATCTGGCACCAATATTCAGCTTTTTGGCGGTAGTGAACTGCGGTGGTGGTTTCAAGAAGGCAGCGGCATTGTACCCATTGGTGGAACTTACTGATGTGGAGAGTAATGTTCTTTCCGATGCTGATTGGTGATGTTGTTTATGCAAACCATCTCTGAGGCCTGGCGACATGCTGGCTTCAGGGTCATTTTTGATAATGCCAGGAGATGTGACCTCTTTCTTGGTCTCCATTGGAAAAGCAAACTTAGGGTACCTCTGGAGTTGCTCTGAGCCCCACTCTGCAGCTTTGGTGGTGTGCCGCTTCGAGTATGGACGGCTATGCAAGAGCAACCCCTGGGGCTTCCTCTGGGGTCACTCCCTCCAGCTCTGTGGCATGATGACACTCTTTACTCAGTTCTGACAGGTAGATGACGTTTCTTGTATCTGTATTGCATTGTTTGCATTCGTCTCTCTATACTGCATGGCACCTGGTTGATCTCTGCCTCGCAGCACTTCTGTTCTCAGCATTAGCTTGCCATTTGTTGTCACTAGTTGCTGTTTTTCAAAACTAGGTTGTATCTGCCTATAGCGTTATCCCTCCGTATAATGCATTGCTTTGAGTTGTGTTGTAGCATGGTACCTCTCTTTGTGGCCTTCCCAGCAGGTTTTCGGCCAACAATATGTAGCCGTCTTGGAAATGCTTTCGTTATCGGCAAATGCTTTACATGGACTGGTGTTGCCCTTTGACTCCACATATGCCAAAGTCGATTCTGCACTTCGACAGCAGTTTGCTGGACCACAGGAAACTCTCTGAGAGAGCACCGTTGATCTTCGGGTTAATTATCCCATCCTCTTCACCAGTTGTAGTGTCCTACCAGCCCGGGTACGCGCTAATGACTACGCCAATCACTGAGTTTAGTATAACACCTCTTTATGCTTCCGTGTGTAACCACAAACTCAACATTCTAAACCTGCATTCACTTCTCTCCACTCTAATGCCTACACCACAGATCTACGGAGTCTATCAGGAGCCACAAAGGTCCTGTCATTGCAAACTCACACAACACTTACCACCATATTATGAAAACATGTTTCTGGATGTGGTAAAGTATGATGCAAATCTTTGTGCATATTTGTTGTGGTGGTAATGTGCTCTGTTGTGTTATGTATGGCTGTGCTTTGTGCAGCATTGTTTCAGTATGATGTAGTTTTGTTGTATTGTATCTGTTGAGTTGCAATCTGTTTTGACTGTTTTGTTCTGCTGTGCCCTTATATGCTTTAACTGTGTTGTTATGTAACTATGTGTATGTTATTGTGTAACGTTCTGTTATTCACTTTAAATATATCAACAGCTACATTTCCAGGGAAATGCAGCATATGCATTCAAAGGCCCTATGACTATTTACCATTTACTGGAGAGGTGTGGTGCAGCGGCCAGGGCAGCTGACTTCGGAGCACAGGGTTCACGGTTCGATCCCCGGCTCCGGCGGCAGCTCAGCTCAGCACTATGTGACTCTGGGCAATAGCTCACTTAATTTCCACTCCGGCCCCCAGCGCCTTGAGACCCGTAAGGGTGAGTAGCTGCGCTATATAAAAACGGACTTACATATATTTACTACTTTCTAACATGATAAAACGGCACTACTTCAGGTCTTCTTCTATTTAAGACACCAATCATCCCAAAACAGTGTTGGAGACCGTGTCTTAAATTACCACTGCAGTGCTCTCTATATTTGCTTATGGTCCAGAAAGTGTAGAGTGGTGAAGGAAAGAGGCAACGTCAGCAATGACTGGTTTAGGCTCCTAAGAAAAACTTCGAGTGTCTGCACTTAAGTAATGTGTTCTAGAGCAGGCTGTTAAAAAGTCCCTGTATGCTTTTTGGACCGTGCCATCTTTAACATGGAGAGGGTACATGTTGGGACAGGCATTATTCTGTAATAATGAATGAATGCTTAAATGTGCCCTACCATTCAGTAATACAGAATGAATGTTCAGCTTTGCACCATCACTCCTTAACATTGACAGCATATTCACATGTACCATCTTGAGTGCCTAGACAGATTTGTACTGTCACTTAGAGGTCTTGTCAGCTCAACCAAAATTGGATCATCACACATTAATGCTAAAGGCATGTTCAGATTTTTACTATCACCAAGTATGGTTACCTTTCTACATGCTCAGGGGGCTATCTCAGCCCCAGGAGGGCGATCCCCAAGCAGGGATCCACCATTAGACACCAGTGAGGGGGGAGCGGCCCCTTGGGCAAGGGCATTTGCTCCCCCCCCAAAAAAAATGTGGCCATATTCAGTCTTTCTTGCCCCCCGTGGGGGCAGAAAGCCCACTGGATGCCAGGGATTTTTTTGTGTGCTATTTCAATGAGGGTGGAGGCTGCCCAAAGCGGGCACGCCAATGCCCCCACCCCCGCCACAACTACAGCCTATCTGCCCCCCCTGGGGGGGCAGAAAGCCCCCTAGACGCCAGGGATTTGGTTTGGGCAATTCTAATTAGGGTGGGGGCTGCCCAAAATGGGCATGCCAATGCCCCCACCTCCCTGCCACAATTACAGACTTTCTGCCCCCCCCTGGGAGGCAGATGGGGCAGTACCCCCCAATCTGTCCCCCCAGGAGGGCAAAAAGCCCACTAGAAGCCAGGGATTTTTTCTGGGGGCAATTTGAATTAGGGTGGGGGCTTCCCAAAACGGGCAAGTCAATTCCCCCACCCCCGCAACAATTACAGTCTTTCTGCCCCCCGGGGGGGCAGAAAGCCCACTAAAAACCAGGGATTTTTTGGGGGGCAATTTTAATTAGGGTGGGGGCTGCCAAAAACGGGCATGCCAATGCCCCCACCCCACCAAAATTACAGCCTTTCTGCCCCACCCGGGGGGGGCAAAAAGCCCACCAGACGCCAGGGATTTTTTTTGCCAATTTGAATCAGGGATGGGGGCTGCCCAAAACAGACATGCCAATGCCCTCACCCCCTGCCCGCAAAAATTCCAGTCTTTCTGCCCCCCCTGGGGGGCATATGGGGCAGTAGCCCCAATCTGCCCCCTGGGGGGCAGAAAGCCCACTAGAAACCAGGATTTTTTTTTGTATTCATGTAGGGGTGGGGGCTGCCCAAAATGGGCATGACAATACCCCCATCCCCCCAGAAAAATTCCAGTCTTTCTGCCACCCCCGGCAGTGGCCCCTGATCTGCCCCCAGGGGGGGGCAGAAAGCCCACTAGGCGCCAGCGATTACGCTGGCTTTTTTTATGCGTGGGGGTGGGGGCTGCCCAGAATGGGCATACCAATGCCCCCACCCCCCAAAAATAGCCACAGTCTTTCTGCCCCCCTTGGGGACATATCGGGGCAACCCCCCCTCCCCGATCCTCCCCAGGGCGGCAGAAAGCCCACTAGGCACAGACTTTTTTTAAGCAATGTGCCTACCTGTGGATTTTGGGCCCTAGCGCAGCTGGCACATAGGGAAACCTATCAAACCTGTACATTTTTTAAAACTAGACATCACGGGGAATCCAGGATGGGGTGACTTGTCTGGCTCTCACCAGGTTCTGTTACCCAGAATCCCTTGCAAACCTCAAACTTTGTAAACAAAAAAACCCACATTTTCCCCACATTTATGTGGTGGAAAGTTCTGGAATCTGCGTGGATCCACAAAATTCCACCCAGCACGCATTCCCCAAAGTCTTCCGAGAAAAATGGTACCTCACTTGTGTGGGTAGGCCTAGTGCCCGTGACAGTAAACGGCCCAAAACGCAACATGGACAAACCACATTTTCACAATGAAAACGGACCCTTTTTTTGCAAAGTGCCTAGCTGTAGATTTTGAACCCTAGCTCTGCCGGCACCTAGAGAAACCTAGCAAACCTATACATTTTTGAAAACTAGACACCCAGGAGAATCCAGGATGGGGTGACTTGACTGGCTCTCACCAGCTTCTGTTACCCAGAATCCCTTGCAAACCTCAAAATGTGTCCAAAAAACCAAATTTTCCTCACATTTCTGTGGTGGAAAGTTCTGGCATTTGCGTGGATCCACAAAATTCCACCCAGCCCGGATTTCCCAAAGTCTTCCAAGAAAAATGGTACCTCACTTGTGTGGGTGGGTCAAGAACCCACGACAGGCAAGGGGCCAAAACGTATTGAGGCGACATCAAAATTGCCTATCACAAAACGACCTGGTTTTGCAAGGGGGGTCACCTGGGTTTTTCGCCCCATGCTCAGCCGCCTCCTAGGGAAACCTACCAAACCCACACATTTCTGAAAATTAGTACCCGGGGGATTCCAGGGAGGTATGGCTTGCGTGGATCCCCCAACTTTGTCTTACCCAGAATCCCCTGCAAACCTCAAATTTAGCTGAAAAAAATCACTTTTTCCACACATTTTTGTGTGGGAAAGTTGTGGCATCACTGGGCTGACACAAATTTCCTACCACCCAGCGTTCCCCCAGGTCTCCCGATAAAAATGGTGCCTCACTCGTGTGGGAGGCCCAAGTACCCGCGACAGGCAAGGGCCCAAAACGTATTGAGGCGACATCAAAATTGCCTATCACAAAACGACCTGGTTTTGCAAGGGGGGTCACCTGGGTGTTTGGCCCCGTGCTCGGCAGCCACCTAGGGAAACCTACCAAACCCACACATTTCTAAAAACTAGACACCCGGGGGATTCCAGGGAGGTATGGCTTGCATGGATCCCCCAACATTTTCTTACCCAGAATCCCCTGCAAACCTCTAATTTAGCTGAAAAAATCACTTTTTCCACAGTTTTTTGTGTGGGAAAGTTGTGGCATCACCGGGCTGACACAAATTTCCTACCACCCAGCGTTCCCCCAGGTCTCCCGATAAAAATGGTGCCTCACTCGTGTGGGAGGCCCAAGTACCCGCGACAGGCAAGGGCCCAAAACGTATTGAGGCGACATCAAAATTGCCTATCACAAAACGACCTGGTTTTGCAAGGGGGGTCACCTGGGTTTTTGGCCCTGTGCTCGGCAGCCACCTAGGGAAACCTACCAAACCCACACATTTCTGAAAACTAGACACCCGGGGGATTCCAGGGAGGTATGGCTTGCGTGGATCCCCCAACATTTTCTTACCCAGAATCCCCTCCAAACCTCAAATTTAGCTGAATAAAATCACTTTTTCCACAGTTTTTTGTGAGGGAAAGTTGTGGCATCACCTGGCTAACACAAATTTCCTACCACCCAGCATCCCCCCAGGTCTCCCGATAAAAATGGTGCCTCACTCCTGTGGGAGGCCCAAGTACCCACGACAGGCAAGGGCCCAAAACGTATTGAGGCGACATCAAAATTGCCTATCACAAAACGACCTGGATTTGCAAGGGGGGGGTCACCTGGGTTTTTGGCCCTGTGCTCGGCGGCCACCTAGGGAAACCTACCAAACCCACACATTTCTGAAAACTAGACACCCGGGGGATTCCAGGGAGGTATGTCTTGCATGGATCCCCCAACATTTTCTTAACCAGAATCCCCTGCAAACCTCAAATTTAGCTGAAGAAATCACTTTGTTGGGGGATCCACGCAAGCCATACCTCCCTGGAATCCCCCGGTAGGGCATTCCAGAGTATAGGTCCAAACACTTTGTAGAATTTTAACATTAATCTCAAATATGCAGGTTTGGCTACAGTTAGAAGGTGGAGGTGGGCTGGGTTTATGATGCAAGTGTGTGAATAGATGAGGCGGTTAAAGAGATGTTTGTCTGTGGATTACTGTGAATACTACTGTAAACAGTTTGTACTGTGGCCTATGTTTGACAGACAGCCATCATTAATTTTGCCCTGGAAATGTTTACAGTGGTAAAAGGGAAAGTTGGGTACTGTGCGCACTGCAATGGTGATAGTTTTGGCAAGGGGAGAGATTGAATTTGGAGAAGTCCCACAAGTATGCTGTTGTCCATTTACCCATGACAAATATGTTGATGAGACTCTTATCCTCCTAAGTGCTGTCAGATGTTCATGATATTAAACAGCTGGAACCTGGCAAATGTGGTGGTTGAGTAAAATGTACTCCTAGGTTTATGGCAGAGTGCAGAAAGATTAAGTGAGCCTGTCATGAACATCAAAGTAGAGGAGATATTTCTGGGGCTGGTGTACTTCCATGGTAGAGGACTGCCATGTTTATCATCAACTTATTTGTTGGACTTGGCCCTATCTGCAGAGTCATCCCCAGATGTTTTGCCTTTACCCTCCCGGTTTCTGAACCCGTTTTTGTTGGCCTTAGGACTCTGAGCACTTTACCACTGCTAACCAGTGATAAAGTGCTTGTGCTCTCTCCCTAAAACATTGTAGAATTGGCTTTTACCCAATAGGAATCTTAAATGTACTTGTAAGTCCCTAGTAAAGTGGCACTCCTTGTACCTAGGGCCTGTAAAGTAAATGTTACTAGTGAGAACACAGTCCCGGGCACACGTATTGAGGATATGAATGGAACAAGGAGTCTAGTTTAAGATCAAATTGCTTGAGTCGACACCAGAGTGATTGTTGAAAGTTATTTAATGAGGCAACAACAAAAGAAAGCAACCAGCCGACACGTGTTTCGTCATACGGGAATGATCCCGTGACTCTTCAGGGCTGGGGAGGATACAAGACATGAAATGAGGGAATTGAAGTGCCACATTGATACTATATCTATAAAGAAACACTAAAGGGAGAGGGATAACCCTGGGTGTGTGGAAACCCTACGTAAAACAATGAGCGGGTGACAAGAATTGTGACTGAGTGTAAGTGCCGCTATCATGATGAACACATCACGACCAAATCGCGGAAAAGAAACCAAGGTACACAAATGAAGTGACTCGGTATAAAAGTGTCTACTAACGTGCGTGGTAGATGTGAAGTGTAGGGGAGGAAAAAGAGAGGGAGGGACCCATACATGCTGCAGAATGTAAAAATACAGAACACACTGAAACATACAAATAAAAAATGACATGGGGAAGAGCTTGGCATAAGTCGGGTGGAATGAGAATAGAAACTAAAAGTGACAATTAGCGACATCATGGACAAAAAAAGGGGGGGACTTAACAGGAGAAAATGAGTATTAGTGGTCAATGAGACAAAAGGAATGCCAAATTGTAGGATCGGTACGAAAGGGATTGGTGCAACACAGAAAAATGGATGGAAAAAAGCCTGCACACATCATGAATACCTGTATTGACAGTAACGAGTTAAGTGCCTGTAAAGCTTGGTACATGGGAATGTGGTTCCTGTGAGGAGGAAAGAACAGCGTGAGCACGAATCTGCGTTGGAAGGTATGACAACTGTGTGAAAAAGCACAAAATGAGAGGCTGAGTCGTAAAACTCACCACGAGGCCAGTAATCGATAAAAACCGGTCGGGGGATCCAGGAAGACAGGTCTGGCCCTGTGTAGGGACGTGACCTGGAGGTCAAGGTAACAGTGGAGGCGAGCAAGGGCATATTCTGAGTATCCTGGATGATCTACAATGGCAACCAGGTATGATATTGGCCACCCTTGATGTTGTTTCCCTCTACACCACCATTGAACCCGAGTTAGGACTGGAAGCCATCACCAGCTTGCTTCACAATAGGCCAGCCACCCTATGGCAACATACGAACATGCTTATTGCCATGATGGACATCATCTTGAACAACAACTTTTTCATATATGACAACATCTGGTATAAACAAAACAAGGGTGTGGCCATGGGCTCCAAGTTCTCACCATCGTTTGCTAACCTGTACATGGGTGTCTTGGAATCCAAATGGATTTGGAGTCCCATAGGTGCACCATGGGTTGATTCCATAATCTACTGGGGGCGCTATATAGATGATTGTCTCTTATTATGGTCTGGGTCACAACACAAACTGGATGAATTTTGCAGCCATCTGAACTCCAACTCTATGAACATGAGATTCACAAGCCACTCTAGCACCTCCTGCATCACATTTTTGGATGTGGAGATTTACATCAAGTCAGATACATTACACAGTAAGTTACATAGAAAGGAAACATCATGCAATTCCATCCTACACGCTGAAAGCTCCCACCCGTCCCATCAAATTGAAGCAATCCCATATGGGGAATTTGTTAGGGCTAGGAGGAATTGTAGTGATCAACTTGAGTTTCAAACATGCTTGGCCGACATGAAACAGAGATTCAAAGCCAGAGGCTATAATGCTCACACCATTTGCAAAGCAGAAAAGAGAATCAACAACATAGACAGGCAGGGCACACTACTCAACGCGAGGACAGCCACCCAACAAGACCAACCTGTTAGACTCATCACTGACTATAGTGACATGGGTCTCACCATGAGGAAAAGCCTCAATAAACACTGGGGCATTCTACAGGCAGACACCACTCTCAGAGAGGTTATTACTAAGAGACCACAAATCACCTACAGGCGTGGGAGAACACTAAGAACCAGACTCAGTCCTAGTGTACCGTCTCCCCTTCTCGACCATTCATGGCTCACTCCTCACACGCTGGGGTTTTTCAAATGTGGTTGCTGCGGGGTTTGCAGACTAGCCAATGATGGAGTTAGAAATTTTACAGCTGTGAACAAGCAACAATACAAAATCAAGTACAACATCAACTGCAATACCAAATTCGTGGTATACAGCCTTGAATGTGCCTGCAAACGCTGGTACATTGGGAGCACCATCAGACCATTAAAGGAACAAATTGGGGAACATATCAGAGCCTTAAATCATCAGGACACCAGATACCCTATGGCAGTACATGCGGCCACCTGCCCCAGCCAAGGCGCAAAGAAACGATTTGCTTTCTTCGGATTTGACGTGGCAGCGAACAATGCCAGGGGCGGCAACAGAGAACTAAGGCTCAGGCGTCTGGAAGCTACATGGATCATGCGTCTACGGACAGTACAACACGGACTCAACACTGATCATGAACTACATTACTTTTTGGGTGAATGACTGCCCAACTATGAACTTCCATTTGTCTCTTCGCAGTCGTTTGTAGAGTGTTTATATGCTGACCTGTTTTTCTCCCTTGGGTAATCCAGATACACTGGCAAGGTACCAGTACTCTTCCGCCCAAGTCGCAATGGGTGCAATTTTGCTCTACCATGAACTGCTCTTTATCCTTATTTGAGTACACTTTTAAGCATTATTGTGCAAACCCCTTTTCCATGTGACAATACAGGGTCATATGATCATTCACGGTTCTCATCCACCTTATTCCCACCGGGTTCCTACCCTTCTCGACCAATGATGTCTTTCAGGCACTATGTTGCTTCTTGAGGCATTATTCTTCATTCGTCTGTCTCACTCTACCCTGAGCTTTTTGCATTACCTTACCCTCTCGACTGTATATCTGATTACACCTAGTTCCACTCTTCCCAATCTTAGTCAGGCAAGCTCCTCTTTTGATCCACCTTCTCTGTCTACATTACTCTCATTTAGATTGCCTCTCCCAGTATGTCAATTCTCAATCGCGCATGCGCGTTTTGTCAGCCACCCAGGTACCGTTTACTCGCGGTCTTGCGTTGGCGTATCACTCACGCATGCGCATTTCCTTGTTCAAGTTCCATCTTCCCCCGGCATACACTTCCGTTTTAGACACTCAGGCCGGTGCGCGCTCTAGTCTTGCCTGACGCTCCGGTACTTCTTGTCCCACAGGCTACCGCCCACTTCCGTATCCGGTGAATCAGACGAGACCAGTGTTTTTCGTCATCCACCACGCTGATATCTGGTAAGCTGCACCCAGCCATGGTTATCCCTTACACTGTCAATGTCCTTGGTACTTTTCTCAAGCCGCTGTGCTCGAGTCCTTTATTTACTGACTGTCTTTCCTTCCCTCCCCCTCCCCGCCCTCCAGTACGGCGCACCCGCCACCTTGCTCCAACTACCAGGACTTCTTCCAACGTGATTCACCGAGGGTAAGACCCTTCCACCCCTTGCCCTTTTATTCTCATTACTCTAGCTTCCCTTGTTCTTCTCCCTTACTTGCACTTTCTGTTTCAGTTTCTATTTATCCCGCCACTACACGGCTCTCCCGCCTCTTCTCTCTTTCAACACGGACACCGGATGGTCCTCTGAACTGTCATTCTGGGTAAGGTCCAGTCCGTGTACTCCAGCTCCCCCTTTCTGCCCCTTGCACATTATCATTCTCGGCTTCCTTCACTCACAGCCTTTTTTCTTTCCCCCACAACCAGGCGCACCCGCCCTTGCTCGCCTCCACTGTTACCTTGACCTCCAGGTCACGTCCCTACACAGGGCCAGACCTGTCTTCCTGGATCCCCCGACCGGTTTTTATCGTTTACTGGCCTCGTGGTGAGTTTTACGACTCAGCCTCTCATTTTGTGCTTTTTCACACAGTTGTCATACCTTCCAACGCAGATTCGTGCTCACGCTGTTCTTTCCTCCTCACAGGAACCACATTCCCATGTACCAAGCTTTACAGGCACTTAACTCGTTACTGTCAATACAGGTATTCATGATGTGTGCAGGCTTTTTTCCATCCATTTTTCTGTGTTGCACCAATCCCTTTCGTACCGATCCTACAATTTGGCATTCCTTTTGTCTCATTGACCACTAATACTCATTGTCTCCTGTTAAGTCCCCCCCTTTTTTTGCCCATGATGTCGCTAATTGTCACTTTTAGTTTCTATTCTCATTCCACCCGACTTATGCCAAGCTCTTCCCCATGTCATTTTTTATTTGTATGTTTCAGTATGTTCTGTATGGGTCCCTCCCTCTCTTTTTCCTCCCCTACACTTCACATCTACCACACACGTTAGTAGACACTTTTATACCGAGTCACTTCATTTGTGTACCTTGGTTTCTTTTCCGCGATTTGGTCGTGATGTGTTCATCATGATAGCGGCACTTACACTCAGTCACAATTCTTGTCACCCGCTCATTGTTTTACGTAGGGTTTCCACACACCCAGGGTTATCCCTCTCCCTTTAGTGTTTCTTTATAGATATAGTATCAATGTGGCACTTCAATTCCCTCATTTCATGTCTTGTATCCTCCCCAGCCCTGAAGAGTCACGGGATCATTCCCGTATGACGAAACAAGTGTCGGCTGGTTGCTTTCTTTTGTTGTTGCCTCATTAAATAACTTTCAACAATCACTCTGGTGTCGACTCAAGCAATTTGATCTTAAACGAGACTCCTTGTTCCATTCATATCCTCAATACGTGTGCCCGGGACTGTGTTCTCAATTTCCAGTGTGGGTTTTCCAACTCATACACCAACGGGGGTTATAGGGTAGTTCCCCCGACCTGGCAGCACCGTAAACATTGTGACATATTTACACCACGCGTACTTGTCTGTGCGCCATTCTCCCTGATTTACTAAAAACCCTGCATCCAAACAAAATGTTACTAGTGGTCCGGCAGGACTGAATGTGCTACCCACTTAAGTAGCACTTTAAAATGCCTCAGGCCTGCCATTCCAACCTGTGCGTGCAGTTTTAAACTGCCATTTCAACCTGGAAAAATAAACCTTTTGCCAGGCCCAAACCTTCCTTTGTAATACCTATAAGTCACCTCTATGGGTGTGACGTGCTCAGTGCCTTAGCAACGCTGCCTCATTAGCCCGATCCGTAGCAGTTCAAGAACTTTGTATATTTGTTTTAGCCTGCACTTAGCTTGTTTTAATCTGTTTTTATCCTGCTTTAATCTTTATAAATCACTTAAACCAACTTGCCTCATGCTCAACCGCGGTGCCCGTATGTAAGAGCGGGCCCGCTTGGACAAGGTCGGTGCACTAGTTGTTCCTGCTGACATACCTTAAAACACGCGCTGGCGCGACCGCGCCGCCGGCGCGCCAAAGTCGCGCAAAGGCAAGCCCATCTGCACCCGTCGGTGGCCGGAGCGCGCCCAGCGCCAGGACCCCTGCCCGTTTTCCTCCCCAGACGTACACAAGAGATCAGCTACTCAAGCTCAATACTGGTGAGTGTTATAACCCGACCATACTGATAGAGTAGGTGAACAATGGGCCAACTAAATGCAATTCTTGTGGCCTTATGGCTATGTACTCAACTAGTAAACACACATATGGTGAAGATAACAATGGCACAGTTCTACCTCCTGCAATAAGAAGTAGTTATGACAGAGCTGAAGAGCTAGGAGTCACTCTAGCACCGCCAACATACTTAGATACCAGTAAAACAGACATCCGTATAGGTGGAAGTGCCACTCAGCGCTTTTCTGCAGATCCAATACAGTGTATTTTGTTGAATACCAGATCTCTAATAAAGTATAAATACGAATTTGAATGTATGATGCAACTCTCAAACCCAGATCTTGTTTTCCTAACAGAGACATGGGCGAATGATACATCAGAACCTGATTGGAACATCGCCTTACCTGCGGGATATCAAGTAGCCTGTGCAGACAGGAAAGGGAAAAAGGGGGGGGGATTGCCATAATATATCGATCGCATTTTAATGTTAGGGTCGAGCCCACTCGACAATTAGAAGCGGAGGCCTTGACTTTTAATATTAAAAGTAACAATTCTTTGTCCTTCCCGGGGTTACTTCTTTACCGGCCGCCGGGGGTAAGGTCCACTTTTACCCACTCGCTCCAGACTCTTTTTGAATCTTGTCTAGAATTTCCTACTTTTACAATTCTAGGGGATTTTAATTTCCACCTAGAAGCTAATAGCAATGCAGATACTGCCACATTGCTGGACAATCTTGCAGGCTACGGTTTGACCCAGATTGTTTCTGAATCCACGCATAAGGCGGGCCATACTTTGGATGGCATTTTTACTAATAATCCTAACATTGTGTTGGTTAACACTCTGCCCCTGCCATGGACTGATCATAAAGCAGTATATTTTAACGTACTAATCCCGAGAAAAAACAGCTCCCACCTGAACCGTACACCTCCTGTCAAATCTCAACCCTGGAACAGAATTCAAAAAAGAGAATTGGAAGTAGTCCTTGCGAGGAGCCCCCCCCAAGGATGTCTCTGACATCGACAGGGCAGCTAGCAAATTTGATGACTGGATTAGGTCATCAGTAGACCAGTTAGCGCCGGAAATAACTAAGAAATCTCGAAGAAGCCATGCGTCCGCACCCTGGTATAACGCAGATCTCAGACTTATCAAATCCAAATGTAGGCGATTCGAACGGTTATGGAGGATAGATTATAGTAAGGAACGCAAAGTGGCCTATAATCTAGTCTTGGAGGAATATAAAGAAGCTATCAAAAAAGCTAAAACCGTATTTTTTACAACAAAAATAGACGCGGCCAAATCTCCTCCAAGGAGCTTTTCAAAACAGTTACGGTTCTATCCAAACGGCAGCAGGATAACCAATTTACACCTGATCAAAATTTCTGTGACAAGATTGCTACCTTTTTTCAAACCAAAGTACAGCTAGTTTACAATGAACTCCTTAAGACGTTACCCAATTCCATTGAAAACAAAGAAAACACCATGGAGGATAATCCAACCTGCAGTAGCTTGTCTAGGTTCTCTATTCTAACAATAGAGAAAGTTAATGATCTACTACTATTGACCAAGTCAGGCTCTCCTACTGACCCATGTCCTCCTGCCATCTTGCATCTGGTCTCTGAAAAAATCAGTGCACATTTGGCCCCTCTCTTAAACGAGGTTATTAGTTCTGGGACTTTCCCGCAGTCATGGAAAAAGGCATGTATTAGGCCTATCCTGAAGAAACCCGCCTTGGATCCCACTGAGGTGAAACACTATCGCCCAATATTGTGTAAAACCAATACCGGCTAAAATCCTAGAAAAATAAATTAACATGGAACTCACCAACTACTTAGACTTCAACAATCTTTTAGATTCCACCCAACATGGTTTTAGATCTCGCCATTGCACAGAGTCAGCCCTGATTATGGCCACAGAGGAGATCCGTAGACAGCTGGATGGGGGGGGGGGGAGCCGTCCTTATCTTGCTTGACCTATCAGCAGCATTTGATACCGTTAACCATACGGTACTGATGCGGCGGCTGAAGGCAATAGGTATTAAAGAGACAGCACTAACCCTACTCTCATCTTTCATGGCATCCAGGGAGCAGACGATCTACTGGGATAATCTCAAATCAGAAAACTTCTGCCTCCCTTGTGGAGTACCACAGGGCTCAGCTTTGTGACCAACCTTGTTCAATATCTATGTCACCCCCCTGGGTAAACTAATCAAAGATCACGGTCTTACGCTGATCTCATATGCGGACAATACCCATATAGTTGTATCTGTCGCGCAGTGGGTGGACGCCACAGCCGTCAGCTTTCACAACTGTCTAAATTCCATTATGGTCTGGATGAATCTAAATTTTCTCAAGCTTAATGCAGACATAACTGAGGTCATGGAGTTTGGGCAGGGTCCATCCATATGGAGCCAATTGTGGTGTCCATCTGAGGCAGGTAACTGCCCTGTTCCATCTACTAAGGCAAGAAATCTTGGAATAATATTTGACAACGAACTAAGTTTTGCTAAACAGATTAATCACCTAACCTCCTCCTGCTTCTTTATATTGAAAATTTTGTGGAAAATCTTGCCTTTCGTTCCAGTAAGCCTCAGGAAAACAGTAATAGGAGCCCTTGCCCTCTCAAAAATTGACTATGGCAATGCGTTATTCTTGGGAATTGACAAATGCCAGACCGCCAAACTACAGTCCTTGCAGAATGCGGCAGCGCGAGTATTACTTGATATTCCCAAATATCACTCCATTTCCGCTAGCATCAGACAGCTTCATTGGCTCCCAATCCAACAGCAAGTAGAATTCAAAGCTCTCTGTCTTGTGCATAAGGCACTGTATGGGGGGGGAGCCACGGATATTCAGAAACTATTCTCCTGGTACTCCCTGCGGCGGATTCTTAGATCAGCCAACACAGGGCTAGTACAGGTTCCCAAAATTCTAAAAGCCAGATGGGGAGGCAAAAGCCTCTCTCATCGAGCAGCCAAATTGTGGAACAAGCTACCAACCACTATTAGGCCACAGTCCAATAGGCTTCTCTTTAGGAAACTGGTTAAGACCTGGCTTCCCCCCCCCCGCAATAAACTTCGGTCGAGCCTGTGCAACTGCAACAAGTCACTCCTAGCGCCAACACGCCTCGGCAATAGTGCGCTTTATAAATATGTCACTCACTATGGTAGGCCCTGGACAACTTAAGGTGGAGTCGGATTTTAAATTACAGTTTTGAAAATGCCACTTTTAGAAAGTTGCCATTTTCCTGCCTTAGCCTTTGGGTGCCTGCAGCCTGTCTCTGGGTCACATGAGAGGGTGTAGTTGTTAGTTGGGCTTTGTGTATTCCTCCTTAGACAGCCACACTCAATTGGGAGCTTAGGTGTGCCTAGATTGGCCCTCACTGGCAGGATGGGAGGGAGGAGTTGGGCACAGCCCCACTTACACCTGAATAGACTGTGTCCTGCCTCCACAAAAGGGGCTGCATACCCCCTGTAGTTAGTCTGGAGCCAGGACAGAGAAAGCAGGATGCCTGGGGGCAAAGGGAATTTCTAAAAGCTTCTCCCACCTTCCAAAGGAAGGGATCCAGGTATAAATATTGGACCTCAGACACCAACTCTTGACTACACTTATAGACCTGTGGGTACTCTGCAGGAAGAAGGACGGCTGCGCTGATGATAGGACTGCTACTCATCTAGACTGCTGCTCTGAAGGAGCTGCTGCCCTGCTGTGCTAACTTGCTGCATGGCAGAAGGACTGGACCTGCATCTGTTGATCCCAGGACCCTAGAGTGACGCCAAGGGCGATTTGGATGGCCTCTTGTTCAGAAGCCTCAGTGACAAAACAAGCTTCCCACAACCTTGAATCCAGCACCTGGACTCTGCCATCGCAAGTGATGTCATCCCAGTCCTCGACCCTTGGAAGTGGGCCTGATGGTGCTACTGCCAAGCCCAACTGTGGTCCCCATCGGAACGAACATGAAGCCCCGCAAAGCCTCGCTGCACATCTGCCAGCCTCATTGTAATCTATACTGAGCAACGCAAAGCCCAGCAAAGCATCGCCGCACATCTGCCAGCTGATCTGAACCGACACAAAGTGACGCAAGGCCCCACCAAACTTTGCCGCACAGTGATGCCAAGCCCTGCAAAGCCTCACCACACAGCTTCCTCAGAACTGACGCCAGACACCGTGAAGTTTCTCAAAGCAACGCTGTGCAGACCACGCACCAGCATTTAAGGTACTGTGTTCAGTGGACCTAGGTGGGTCCCTATAACCGGACCGCTCTTCATCGCAGTCAGCCTAAACTTGTGACTTTGTCCCAGTCTGGTGCAATCAGATGTCCACAGTTGGTACTTTGTACTTTTATGCGCTATTGTCACTGAAATCTTTAAAATTGCATATCTTCGGTTATACTAATTGGATTTTTGTTGTTTTGGTCTTTTTTTATTTATTACATTTTACTCTATTTTCCTAAATTGTTGTGGGATTCTTTTTGCACCAATACTTTACAAATTGCCTCCTTGTTAAGCCTAAATGCTCTGTGCCAAGCTACCAGAGGGTTGACCACAGGTTAACTTAGGGTTAGCTTGTGCCTCACCCTGACAAGAATTGTGGTTGCTGCTTGACCAGGACTTACTCCCCAGTCAACCAGTAACCAAATTCTTACATTATTGATTGTACAATAACCCAAAGGAGAGGGAAATGTCACCTAAATAGTTGTTACAGAGAGAATCATGGTAGGTAGGTGCCCAAAAATGAAGTCAAAATTATATAAATAAAACCATTCAGATGACTTACATCAGCAGCTCTTAAACGATTGACTTCTGTGGATCCCCACTTAATCATTACTGAAATCCAGGGACCCCTTCTGAATCATTATTGTATTTGGGGACCCCCACTGAGTCATTATTGGATGGTGGGGACTCCGCCTAAGCCTTTTCAATGATTTTAACCACAATACAATACACCATAAATACAGAAACAAGCATTCATCAAATAAATACACAAATGGTGCAATATTTTATTTAAAAAGAACCAAAATCAAACTTTTAATAGGAAGGTTGGAGCTTTTCTAAATTCAATTGAGGCCACTCCTTTTCCATACTATATTCTGTTTGATTCATTTCCCTGCTCCTACAAATCATTCAGAGGATGCTAACTCCAATTTCAAATTCCTTCTCATTTACAGAAAGTTTTATTTTTTCTAATTTTACATTTCGCTTCTTTAGTTTTATACCCTTTATTAATCTGTCAATATTATGTAATTTTCTTAGCAATCACGGACTTCCTTAGAAGGCTTCACAGACCCTCAGGGTCTCCAGACCACAGGTTAAGAATCACTGCCTTACCTTAAGGTGTAGGAAGGTGATTGTCACCAGCTATGGGGATAGCCACCTAAGTTAAACTGTGTGGACAATGAGAATTGAGGAAACATAATTATGATGCACAGAGGGCTGAACTATGGGGACATGAATAAGAGGTGTTATTGTAAAGTCACGGTGACAAAAACCAGATTTTAGTGGATTAACTTGTAGTTCAAAGGGTTTTGATCTAAAATGACTAATTATAGGCAGTGGTTAAGTAAAGAATGAAAGGGTTTGTCATCTGTTATTTTAGCAGCTGTAGAGCAAATAACTAAATAACTTTTGGTTAAAGGCTGATAGAAGGGATTAGATGAAGAGAAAAAAATACATGCAAAGGTCTTATGTAGTTGATTTACTGGTTTTATTAGTTGGGGTCAGAGGGTCAAATGGAGTGTGAGGTGGACTTGATGATTGGAATATAAGGGAGAGTTCAGTTGGAGCAAATATTTATGCAGTTTTCTTTCATGCATGGATATGTGGCATTAGAGCAGTTTCAAAAGGAATCCACAAAGATAAAAATGTGCTAGATACAAGGAACTAAACAAAACAAAGTATAAGTGGATATATATAAGTGATTTCTTGAGTCAGAACTATGCAAGTTGGTTTCAATTTTTTTTAATGAAGACAGATCATGAGAACACTCTAGTGGACGAACCTTAACATCATATGTGGGTCAGGAACTTGGCAATTAGTGAAATCTGTGTCACCAGTGGAACCCCAAGTACAATCAAAATGCCTAAAGAACAGAGAGAGTTTGAGTTCCTTTTTGATAGATGCAAAACATGGTTAGGTGCGGACTTCTGAAGGAAACAAATTCCAAATTCTGGTGGCGTTGCCAAGAATGCTTGCTTCATACAGCTTTCTAGTTTGGCTTAGAAATCTCTAGGAGAAGGCCTTACACATTTCCGGATCCTCATTTTCCACCTGAGATTTTTTGTGTCTCCACTAAATAAGACGGGGCAAGTTTAGGAAAGACTTTGTAAGTGATGGAGGCCATTTTAAACGTTGTCTTGTCTCCATTAGAAGCTGGTGTAGTGATGTGAGGACTCAGGTAATGTGGTCAAATATGTTGCAGCCTGAAAAAACTGATCTGCACATATAGCAAGGCTCTGAGGGGGCTAAGACAAACTTTAGAAATGCCTGTGAGGAAACAATTTCTGTAGATTGGAAAGTTGAAATGGCTTAACTAGAGACTTTAGATCCTGGTCGGGATAAACTCTATGATGCTTCAGGATAGTTTGAGTTGATGATGTGCACTTTTGTCCTTAGCAGATATTTGTTTTTGTAAGCTAGGTTTGCTGTCTAGGATCTTATTCAGAGTTTTGGCATTGTCTACAATGGGTTGGTTACAGCTAAGAAGAGTACAATCTTGATCCAAGAGTGTATTGGAAAGTTGGGCTTTCTATGTGAAATCAGCAGGAACAAAGATTTTTAAGGGTTGAGTTTTAGGTGATGACTCAACATAAAACTTTGGATGTTTTTGAGAGTTTCTGAGCTGTGAAATGTCATTCAAGGTTGAGATCTTCATGGAAATCTGGGTGTCGTCTGGATTATGATGCTACAATATCCAAGAGTTTCTGATGAGAGTTTGGAGACCTGAAGGACTCCCCCAGCTCCCTACTCCTGCAGAATGACCTTGCTGTATAAAGCTTTATCAATTATAACTGCTTGGGTCTGCTTAGACCGATAGGTGGAGAGCCAGTTTACAGCCACTCCATCAAATGAGGTAAGTGGCACAAAGTGAAGAGTTAGGAAAGGCAGAATGTATGGGTTGGAATGGGGATGTGAGAAGGGTGCTAAGTTAGTTTCCTAAAGAGATTGTTTAAGAAAATAGGCTGCCAGGCCACTGACAATGAAGATGGGCAGGGTTGTGGTTATGCATGAGTATTGAGAAGATAGTTGATTGTGCTAGACAGTTTCTGGAGGGAAGGGTGAGTCAAGGGTGTAGATTATTTCACTAAGGACCTCTTTATGTGTGCTAAGGTGTGGTTAGATGCTCATTTCTCTCCTTCTGCATGTATTAGTGTACAATTGTGTCTCGAAAGATGATTAGTGTAATCCAGGGATTTGTTTGGGGACAGTGATAGTACATTTTCAAAGGAGATAATGGAAGTTAAGGGTTGACATGAATCTAATACTGAAAAACGTTAACATAGGTGTGATTTAAGAGTGATTATCTTGTTTCAATCACTGATATACTTCTCCATTGTATGACTGATGTTTCCGTACTCCTGATGTGCTAAATATACTTGTTTATTTTATGATTGGTGCCTCTAAATCCCCTACCATTCAAATATAATGCGTCTTTGTGTCCTTGCACTGCCTAGTCTACTAATATAATAATCTACTGAAAGAATACTGCTTCTGCAACCCATGATGAACTGATGTACTGTAACCATCAATGATTGAATAAATACCTGCACCCACTGGTGCTCTGATATAAAACAATAGGGTGTAGATTTACAATCCTATTGTGCTGGGGTAGTGTCACAGAAGTGACGCTAACCAGCACAAAATGTTTTTCCCTTAATTTACTTTCCGGGGCAAAACTTGTTTTGCACTGGAATGTACCCTGAAAGTAACACAAAGAAGCGTGAAGCACTGCTTTGCATTACTTAGCTCCAAGGGGGCATTACATGGGTGGTGCATGGGCATTCCCGTGCCACCACCCATGCCTTTTTATGCAAAACCCTATCTACAAACAATAGTATACAGGGTTTAATGCTAAAAGTTAAGGCCATCTGAAAGGAGGTGTTAAAAGGAGAAATGCTATTATCTCTCCTTTTTTTCTGACTTTCCATGCATGCTGCACTGTACAGCACACATACAAAGTAGGAACATTTTTAAAGTGTGTCTAAGAATAGTATTTTGTACTGGAAGTGTACCCTGCCAGTACAAAACCTATGGTAGAGTCAGGCACACAACCTTGCACTATGGTGCAAAGGTGTGTGCTTGGCGCACAACAGCTAAAATCTGTGCCGGCGTTAGGGAGAGAGGAGAGAGCCATATCTCTGTAGAAACGGTGCTCTCCTTCTCCCTCCCTGTCATGCAATGCAACACAGTGCAACACAGAATTGTTGTCTGCTGCGCTGCATTCCTTGACTGTTTTGAAAATATGGGCCTGAATGTTTTGTAATCCAGCCCTCTGTGAGCCACTGATGAGAAGTAGTATTGAATGATTGGTGCTCCTGAGCAGGACGATTCACTGGTACACTGTAACAGAAAATTATCTGTTCTACCACGTTCCTCAATATGCTTATATACTGTACCATTGAATTATTGGGGCCAATGTATCCCTCGATGTGAGATGTATTGTTACATTGAATGTTTGTTGCTCCTAAACCCCGTTGTGCACTGATGTATTGTAATGAATGAATGATGCTCCTGAACCCCAATGATAGACTGTTTCATTGTATGATTAGTGCCTCTGCACTTCCTAACCAACTAAAATATTGTTCCATTGATTGGTAGGTGTTCCTACACCCCAGGTGCACAGACATATTGTCACATTAAATCACTGGCGCTCCTGCACCTCTTAATACTCTGATACATAGAACCATTCAGTTGGTGTACCTGCAACCTTTGTTGTCATTACTAATGAACCTTTCACTCCCTCCTTTACCTGCATCCCCTAATATATTGCCTTATAGTGCCACTAGAGTCCTCATTAGGAGGTGTGTGCATGGCCGGACTGGGAACCCAAAGCAGCCCTGGCAGTTTTGTCGGACCAGCTCCCGTAGGGGAGGGGGAGGGCTTGCAAGTGTGAAGCACTGCTGGCTACTTTAGTTACTGGGGGCCGATATAGCAGCACTGCTGCAAAACTGGCCCCCAGTAACAACCGGCCCCCACCACTGCAAAATTGGCCCCCACCCTTCCAGCCTCCCAGGGAAACGCCGGATTCCCGCTACGGACAGTCTGGCCCTGGGTGTGTGGTAATCCTGTATCGGCCGGTTACTCCTGTTACTGTCCAAATTGGGATTAAAGTTGTGCTGGAGCACCACACTTCTGAGATCCTTTCACCATGTATATTTCTCTAAGAAAAACCAAGTGCAATTTGTGTTTGGAAAAGTGCCCAGAATAATAGAAGAACATGCATTCCCTGTTCCACAGAAGAATACCTGGAATACTGTGGTACTATTGCGCCATAGGGTAACTGCACCACACTGTAATGATAATTACAGGAGTGATTCTACCAAAGTAGTTTTCCTGCAACAATTGTAATGAACGCCTTATTGGCTCATGGCATACACCCCTGACAATCCTTGACAAACTGCTCAACCAACAACTCAAACGGCATTTTAAAGGATTCCATTGTAGCTGCAACTTTCTCTTACCCCCGCTTAGATGTGACCTTTTATGAGGTTGGCCCAAAATGAGGAATTACACAGGGAATCAGCCCTAGAATTTCAGATTCCTCCAGCAAATCTTCATTCCTTAAAGGACCTTGAGGGCCAAACTCCTAACAAAGAGTTGGAAAAAATCTGGTCCAATTGCAGGGCTACTTGTAATGAGGGCGTAATCACTTCCATGAAAAGTAAGAAGTTTATCAGCAGCATCTCACAGCTTCATCAAGGAATATTATTATGAACACAGTCATAGTTGGAGCTGCAGTTTGTAACTGAACACTTCTAAGGAGGAGAAGGTCCTTGGTCTTGAAAAATGGGCATGATCCGCTGGACTTCTAAATTGAGCTGAAACATTTTTGTCCTCATGAATGATGTATGGCTTACATTTATTTTTCATCTTGAGACAGGCACAATACTTCTCAATAAATGTTTTGCTGATTTCTGTGTACAGGGTTAACCCCACTCCACATTCCCACCCCATTTGTTTACACTGCTTCCATTTACAAGTATTGTGAAGATTACAGCTCTAACCTAGTGGATTTATGCTGTGCTACACAGATAATTCACCAACACATAATCTGTACATAGTAAGGTATAAAGGAACTGATAACTTTCTTTTTAATATTACAAGCTGTTTCCACTTGTTATTCCATATAATTCCCTTCAGGCACCACATGATAAAAGTAGGGCTTGGGAGATGCCAATCTCTCCTTCAGCCTGCTGTTTTCTCCCATTCAAGGGTACTGTGGGATATAATATAATTTCCCTATTTCTATCATGGCTGCTTGTTCTCCTCAGTACTGGATGTGTCATTACGATTATCATACAAAAGCAATTCTTATTTGGGGGGGACATTTTGGGAGACTTTAAACTAAGCAAGTTCTCCTTTAAGTCATCTGGGTTTGATAGAGCAGCTGATAAATTGTTGTAGAAGGTCATACTTGGAGAATAGTAGTTCCTTGTACTCCTTTGGGTTTTCATACTCCCCCACTTCACCATAGAATAACTGTTTCCTTGCAACCTCTTGTAGTGCCCTACTTAACTTTAAGTGAATAATACTCTGCTCTTCTGTTGACCATGAGGTAACCCCCCATGATCTCAGTGATTCATAAATTGTACTTCATGACATTCAAGTCTAATTGCCAACCATTCCACTTTGCACAAATGTGTTCTACTCCTCATTATTCGATTCCAAGAGTCACTGTGTCCTTGACGACTTGCTTCTGTTCATCCAATTACTTTTTACCTTCAAATCTCCTCCTCAAATGTGACTTTGCCCATATCACTGTACATTCTGTCTTACTTTTCCAACTCAATGAATACAAACTCCTTAATTAAATAAGGAAAAGTTAAATTCTGAGACCATATCTCTATGTCTGTGGAGTTATGGTCCATCTGCCTCCAATACATACATAGTAACTGACTCATTCAACGCTCATTGACTTCTGCTACATTTCTCTGCCACATCAACTACTTTGATAGGCCTCATACAATTTGTGAAACCAGCTTTCTTTGACACTAAACATGCTCCTTGCTCATTCTCACGTGCCTCTTCCTAAAGGCAGTGGTATAAAGGGAAACAACCATTACATCGCATGCATTTCAACGCATGCGATTACAACGCGGTCGTTACAAAGACCGCGTTGTTACATCGCAGTACATTACAACGCAAGTCGTTACATCGACTTGCTGTAGGGGACGCGCTAACCTAAGGAATAGTATAATTTACTATTCCAACACCTTTCCTACTGTTGCGCACACTGGAGTTGGAATAGTAAATTATACTATTCCTAAGTCCAGCGCGCCCCCTACAGCAAGTCGATGTACTGACTTGCGTTGTAATGTACTGCGATGTAACAACGCGGTTGTTGTAACGACCGCGTTGTAATCGCATGCGTTGTAAACGCATGCGATGTAAGGGGCTATATTTGGTATAAAGCTCCTCTTGAACAGGTCTGTGATATCAAGTCGTATGACACTTCTCTCTCACTTGAACACCTTATTGTTTCAGTCACTGCCTCTTTCCTTGTTCTCATAATAGGGATCTGTGACCCAGCTAATCCAATGGAATCCTTATTGATTCCATTTTAGAGTAACTCAGCCCTTCTACGTCTCCATTCCCTTGGTCACTTGAGCCTGGGTCTGAAGAGCTACACAAATAAGAACCTGTCTTGCAATGCCGCTTTGACCATTGTTTCACTAACCCTCATATCTGTCCCACCGACTTATATTGTCTTGGTCTTGTTCTCATCTCTGACTCTCTCTCTCTCTGTGAGGCCCAGCCCTCAATCCTTAATCCTATAGTCCGGCACTTATCCATCAGATCGCCCTCACACCTAGCGCCTTCTAACACTCCCACTTCAAAATTAAAAAATCCCCCTGAATGTCTTCCTGTCGTACTCCAATAATGGCCATACTGGTTGCATGACTTACCACTTACTTACTTTCCACTGAAGATACACTATTAAGTCCACATTTGACACTCTTCACCTACACTATCAAACTTTAGATCTTCTCTCAAATCTGGTCTTTAAAAAGTACAATGCAAAAAAACTGGTAGAATGTATTACTACTTAATTAACTACAATACTGAAGAGATATTTGAGCTACTCCAATATTGGCACAAAGTGATTTTCATATAAGTACTAGTTGTAATTGTTTGGAGTTCCTTCTGTTTCTCTAATGATTTCACAGAACTCTGGCAGCAAGGCTAGGAGTGTTGAAGAACTTACAAATCCATCAAAAATTCTTAAGCAACCAATACTTAGATGTTTCATTAGATTCTACTAGACTATAACTCCTGGCACAAAATCGTTAGGAATCTTGACTGAATGTAATATCTAAAATATACTCTACACGACATCATAAAATTCACAGACGAACACTGTAAAGAAAAATAATGCAAAAGAAGCTTAACCGCTTCGCCGCGATCGGAATTCCGCCCAGGTGCTGGACATTCCGATCGCGGGCGTGGTCGTGACGAGCTCAGCTCGTCATGCGCACACGCCCACCGCGCAGCATGACGAGCCGAGCTCGTCATGAGCATAGAAAGGGTTAATCAGGTGTAGCTGGTAATCTCAAAGTATTCCTCTAATAAAAAACAATGTGTTTTACAACTTGAATCCAAAAATCATATTCCATGTTCAAGGAATCATTTTCTTTGACATCAAATCTGCTTGTGACGTGAAAGAAATATTTCTCATTTGTATCCCAGAATAGATCAATCTTTTCCTGATGAAGAAAAGTATACAAAGGAAGAAATTACCCATTTACTCCAGTCGTCCTCACAGATTTACCCTCTCCCATCGAAAGGTAAATCCTTCACCTAAAGCAATGAGCACTCGTGATCACTGATCCCTCAATGCAGTGCGCCCTGGGAAATTGAATCCAAATTATTCTTTGAGAAGTAGCCAAACTGGGGAGCAAACAATGAGGCACATTTACCCATAGTTTTTATTTAGTAAATGTATCTGCCTTTTTATAATTTGGCATTAAGGTCAGGTTTCTGAATATCAGATATTGACTTCTCTTACAGCATCGTTATGCTACTTACAAAATGGATGGCTGTTGGCTCCATCCTGTTAATTGACTTGAAATGTTGGCTGTCGGAAAGTTTAATGAATGTATGGAAAGATTGCATTATCAAATGCTTACTGTCATCTGAGCTGCAGCAGAGCCCAACTGTTAGCAGGAGGCCTCCCTCAAACTCTCCTCTGCCTTATTCTCTTGGAAACTGAGAGATTAAACACTCATAGCTTCACAATAAGGGACATTAGCCTTATAGCAACCCAAGGATATACAAGTGGCTGAAGCATACAACATTGTGATGGATGGATTCCTTGAAATAATCTCAGCCACTGGTAATTACTCAGGGCCGCAGCTCAATCCATTGTTATTTTGCACACCACGTCACCTCAGTTTGGACCCAACCATATGCAAATCAGTCTTGACTCTGCTCCAATGGGAACAGTCCAGCCTGAATTGCCAGAATGGCATGATGGACAAAAGAACGATGGGTTGAATGCCTACTCCAAGCGATTGCTAGTGGTTAGACAAATTGCAAGAATTTATCCCATCAGGCTGACCCTAAAAATGGCAAGGAGTAAATGACACAAAAGTATGCAAAAAAGTGAAGGATGGAATGCTTAAATTAATCTCAGCCACTGGTTATCACTTGAGGCCGCATCCTAGTCCATCGTTGTTTTACACACCAGGCCACCTCAGTTTGGACCCATCCACATGCAATTCAGTCTTGACCCTGCTCCAATGGGAGCAGTCCAGCCCAAACTGCCAGACCAGGTCCTTCCTGAACTAGAACACAAGCAACCCAGGGCCAATTTAGCCCTAGCTATGAGCTCATCATCATAGTTTGGTCCCAGTGACACAGTTTGCACGAGATCCACGTCTGGGCATACCCATCCCACTTAGAGCGGCAAGCAAAAGAATACAAAAAAGTGATGGATGCGGCCCTGAGTAAATACCAGTGGCTGAGATTAATTCAAGCATTTCATTCATCACTTTTTGTATACTTAAAAATAAATTGACAGAATGTGGTCCATGGTAAAGGCATGTGGTGGTAAATTGGCCTGAAAATACCACAGTGGCCACTTTCCTTTTTAGTGAATAATATACAGGTCTTGATCTTCCTTAGCTCTTTTTCTGGAGATGTTCCATCTGTCCTTTATTTACACTGACTTTCTGGGTGATTTTGGGTGTGTGTGAAGCCTCACCTTCCAATGGGGTGCTTGCCGATCCTATGCAGTGGTCACACTTGAGCCACTCGTCTGTTCTCTTTTAGAATAAAGCCAAAATGTTGGGAAGGAGAGTTGCTAAATTCTGGAACAGAGGATCTCTCTTGGTTTCAAGATCATGGGCATTGATCATCAAGGCTTAGGAAGGGTAGACTGTTAGGACCTTACTTGCAACTTTTTCGTCCTGGCATTTTATCCTACTGCCACCTCCCCCACCCCCCAGTCATCCCCTGTGAGCCCAATCCTAAAGCATTCCTTTGTTGTCTACACTCTGGCAGTGCATGCATTAGCCATGAACACACCAGATTTAACAACATATGCTTCTATGGAACAAAGAGAAAGGAAGTAAAAACAGAACGTGAGTAAAATAATTTTGATTCTGGAAGAGTACCCCCTGGATCAAATGTTGTGAAATAACATGATTTTAAGATTGTGAAATATGCCTATAGCACTTGCTGACACACACTGATGATATTTCATAAAGATGTCAATAACAGTTGTCTCCCAAATGAGTACTCGTTTAGAGTTCTACTGTATTTTGATAGAGCTATAAATATGAGCAATAATCAGATTACTGCAGATTTTTACTATTTGTTTTTAGGTCTCGCCTAAGCAGCGCGCATGCGCTGCTCTAGGAGGGCCTTTAGCCATCGGTCTGCTCCTTTTCCAAGCACACTCGTGCTTGTGCTGGCATCCACCTTGCGGGAGCGAGCAGCGGCGCGCGTGGTAATGAAAAACATATGGCTCTCACGCCGCTGCTGCTCGCTCCCGCAAGGCGGATGCCAGCACAAGCATGAGTGTGCTTGAAAACAGCTGCTGCTTGTTCTCTCTCCTGCCGCGTGTGCTGACACCAAACCTTAGCTCTCTCCTTTTCTCGCTATTGATACTTTCTCTCATGTTTCTCCCCTTTCTCTCGGTATTTTCCTGCCTCTTACCAGCATCCTCTATCCAGTCACTTTCATGTTCACATTTTCTCTCTCCGAACATGCCTCTCTTTCCTAGAAAACGATCCAGCCTCGTCCCTTCCCGCTGTCTGGTCTCAGCTTCAATCTTATTTCTTTTCTTCTCTTTCACCTGCCCCTCTCACTCTCCGACCTCTCACAGTCGTCCAGCTTTCGTTTCCTCTCTAGCGGCCTCTTGCTTCACCTCATGTTCTCCCACCCTCTTACTTCCACCATCGTTCCCTTATTATCACCTTCTACTTTTTTTTTAATCTCCATATATATTCTTGTTTTATCCCGGCTATTTTTATCTTGCGTGCCTGCTTCCATCTCTCTCCTCCCATCGTTCTCTCATTATCACCTTCTACTCTTTTATCTTTCCATAGTTATCATTGTTTACTTTCTCTTTTCTGTTTTTATCGCGTGTTCCTTCTTCGATCTCTCCCCTTCCTTATTTTCCTCTCGTCCCTTCGCATTTCCCTTTTGTTTGTTTCCCATTCTCCTTTAGCTCTAATTTCTTCTCCATTCCTTCTTTCATCTTTACCGATTTTGCTTTTATCTTCGGTGCCAACATTTTTTTTCAAAATTCATTTTTGCCAGAGAGTTTATGCAGTGTTTCGTAGCCATGGAAACTACTTACTCCCTGCAGATGTCTGCTTCTACAGTCGTCCCTATGAACACTGCTTCGTCCTGCCATGACAGTTCATAGTGCCTTTTGAAGATGGAAACACCTATGGGTGCCCCTTTTTCAGGCACGATTAAAAATTAATAATTATAATAAAACAATTTACAACCAGAGGGGAGTTTCAATAGCTAGAGCAGACTGCTTGGATAAAAAATACATTTACAAATAAACCATGCTGCTATAGAGCAGATTTGTTTTGTGTGCATGGACAAGCCACCCTTGTAGATGTCCGCTACGAATGAGCATAGTTTATCCATGTTTAACCGTGTATTTCGCAGCACATTTCACCGTTGTAACCCATGTGTGCAGCACCAGTACTATGAGCCTCTGGTGCTCAGTGCCACAAAGGCTGCAGCACAGTAACTTGCTACAGTACAGAAAGCCAAGCTTGTGAGCACGATGCTGCCGTCCAGTCCTAGATATTCTTACCAGCCTGCCAGTCCTCTTCAGACTGCAGCTCCTTTCCTCCCCAACTGGAGATCTAATGTAATTATCGCGCCTGCCGCTGCTCGCTCCCGCAATGTAAAGGCTGTCCATGGACTTCCGGCCGCGCTTGCCTTCACCCCTGCCTTCTCGCCCCCCTGGCAAACCTGTTAATTACCCTTTACACATACAAATCTCACCCCCTGGCCAACCAAACACATCTTTGTGCTCAGTAATTCATCGCACCAGCCCCCTGCTTGGAATTCGCGCCCCTCCCTGCCCAGGCACATTTAAATGCTTATTGTCTGTGGAGCTCGCAGCCATGACTGAACTACTCACTAAAGTAAAACCCTCCCTCAAGCTTCAGAGGTCTCCAGGGTCGGTGCACCACTCCCTGGTGAAAAATTGTAGTCCAAAATCACATTCTAATATTGACAAGAGTACACAATGAAAGTGAGTTTTAACACTGACAACACTGCCCATTGTTATAGCGCTCACCGCCCTCTTGGCGCTTGAATAATGCACATCATTCGCGCCCGCTGGTATGTGCCTTGCAGTGATCTCAGAAGGATGCTTGCACCCATTTAAATAGTTATTTGTGTTCCATTGACCCCCCCACTTCATTTCCCCCTCCCCATTAGCCACCCTTTCCACCTCCTCCACTCTCTCCTTCCCTGCTTTACCACCCCCGATTGTTTGCCCCTACCCCCTCATCCTGCTGCCCTGCTCCACCGTCATAATGCCGCCTAAATACTGCTCCTCGCCTCTCATCTCCTCTCTCCTCTTCATCTTCTCCCCCTCCTCCTCCTCCCCTACCCCTCCCCTCCCCTTCCTCCTCCATCTTCTTCTTCCTCTTCTCTTCTACCACACTGCTACCATGCCCTCTCCACTCCTGCCCCACTTCTGCCCTTCACTGTCCTCTCCCCTGGTAAACTGCCCCTAAGATCCCTCCCCATCTGCCCCGAATTTTGCTATGTCCTCAGATCCCTCTTCTCCTGACTTGCTCCCCTGTTCTCCCCCCCTGTCCTGCTCCACTGATGCACTGCTCCCTCCTCTCCTTCTGTCTGATTATTTGCTCTCTCACTCTCTCTCTGTCACTAACTCACTCACTCTCTCACTAACTAACTTACTCTTTCACTAACTATCTCAATCCCTCTCACTAACTCTCTCACTATCTAACTCTCTTTAAAAACACTAATTCAAACTATCTCTCTCTCACGGACTCTCTCTCTCCAAACTAACTCTCTAACTCTCTCTCTCATAGATTCTCTCTCTCAATAACTAACTCTCTAACTATCTCTCTCTCCCAATAAATAACTCTCTCTCACTAACTAACTCTAACTCTCTCTCTCTCCTCTCACTAACTCACTCTCTCTCTCACTCACTCACTAACTTACTAACTTTCTCACTCTCTCACTAACTAACTAACTCTCTCATTAACAAACTAACTAACTCACTAACTATCACACTAACTGTTACACAGGTACTATTTCCCAAGCTTCAGCCTCCTGTTATTTATGCCCCCCCATAACAAAACAAGGATTGGCATAGCCAATAGGTCTCGCCTATGGGACCTTATAAGTGTTTAGTTATCCAGCACAATATCCTTGGTGCAAACACATCAACTGTTGCATGGCTAAACACTTATAAGGTCCCAAAGGCGAGACCTATTGGCTATGCCAATACTTGTTTCCAGATGTGACGGAAATACTGCATTTGCACTGGGCTCAGTACCCATTTTTAAATGACCGCAGAATGATGCTACTTTTTCCACCTTGCAAGGTTGAACGGCTGAGTTATGCAAATGAACTTAAGGTTACACAGTTCCCTTCAAAGTATTTAAACTAGCTAGTTTTTCCTCACCTCGGATTGTATTTGCCGACCCTAGCACGGCACAGTAATTGAAAGCAGTGCTCAAGGTGAAATTGTTTCTGCACCCTGTACTTGTTTTTTTCTGAATTTCCTCCTTTTTTCCCCAGGATGCAATATAATGGCTGAGTGGGGCATTTCATGCGGAATAAATTAGCTCTCGTGTCCATGTTTTCTCCTTCTGGGGGTGGTGTATCCAGATTTACATCTGTTTATTGAACCTGCTGGCCTTATCTGTTTATCTGTCTCATGTTATGTGGGCCCCGGTAGCAGAACAATAAAAAGGATAGGTGCTTTATAAACAGGCGTAATTTTGTTTTTGTTAAGTCCTTTTTGACTGGACATAGAGCAGCAGGTGGTCCTGGTGGCACTGCCCAGCTCCTGGGAAAGCACAACAAGGGTGTTTTCACCTATATCTCTTTTTAAGAAGATAAGAGCTGTTAATGGTAATACAGATGTGGTTGGATATTCTTGACAAAACAATTGTCTATGTAAATATCATGCCTTAAATGGCGTTTAAAAAATATCACCACATTGGGTGAAGATTTCCTGTTGTTAACCCCAGTGGGACAAAATTTGGGGCACAATGTTTTGTCAGATGATATTTTGGTACCATCCTTTTAGATGTCCTGGCATTGGCGTTGGTGTGAGGGGAGGTGGGTGGTTGCTAAGCTTGCTGGTGGTTTGGAAGATTGTCACTAGATTTTTGAAAATAGTTTTTTGTTATGAGCTGAAAGCTTATAGTTTATGACATTGAATGGGGGAGGGATGGAGGAGGGTGGCCAAACCAGCATCACTGCACTGAAAGAACGTCAGGTGCCAGATATATCTTCTTGAGCTTGAAAGGTCCAGGAGCCCACATTACCATGGACTTGGCGATGGCAGTACAAGAAAATGTCCGCAGTATAAGGAAGGTCAGGCAGGGCTCGGCATCTCAGCGCTCTCAGATCCACAGTACTGGGGTTGTGGCCATTTTGGGTCTGCTTTGTAAACAGTGTAGGCCGTCAAGGTTATTTAAGCTATTCCACAGGTTTTCTCCAGGCTTGGTGGGATTTCCAGTGTAAGAGAGGTGAGCCCATAAAGTACCGCCGGTAGCAAGAGAGCAAACACTTAGGGGCCTATTTATGTAATTGTAACGCTGTGCAGGAAGTCACCTTGCCGCGCTGTGTTACAGGGAAAGGACAAGAATGGGCTGTATTTCTTACTATCCAATGCATTCCTGTCCTTTCCCAGTGCTGGCGCACAATGGGCTGACTAGCGCCAAGGCAGGTACCCTTACATCATGGTGCAAGAGTGCCTGCATTGAATGCATGATTGTTTTTGTGCAGGAAAGGGCACCGTCTGCACAAAAACAATCCTGAGAGGCCTATGCCTCTTTCAATGTGTGCTGCAGAATGCATTGCACATAGAAAGAGGAAGTAACAAGGAGAAATAAAGATATTCCTCCTTGTTATGCCTCCTCTGAGAAGGCATATTCCCAGGTCTACCAGCAATATTAAATCTGGGAATGCATCATAACCCATGGGAGTTGTGTGGGAACACCCACACAATACCCATGGAATGCTTCCCAGGGCACAGTAACGCACGCAGGGTTACTCTTGATTTATCAAGCCAGCAGGTCCATGCAAAGTGGCCTTGCGTCGCTTGATAAATCTCATTTTAGGGTTTGCGTTGTGCATGCACCATGTTGCATGGTGAAAACGCAAGGCAACCCCTTGAGAAATAGGTCCCCAGTTTGAGGACACAGGGCACCATCATTCTTTCGGCTTGTTGGGATGCTTTAATGCAGAATTACAAATCAGTCTAGATGGCTGATGTACAAGGTATATTTTTGGTGTCTTTTGACATACTGCCGCAATCAGAATCGGTTTGCTTAGTTTGTAAAAAGAGACTTTTATAAGACTTATAACAATGCACTAATCTTTAAAACAGATCAGTCAATTACTGCCCAAAATATTTTAAAACAGAAACAGACGGAGTGTAATGCATCCATTACTGACTCCAGAAAACCATTACAGCATAGCACATAATGGCAAAGGCTGTGGCCCACCACAGAACAGAGTGCTCCAGAAATGGTGTGGGTTTGTAGGCTGTTTTGCAACACTTTTTGGAAGCTCTCCCAGCACGAGTCTTGCTCCACTACAAAATCACTAACATAATAGAGGGGCACAAAAATATATGCTTTGGGAGCTATAAACTATAATAGTTGTCATGAAAACTTGGAAAGAAACCCAGAATTAGCTCAAAGAAATGGTATTTGTCTCAGTAGAACAACAACACAGTAACTAGTTTGTTGTGTGCATCTTATTTGAATTAAGTCTCAACAGAAAAGGACTGCCTTTGAACTTCACTTAAACAATACATTTGAAGTAAACCATGCATTGTAGATTATTGCCTTACTTTTATGTTTATGATACATAGGTTAAATACCATAACTAGCATTGTTAGTTTAAAAATGCCTGATTGATCGTACATTACAAGCATATTTATGCTTTCTTCTTAATTTTATTGTTTAGGCTGTGTAGATATTCAATTGACCACAAGAGGGAGCCAACAGTCCATAAATGAAACCTAGTACTTTTTTTTTTTTACCTGGTGCGCACAGAATCAAAAATCTTGCCGAATTCAATTATTGCCAACGCAGGGAAACTACAAAAATCAACGATTTTTAAACTGAATATTTTCTACAGACTGATAATTACCTCCTTGAATTTACATCTGCATTTTATTTACATGGGAACATCTAAAAAATACTTTTTTGGTAGGATCCAGAGGATTTTATTAGCATGCCCCACATGCCGCATTCACCCTGATTCTGTTTTTAGAGATTTGGAAACCTGACTTTAACGTCTGTTTCAATGGACATAGGTAGGTAGTGTTTATATAGCTTATCGGTTCCTAATTTAGCTGCGCCAGAAGGATGGAAGTCTCTATCTGCCCCACAGAGCATTGAACCTAGGTAACACTAGGAAAACTGCAATAGAGACATTAACAAACTGAAACATAAGAGTTGCTGGTAAAGACCTTTTATTCCAAATACAAGCAGAAAGTGCAGGGTCAATAAAGTTTTGATTAAAACGTATTTTTTGAATCAAAATGTAAAATTTTTAGAAATTGAACCTATTGTAAAGCCTTCAAATGTGCAGTTTATAGTTTCGGTTTAAGAAAACCCAGAAATGTGGTGTTTAGTATGCAAGGACCCTCACCCCCCTAGGTGGCATGCTTCATCATTGATAATTCGTCAGCGGTGAACGGGGCTCGCTGGCCAGCGGCACACCTAACAAAACTAGTAATACACGCCGAGATACCCCTCGGGGCGATTTGTGGGCTATATTAAAATAAATTAACATAATATAACAGAGGGAGCTGACTTTCTGTATCCAATGGACACCCTAAGATACTAGAATAGAGGTTCACCCATTTTGGAGCATGTAAGAACCAAGAATTTTAGACACTGAGGAGTTTTTGCACCCCGCATTTTAAAATGAAGCAATAAACACCATAGACTGGGCTACCTATAATAACAGTAGGGTTACATATATTTAGGTACTGAAGAAATACCACTTGATCCAGACCAGCAGCAGGGCATAAAACATGTAGACCAGACATTAGGACCAAAGGATAAACTGATGTTCAATTGGTCTGCACCAATTTTTAACCTTGCCATCGATCAGCAACAAAGAATAAAGGAGTACACATTGGCTATATATAGGCGATTTTAATATTCCCCACTGCACTCACTACCTACTATCACCACTGATCCACTACCACTCACCAAGTGCAGGAGAAAGACTCCACCAAAGAGGGGCCAGCTGGGCCTTGCATCGCCTGCCCAGCGTGGAGGATGACCCAGTGATGAAGCATGCCACTTGGGTGGGTGGTCCTTGCATCCTGAATAGGATATCTCTGGTGATCTCTGTAAAACGGAAACTGGCAGAAATACTTGGCTTTTGTTCTCTACCATTACTATAGTTTAGGAAACTGCACATCACATTTGTTGGGTATACGAAATAGTCTGGAGAGGACATGTGATGGACCAATAAATACCTCCCATTCCCTTTTAAGGTCGAGACTTTACCAAGCTGTCAGGTGATCTGTTGTATGCACTTTATGGGGTCTGACTCCTCCCATCACTTTGAATTAGCTGTTGCCTGTGTCATTCAAAAATAGAAGCCTGCAAATGGCTAATGGTTGGTGCATGTCTCACCTTTTTTCACAAGTTAACTCGCATTCGCCTACCACAAAATGAATGTGTCCTTCTATAACGGAACCGGTGCTCATGTAGAGTGCTCCAATACCTTCGGGTCAAGTTTGCGCTGTATAAAACTGCAAAACAAAAAAGAATGGCACTCAATTTACCGACCGCTAAAGGTGATCAGCTGATCTGGCCTAGGCTTTGAATTTGTCACAACCGGATCACTGAGAATGCCAGCAGCGAGTGTTTAAATCACTAACCCATTGTGCCAGGCGAAGGGGTGCACATGGTTATAGAGTAGTATAAAACGTGACTGAACGGGCGCATAGTAGAATAAAATGGTTCATTTGCATACTTTTTTATATTCTTTTGTTATTCAAAGCATGCATGGAATGTATACACGTAACTGGGTATAGGTTCATCTACACAACTGGCTTGCTCTGACTGCCCTTTCCCATAGGCTGCTCGAAGTTCTAAAAAGAGAAAAACTATTTTTTAATGTTTTAAGAACCATATTGTTCTTTAGCATAAATAGTTGTCCACACGTGTCTTTCCATCCTAAACCGCCAAATACATCCTGCGTGGATTGATACATTTTAGTGCATTTAATGCACAATCTATACAGGGGCTATAAATTAATAATCAGTCTTTGTCCTGAGCAATAACAATAATGTCCAAGAGTCCGCAATCTGTAGTGGTCGAAAATCTTCTTCTTAATTTCAAATGTTCACTTCATGTATCTTGACAATCAAATCCAGCAATACAGTTGTTACAGGTTCGTTAGTACAGTGGTTGTTCCAGTCACAACCTGGTGAAAGACGTAGCCGTAGCCTACACGTGTTTCTTCATCGGGCCATCACCCTTCGACTTCCTCAGGGCAGTGATATCTAACAACGGTTTTTTATAACAATTCCAAGAGCAGATTATTCAGTGTTCTGTTATCCAAACCTATATCTTCTAATAATCCGCAGAGAGATAAGTGTATGTAATAAATCTCGCAAAAGACCGGCGGAGAGTACTCCCAAACAGTATCCAGCTTCTCGCGAGATACATGAAGTGAACATTTGAAATTAAGAAGAAGATTTTCGACCACTACACATTTTGAACTCTAGGACATTATTGTTATTGCTCAGGATAAAGACTGATTATTATTTATGATTTTTGGGACTCTTTAGTCTACAGAAATAATTGGGAACGTGGGTGGCCGTTTCTCCTTTATCCTTGTGAGCATTCAGAGGAACATAAGCAATTTGATTTTTCTTATGGTTAGGCGCAGATTCTAACCCAGGCACGCTCTTTATTCTGAAGGGCCATAAATTAAATACATTTGCACCTACATGGGGGCATATATACTAATTGTCCACATAACCCAGGGCAGCAAGCAAAGTTGTTGCGCTGCGTTGCGTGAAAGGGAGGGAGAAGGAATGCTCCATGTATACAAAGATATGCAGCATTTCTGCTCTCTCCTTGCACTAACGCACTGTGTGCAGCCTAGCGCCAACACAGACACCCTTGCGCCACAGTACAAGGGTGCCTGGGATAGAGGCAGGATTGTTTTACTGCAGGAAGGGACACCTTCCTCTACAAAAGCAATCCTTTGAGGCATTTTCCTTCCAATGTGTGATGCAGAATGCATCCCACATAGGAAGAGGAAGTAACAGGAAGAAATATACTTCTCTTCGTTACACCTCATTGGGGAAGGTGTCGCATTTTGACACATTTCAAGGTTTACTAGCTTTAGTAAATCTGGGAATGCACCAAAATCCATGGGTGGATGCGTGGGAACGCCCATGGAATGGCTCCCAGCTTGGAATGTAACATAACGCAGGTCAAGCCACTTCATTGCATTACATTGTTTTACTAAGCCACGCAAGGCGGCGCAAATCACCCTTTGCATGGCTTTGCAAATATCATTGAAGCTGTTGCGTCGTCCTAATCTGGGCCGGAAGTTGGCAGGGGCAGCTCCAACACCCTTCCGAGGTCACTTCTTCTTCGTGGTGGGGCTTCTTCGGCTTCGGCACCCGCTGTGCCGTCCTGCCCATCGCTGCTTATAAGGCAGCAAAATCCCTAGCATGTGTTTGTTACCTATTGCCACGCCCTTCCCTACCCACTTCTGGAGACAGGAGGCTACTACAAATCTCTGCGACACTATTGCCGCTGAGAGGATGGCTTCACCGCAGCCTTCTAAAAGGTATTTAAAAAGCAAGTGCTGTCAAAGACGGGGTTATACATTATAAGTAAAAAACATTTCCATTACAATGCTAATAGATCTAACTCCAAAAGATGGGAGACCTATTGCATTGCAAATGCTTGTTGATTCTTGACATCAAAGCAAACAAAGGTGTGCTGCTTAAAGTTTTTTTATTTTTAAGTAAACTTATGAAAAATCGATTGCATCATTTGTTTGACAAAGTCAAGGACATGAAAAAACATGTTCTTTAATCTACTACATGAACCGATATGTATCATGTCTTTTTATGTGTTTTCTTTGAGTTACACGGACAATTCATATGCTCAGAATCGGTGCTGCACTTTACTGTAGTGGTATACTTCAAGCGAAGTTGGACGTAAAAATCGACTTCTTTTCATCCATGCAATACATAAAAAGACCACGAGAGGCCGCTGTTAACCTTAATTTTGCTCTCTTTTTTAATTATAAACACGCTGTTTTTGAAAACATTGCTTGAAGAAAACTCTTAGGAGGTATCATCGGGTAATATTTTGGTGCGCTGCCTCAACATGGATGTTTCTGACTGTATACCCGCAGTAATGTACAGGATCATGTGAAAGATAGAATTGAACAGACATAAACTAGAGATAGAATGGGTTACGAGGAAATGGTTCTTGCCGGTTAACACATACCTATATATTATTATGAAAGACTAAGAGAAGACATAACGATTTGTTTATAGGCATTGGCTATCGTTTTTTTTTCTTTTTAGAACTTTATTCAATCCACATATATTTGCCTCTGCAGAACATCCTAGACCAATTGCAATCAGATCGCCTGTGCAGCTTAGATGTCGAGCCACCTAAAAGAAATGGGTATTTTTTTTTATTTTTATAAGCGTATGTGATAAAAATGAAAAGAAGAATAAAATAAATGTTGCTGCCACCTACAAGTGGCGGCCACACGTGCGTCCTAAGGGGTAGGTGTATGTAGAACAGGTATATGAACCCTTTTTCGTTTTGATGCACATCACAAAAATACGATTCTCTTTGGTGTAAAGGAAAGGAAGTGTTGGCTTTGAATCACTCTAACTTGAAGACATGGTTTAAACACACTAGGGTGACTTATAAGATAAAAAAAGATAAAGAATGGAAAGATATAAGCATTAGAAAAAGGGAAGTTTTGGCCTACTAACCCTGGCCCTGAAGTGCACTTGTTTCTAGGTGGATGTGCACAGGTGATGAGAGAAAAGGCCATCACTCGCAGTACAAGAGGGCCAATGATTGAACTGGATTTACCTATTGTCCCTTTCTGTATAATGTGGTGCAGAATGTGCGTGCCTTCAACGGATGAAGATGGCTGACCCAAAGTCTCTCTATGTATGTGTTTTTCATTTGTTAGGGCAGACATAAAACTAAAGGGCAGCTTCAACAGACCTTCACAGCAGCAGTAAAATGCACCTGCTTCTGGGAGGGGTAGCACGGCTACTGCTGACATGCGGCAGAAGTGTGCTGTTAAATCTCCAAGCATATTGTAGTATCCTCAGGTAATGTCATTCTGTTCCCTGTACCCTCTGCCCATCCGTACAAAGTCCCCGGGTCATGAGTCCCCTTCTTCTGTCGTTCCCAGAAAAGCCTCATTGTATGGCCCAGTTTTCACCTACACCATCCCACATCCCCAATAATGACCCTGTCCCCTGCCCTATCCCCAGCCCCATCTCCAGCCCCATCCCCAGCCCCATTGTACCCACCGTGCTATTTCTTCTGCTTTCCAACATCACAAATGTCTCATACTTCTGGGCAGTGCTTAATTTGTGGAAAACAAATAAAAGCCCGCACCCTCGTCCGGAGGTGACTGAAGCTTGCATCACCCGTTGCACCTACCAGTGCTGCCAATGACAGACCAAACACAAGTACTAACCATCACACTCCTACAAGTAAGATGATTCAGACTATTTCCAGCGCCGAAAGCTATAAGAATGGCTTAGGTGGCATGTATTATTCATTTTTAATGTAGTTTGAATTAATAAACAACTGTGTCTGCACTCATCACTAAATTAATCAAATATCGCCACCATGTGGCAGACTGTCATAAGTGGCGATGTTGACAATTAAGTGCTGGTACCGAGCACCAGAAACCACCGGCTCAAACTAAGCACTGCTTCTGGGTGAGTATTCTGTGAGACTGGAAAATAACTCAGTTGAGTGCCTTGTTGGAAGTAAACTATGCTGCATTGTAGGAGGAGAAAGGCATGGGATTCTCACCCGACTTCACTGAGACCAACTTTGCAGGACTTTTGTCGTAAAGAGCTGAAACAGGGGTCACCGCTCTCATACTTTCTTTTCTGGCTGCTGTCTTCATTACTCCAGTGACCAAAGGGTAACTAGAGAGGTGCCAGATGTATTACAGGGCAAGACATGGTTATCTGCTGCTAACTGGCTATCTCGAAATCACCTCCATGCTTGCCGTAGGACCAAAACTGCACTGGTTGTTGGAATGCTTAAAATATACAAGGTGGGGCTTACAATAGTTGACTTTCCAACAAAGTTGAATACTGCTGAACACTTCGTCCAAATAAGAGGGAGAGCGTTTTTACAAGAATCTAAAAATAGACCTCTGAATGAGTTTACAGAATTCCTTCCATCAAACAATACAGAGTTAAAGGATCCCCAATGAATTATTATTGGAAGCTGCGACCTACAAGTAAAAAAAAAAACTACTTGCCAGTATCTCAGTTTGCTCTACTTGCTCTGCTCCCACAAATGAAGTTAGCATACCAGTTCAATTGTTACCCTCCAGTTTCAAATTCTTTCACGTTTATATGGCATTTTAAAATTTCCAATTTTCTATTTTGCCTTTTTGTGTATATATAGTTTTTCATTCTTCTAATATTTTCCAAACAGTTGTGGACTCCCTGAGTAGGTGGCGCAGTACCCTAAGGATCCATGGACCATTGGTGGAGAACTACTGAACTATAGTCAGTTTTTATTACCAATGTGACATCCACCATCACTGAGCAATGCTCAACATGCACATACTCTGAGGCCCCTAAAGAGCATCAAAGATAAGGTTTCATATCTCCACTGTAAGGATTTTTACAGTCCTTGGCAAAATGACAAATTGCTTTGGGTGCTTTCCCTCCCACAAGAACAGGGCCATTTTGAGTGGATTTATTGCAATCTTCCACTTACTTCTGGCTCCTTGTGGTAATGTAAAGCAGTGGCATACAGTGACTTCTATGTAGCACCGGCTCTGCAGTAGATGACAAGCCACTGTACACAACACTGTCGGCATACAAAGTTGCACACAATTTTGCCCCGGTTGATAAATCTTTGTTAGACAAATAAAGAAAGATGTAAAAATGTACCAAAACGTAGTGAATATAAATTCCTTACAAAAGGAGAAGCTATTGTGTATCATACTCAAATAAACTCTGAGGCTTGACTTGGAGACCATGGCAGCAGGGGGCAATAGATTCAGGGGCTGATTTATCAAGGTTTCACATAACGCAATGCAGCAAGACACATTGCTGCACTGCGATTCATGAAAGGGAAAGGGCAGCAATGCACCATACTTAACATGATATTGCGCATTCGTGTCCTCTCTACGCTGGTGCACATTGTCCTTGCGCCATGGTGCAAGGGTGCCTGCATTGTTGGCAGCTTGTTTTTGTGAGAAAAAGGGCACCTACTTGCACAAAAAAAATCCTCAGGGGCATTTTTCTCTTCCTAAGTGTGCTGTGGAATACAGCACAATTAGAAAAAGGAAAAACAAGAAGAAATAAAGATGTTTATCCTCAGTGCACCTCTGATGGGAAGGCATACAAATCTGATACGTTCTCAGGCCTACCTGTGTTGGTAAGTCTGGGAATGCGACAGAGTATATGGGGGGATGATGTGTAATGCAAGGCAGCGAGTTACACTGCCTTGCATCACACCATATTACCAAGCCACGCACGGCCATGCAGGGTAGCATTGCATGGCTTGGTAAATCTAAATGTAGGTTTTGCATCACTCTACATCGTCTTGTGTGGGTCAACGGTGATACATAGCATTGATAAATTTGGCCCTCAATGTCCTGGCTTAATGCTGTCATAAAGATGGGGAAAACATACATGTACTCAACTTTATGGAACTTAGTTATGAAACATTTTCATAAAACAGTTAAACCGAGCCATGACTCTCTGAGATGCTTCTTGTAGCTCACACAACATGGGACAACCCCTAAACAGCAGGTAAGAGCAGGCCAGAAGAGGGATAAAGCTAGGTCTAGAGACATGCTTCAGACCCCTATCCACAGTTGGATAAACTAATCAGCTGCTCATCGTGAGCTACTACCAGACTCTGAGGTATCAGCTACTCCTCAGGAGTAAAGAGGAAAAAGGAACAGTAAGATGGACATGGTCAAGCTCCTCTGATACTCTTCAGGAAGGTGAAATGCCATGACGTCAGGATGTTGCCTCAAAGAAAATTGACTCGCATTAAGTCCTGAAATGGAAGGAGATTATCAAATTGAAAATGTAATCACATTAACTTGCTATATGAAGAATTAAATAGTAATTTGAAATATGAATGGGCTACATTTACCATGAAACCTTGTGGAAGGCACAGAGCTGTTATATGCCCTCTGCTGCATTGTGGCTATAAGTGGATGAAGGAGCAATTTCTATGACTCGCCTCTGCTGCACATGGGAGAGCTGCTTTTCCCATGTTTATCATCTCAAGGTAAATTGCGACAGTCTTAATCCAATGGTAACTGTTGGGCGAAGGTGGAATTAAAATATGTTCCTGATGGTTACCCACTCTGCAGATCCTGCTGTAAGTTGAGTGAAGACGCTAATTCTCTTCTACATTCAGGCCCCACATCCAAGAGTGAAAGCGGCTAAATCGTGAGTGCTTGAGCACTTTTCTTCCCAGCATTAGCTCCCTAAGGAAGTAGCCAGAGACTGAGAAGCAAAAAGTGCTTCAATGTGCAGAAGATCCACTCAGCACATACAATTACTCCTGCCAACACTAACTAGCAGTTAGATGACCAACAGCTCTACCCATGCATTCATTTCAGGTCCCAGAAAGTCACTTTTATTTTTTTTCCTCTCACCTTTAGTACTCCAACATTACTTGCATTTCTTTTCAGAAATGTCCAGTCTTCTTGTATTTCAGTAACTTTATTGACTGTCCATACCCTGCATTTTATTCAGTACTTGGTCTCTCACAAAATTCCAAATCTGTACTTCTAGAGCAAACCAACTATGCACTAGATTCTCTCAAACAATGAATAACTTTATAAATCTATCTGCACTAAGATGATTTACATTGCAGACCCCTTTCCCTACCACTTGTGCCCCCATTCCATCTGTTGCTTGCTATGAGAGAAAATCCCATCAACCACAACACTGCCGTGATTGTGATCCTCCTCGGAAAGCAGGCCACCCTCATCTGTGATCTTAGCACCACAAAACAAAACAAGTGAGGTTGGAGTTATATACCACACTCCACTATTCATCACCCAAGCCCCACCCCAAAATTCACGTCCTCCTCATTTAATCACGTAATAGTTTTGCATTGATCCACCAACATCCTGAAACATTTAACACATGGGGGCATATTTACAAGCCCCATTTGCCACCAAAGCATCACTTTTTTTGACGCTCCTGTAGCGTAGCGCCATTTCCCATATTTACAAGATGGCACTAAGCCACTTAATGTGGCTTAACGCTACCTTGTAAATATGCCCCTTTCGGCTGCAGTTCTCTGCGGCAAAGGGGCGTGCAATGTGTGTGTCAGTGGGCGTACCACCGCAGCACCCATTGTTTTTTGATGCTGCCCTAGATTTACAAGGCTGAGGCAGCACCAAAAACAAACGACAGGGAATATCTGGTCTTAGCATGGCAATACAAGGAGAAATTATTAATTTCTCCTTGTTTTTTGCTCTTTCTATTTGTGCTGCATTCTGCAGCACACATAGAAAGAGCAAATCGCCATTATTGATTGTTTATTTGCGGGAAGGTGTGTTTTCCTACACATAAACAATCACCCCTGCAGCGCAGGCAGCTTTTTTTGTGCCAGCGCTATGGGAAACACAGGTGTGCACCATATTCTTGTGAATACGGTGCATCCCTGCATTTAAAAAATGTTGGAGCGTGGTGTGAGAAGTTGGCCTGGTATATGCTGTCCACTAATTATAGTGGGCACCTTGCACCAGTCCAAACAACCCCTTATTGGAGATAGGTTAAAGACAACCTTATTGAAAGCTATCCTAGTGGTAGCTATGGAGAGCAGCCTTCAGGCTAAGTCTTGAAGGAATGTAAAGCAGCTTGTTTTACCAGTCTATAATCTCTTGAGTGATCAAATGAAAGAGCACCACACCAGGTATATATTCAAAATATATGTATTTATTGCTAAACACACCCCTCTAGTCTCTTTATGAGGCTAGAGTTCGAAGTACACAAGTTATAAGTTATTTAAACACAGTAATAGCACAAATACACGTTTGGGCCCTAGGGGCGTACCAAACCATATACCAATAAAGTGGTATAAGAACCACGACTGAACTAGACACTAGGCCTAGAGCCTCTAGAAGTGCTTGGACCACAAGGAACCACCCAAGGTAGTGACACAGGGGACCCACGGGGGACGCGTGCAGTGTAAATACACAACCGCGATACGCCGTTGACTTCTATGGAGAAAGTCGCGATCAGGAAATTAAAGAAAAGGGACACTTAAAGGAGGACTTGGAGCAAACCCTTTGAGATCTAGTACTTTGAAGAGTCTCTACCCACGGGAGCACCGGAGTACTCGTGTTACCTCACCCAGGGAAGCCGGGTGCATAGGTGTCTTTCGGGGTCGGGTTTCGTCGTCGATTTGAATGGCGATCTGCTGCAAAGTGCTGCTGGCGACCAAGTGGAAAGTGTCCGGGTGGATCCAAGAGTGGATCGGAGATCTGAAGAACCTGAAAGCAGAGGGGACAGAGTCTGGGTCACTAGCCAGTGACCAGGAAGGCGATGGACAGATGCCCACCGATGTCGAGTGCTTCAGGTGCGTTGACGGTCGTCTTGACTCTTCAGCCACGAGGTCCAGGAGGTGTTGTCGGTGACCAGGAGCAGGATTCGGGCTGGTACACGATGTCTGTCGAGTGCTGAGGTGTCGGCGACCGGATTGGACCCAACAAGCCTTGGCAACGGCAAGTCTCGATGAAGATGTTGATCGTCGATGGTGCAGACCAGCAAGGTCTGGGGAACTCACCCAGCGAGGGTAAGTGAGGGCAGGCCTGGAGCAACCAGGATGCCCAAGAAGAAAAAGATTGGCCTTCGTTAAGGGCTACTAGCCAACGGGCTAGCGACCGCGAAGGAGCCTCAAGACGTTGCACGTGGATCTGGCTCACCGGACACTCGTGGAGTGGAGGCCAGTGATCTTCAGTGCAGTTGGTGCTGGAGGCTAGGGCTACTCGGAGCCCAAAGCACGACTTCGTGGGAGACCCAGAAGAGGATGCACTTGCAAATGTGCTCGGTGTCCAGGGGTCACGGTCTCACGTCACCCACGATAGCTACGGGCCTCAGCTTTGCTGGGGACTCAGGGTAGCCTCGGGGAAGTCTGAGAATCCACCTCTGGTGATGCGAAGACTTCGGCGTCCGACAGGAGCTTCAGAAATGCAGACCGGACAGATGCGTCTTTGGTGCCTGCCAAGCAGGGGAGTCACTCCTTGACCCCAAGGGAGATTCTTCTGTCCTCTAATCTTGAGTAGAGCGTCGAAGGTCCAGGATTCTGTTTCAGAGTTTCGTCCAGGGATAATCTAAAGTCCTACTGACTGGGTTCCTATACTTATACTAAGTTTAGGGGTTGGACTACTCTGTGGCCCCACCTATGGGTGGGTCAGGGCAGAGGGGTGGCTACACCCCTTTCCCTTTGTCCAGTTCGCGCCAAAGCAGGGGCTGCAAGCCCCTGATCCGGTTTGAACTGGGGTATGCACAGGGACACCAAGTGTGCCCCCAGTGCAGGACTTCAAAGCACCAGAAAGTGCTCCCGCCCAGCCCCAATACACATTATCCTGTCTGGGGAGGTGGTCACACCTCCCTGGGACAGGAAACCTATTGTCCAGGCCTCCCCTGCCGGAGTTTCGTCCAGCAGCAGGAGGCCAGACTTGTGTCTGTGGCAGTAGCATCCATTTTGTGATGCCAGGCTTTAGAAAGGAGTTACCGGCCAGGCCAGGGTTAACATGTCTCTCCCTCTAGAAGGGTGGAATGCTACCCCCGCCGCCAGAATTGGCGGGGGGGTAGTATTCCAAGATGTTTGACACCAAACACGACATGTTTAGGTGCAGCCATTCCAAAGTTAGCATTTAACGCGAGGTTATAATGCGCTTAAGAGTATATGGTCAGGCTGCACTACAAACAGCATCAGAGAAGGGTCTCTGAACGCTGCAGAGGGGCCCTGCTCATGCAGGGGCACCCTCTCACATAGGAACCATGCACTCTGCCTTTAGGATTGATAAGGCCTGCCTTAGGATTGACTTATAGGTTTATATGTGTGTATGTATTTAGTGATATAGGTAACCTATATCACAGTAAGGGGTGCATGCACCACCTTACCCAGGCTGCAGTAGCAGACCTGTGGTGTCAGTTTGGATGGCCTTCCAGGGGTGGCATAATACATGCTGCAGCCCCTGGTAGGCCTCTGAGGTACCTATGCCCTTGGTACATAGTATACCATATACTAGGGACTTATAAGGGCACTCCAGATTCCAATCAGAGATGTGCCTAAGGCACATGGAAACCTTTTACAGAGAAAGCAGATAGACTGGGGCCCTGAATAGCAGGATCCCAGTCCAACTAAGTCATAAACCAGCAAAACACCATAAAAAAGTGGGGGCAACCATATAGTCAGATTCCACCTTCCTACATAACCCCCCAAACGAAAGGAGATAAGGCTGACCTTGGCCAGTTGAGCCTTCATTGACTAAGTGGTCATATAAGGAAGCACCTGCACTAGCATGGTTGCCCCCTGTCTTATGGTCCACTAAGCAATCCCTCACCCTAAGGGTATGAGAGGGTCTCCACCATGGGGAATCACTACCTGTGGTGTGCTTAGGTAAAGTACAAGGCTGGTGAGGTGTCTGAGTAGGGAAGTGAGGCCCTAGGAATGTTGGCCTCAGCTTCCTCAGATCACTGGTCACCATGTATGCCTGTCTTTCCATGACTGAGTTGCACTTTGCTCTAAGGGTCAACCTTTGGCTGCCTACAGCTGGGGGTTGGGTCCCTTTGGATGGACTACTGGAGGGACAGGGCAGGTTTGGAACCTTCAGGTCCCAGGTTTGCCCTTGCCTACCAGAGTCCTTCTGGGGGAGGTCCCTACATAAAGGCATGGGGGATCCCTCAGTGTGTAGAGGAGTTTTCACCTGGCTAGGGCTACTAGACTGGGTGCCCCTAATCTGCTGATGGGGGGTTCCTCTGGACAGGGGGCCCTGGGGGTCCACTGACCTCCCTGACCTCTGCAGCCCTGGGCTGGCTGAGGCAGGGTAGAGAGGGGCAGGTTACCTGCTCCAGACTGGGTACCACCTTGGAAGGGTCCTCTGCCATCAGGGGTGTGGCCAGGCCAGGCCTGACTACCTCTGGGGCAGTTCCTTCACTAGGGGTAGGGTCAGTTCCCTGAGGAGGCTGACCCTTACCTACTGTCTGGAGGGAAGAAGACTTTTCTTCAACCCTTGTGCTCTCTTTTGGGGGAGAGTGGGCCATTCTTTCAGGCTCCATCTCTCCAAATTCTTGGGCTGGGGCTGTGGCCATTACAGCCCCACTAGCCTTTACAGGGACGCCCAACATCCTAAGGTGGGTTTGGTGTTCAACTTCAGCCCAGGCTGAAATCTCCAGATCATTGCCCATCAGGCAATCTACAGGTAAGGTGGGGGACACTGCCACTCTCTTTGGGCCTGTGACCCCCTCCCAGCTGAGATTGACTATGGCCATGGGGTGATCTGTTCAGACACCATCAATGTTGGTCACCTGGTATTTAAACTCAGGTAAAAGCTGGTGAGGGGGGACTAGTTTCCCTGCCACCATGGTGACACTAGCCCCTGTGTCCCTAAATGCCACAGCTTTCTGACCATTAATCATTGGCTCCAGTCTGTACCTGCCCATTGCTGTGGGACCCATGGTAAAGGTGGCAAATCCTACACCACCATCAGAGTCAGAGGAGTCTGTTGAGGGGTCCCTGTCTGAACCAGGGCCCACCTCTGTTCCTGTTGCAAAAGCACCTAACTTTTTGGGTGCACTACTCCCAACTGGAGGATTACTACTGGTAGTACCAGGAGGGGGGTAGTAGTTGCTGGGGGAACATTTTCTTTATTGCCAATCCTGGGGCAACTGGGATCAGATTTCCAGTGCCCAGGCTTTTTACAGACATGGCAATATGGTTTCTTTTCAGGAGAGGAAGGAGTTTGGGACCCACCCCCAGAAGAGGAATTTTGGGGCCCTGTAGTGGACTTATCCTTAGATTTATCCCCACCTTTCTCTTGGGACTTAGTAGAATCTTTCTTCTGGTCACCACCCTGATTTCTAGTTTTTACTCTGGTTCTGACCCATTTGTCTGCCTTCTTTCCCAATTCTTGGGGAGAGGTCAGATCAGAGTCCACCAGATACTGGTGCAAAAGCTGGTTTTGACAATTATTAAGGATCTGCTCCCTCATAATCAAATTGTACAATCCTAAAAAGTCATGCACTTTGTTGCCATGTATCCAACCTTCCAGAGCCTTTGTAGCACAATCTACAAAATCAACCCAGTCTTGAGTCTGAGCTTTTTGGGTGTCTCTGAACTTCAACCTATACTGTTCAGTGGTTAGGCCAAACCCATCTATCAGAGCACTCTTCAAGACTGTGTAATTGTCAGCATCCTCTTCTCTTACAGTGAGGAGCTTGTCTCTACCTTTGTCTGCAAAGGAGAGCCACAAGATTGCTGCCCACTGCCTCTGGGGGACCTTCTGAACTTTACAGGCCCTCTCCAGTGCAGTTATCCATTTGTGGATGTCATCCCCACTCTGGTAGGGAGGGACAATCTTGTTTAGGTTTCTATGGTCATAAGACCTTTCCCTATCTCTAGGGATATTGCTGCCACCATGGGACTCTAGTCCCAACTTTCTTTTCTCTCTAAAGAGATCTAGGGACTCCCTGTCTAAGGCTACTTGCTTCCTTCTGAGTTCAAGCTGAGCTTCCTCATATTGAATCAGCCTCTTTCTTCTCTCATGAGAGGATTCCCTCCTATGAGATGAGACAGAGCTCCCTATTGAGGTGCCAGAGTGGTTAGACTCCTGAGAAGGAGATCTAGACTTCCTGGGCACACTCATAATCCTTCCTGGGGGACAAAGAGGGCATCATCCTGATCATCCTCTTCATCTTCCTCAGGAGGGATTGGGTTATCCAGGTCAGGGTCATTGTCACCCTCCTGGCCAGTTTCAGAGGGGGGCTGGGGGTATTTCTACCCCTGGTCCCATCCTCATCTTCTGCCCCACCCTCAGCTCCTACCCCTTCAGTCCCCAAGGGCTTACTAAGGTCATAAGCCACCAACAACTCTTTAAGGTGTTGGGTGGTGGGACTTTGGCCTGTCCTTATTTTTCTCAAGTTACATAATGCTCTCAATTCCAAGAATGGGAGTGTATCATACTTGGAGGGTGGAAGCTCAGTGGCTTCCTGCAAGGATTCTTTAGATCCTACCCTTAAAGACATTACTAGTGTGGTGTGGTGTATGCACTACCTACTCTAGTGTGGCCTACTAAACTCTCTTGAGTTGTAGAAAGGGTTGTGCTATCCCTTAACACACAACTCTAAGTTCAGTAGAACTTACTGTATTCTAAGCTTAAATTATATGTACCTTAGGTACCTTTAGTGGTTTTCAGTTGATCAATTCAATTGAGATTATCTGGTAAAACAATAGCAAGCTGGAATCCCACACGCTGCACACCAATGTGAGAAGTTGGCCTGGTATATGCTGTCCACTAATTATAGTGGGCACCTTGCACCAGTCCAAACAACCCCTTATTGGAGATAGGTTAAAGACAACCTTATTGAAAGCTATCCTAGTGGTAGCTATGGAGAGCAGCCTTCAGGCTAAGTCTTGAAGGAATGTAAAGCAGCTTGTTTTACCAGTCTATAATCTCTTGAGTGATCAAATGAAAGAGCACCACACCAGGTATATATTCAAAATATATGTATTTATTGCTAAACACACCCCTCTAGTCTCTTTATGAGGCTAGAGTTCGAAGTACATAAGTTAGAAGTTATTTAAACACTGTAATAGCACAAATACACGTTTGGGCCCTAGGGGCGTACCAAACCATATACCAATAAAGTGGTATAAGAACCACGACTGAACTAGACACTAGGCCTAGAGCCTCTAGAAGTGCTTGGACCACAAGGAACCACCCAAGGTAGTGACACAGGGGACCCACGGGGGACGCGTGCAGTGTAAATACACAACCGCGATACGCCGTTGACTTCTATGGAGAAAGTCGTGATCGGGAAATTAAAGGAAAGGGACACTTAAAGGAGGACTTGGAGCAAACCCTTTGAGATCTAGTACTTTGAAGAGTCTCTACCCACTGGAGCACCGGAGTACTCGTGTTACCTCACCCAGGGAAGCCGGGTGCATAGGTGTCTTTCGGGGTCGGGTTTCGTCGTCGATTTGAATGGCGATCTGCTGCAAAGTGCTGCTGGCGACCAAGTGGAAAGTGTCCGGGTGGATCCAAGAGTGGATCGGAGATCTGAAGAACCTGAAAGCAGAGGGGACAGAGTCTGGGTCACTAGCCAGTGACCAGGAAGGCGATGGACAGATGCCCACCGATGTCGAGTGCTTCAGGTGCGTTGACGGTCGTCTTGACTCTTCAGCCACGAGGTCCAGGAGGCGTTGTCGGCGACCAGGAGCAGGATTCGGGCTGGTACACAATGTCTGTCGAGTGCTGAGGTGTCGGCGACCGGATTGGACCCAACAAGCCTTGGCAACGGCAAGTCTCGATGAAGATGTAGATCGTCGATGGTGCAGACCAGCAAGGTCTGGGGAACTCACCCAGCGAGGGTAAGTGAGGGCAGGCCTGGAGCAACCAGGATGCCCAAGAAGAAAAAGATTGGCCTTCGTTAAGGGCTACTAGCCAACGGGCTAGCGACCGCGAAGGAGCCTCAAGACGTCGCACGTGGATCTGGCTCACAGGACACTCGTGGAGTGGAGGCCAGTGATCTTCAGTGCAGTTGGTGCTGGAGGCTAGGGCTACTCGGAGCCCAAAGCACGACTTCGTGGGAGACCCAGAAGAGGATGCACTTGCAAATGTGCTCGGTGTCCAGGGGTCACGGTCTCACGTCACCCACGATAGCTACGGGCCTCAGCTTTGCTGGGGACTCAGGGTAGCCTCGGGAAGTTTGAGAATCCACCTCTGGTGATGCGAAGACTTCGGCGTCCGACGGGAGCTTCAGAAATGCAGACCGGACAGATGCGTCTTTGGTGCCTGCCAAGCAGGGGAGTCACTCCTTGACCCCAAGGGAGATTCTTCTGTCCTCTAATCTTGAGTAGAGCGTCGAAGGTCCAGGATTCTGTTTCAGAGTTTCGTCCAGGGATAATCTAAAGTCCTACGGACTGGGTTCCTATACTTATACTAAGTTTAGGGGTTGGACTACTCTGTGGCCCCACCTATGGGTGGGTCAGGGCAGAGGGGTGGCTACACCCCTTTCCCTTTGTCCAGTTCGCGCCAAAGCAGGGGCTGCAAGCCCCTGATCCGGTTTGAACTGGGGTATGCACAGGGACACCAAGTGTGCCCCCAGTGCAGGACTTCAAAGCACCAGAAAGTGCTCCCGCCCAGCCCCAATACACATTATCCTGTCTGGGGAGGTGGTCACACCTCCCTGGGACAGGAAACCTATTGTCCAGGCCTCCCCTGCCGGAGTTTCGTCCAGCAGCAGGAGGCCAGACTTGTGTCTGTGGCAGTAGCATCCATTTTGTGATGCCAGGCTTTAGAAAGAAGTTACCGGCCAGGCCAGGGTTAACATGTCTCTCCCTCTAGAAGGGTGGAATGCTACCCCTGCCGCCAGAATTGGCGGGGGGGTAGTATTCCAAGATGTTTGACACCAAACACGACATGTTTAGGTGCAGCCATTCCAAAGTTAGCATTTAACGCGAGGTTATAATGCGCTTAAGAGTATATGGTCAGGCTGCACTACAAACAGCATCAGAGTAGGGTCTCCGAACGCTGCAGAGGGGCCCTGCTCATGCAGGGGCACCCTCTCACATAGGAACCATGCACTCTGCCTTTAGGATTGATAAGGCCTGCCTTAGGAGTGACTTATAGGTTTATATGTGTGTATGTATTTAGTGATATAGGTAACCTATATCACAGTAAGGGGTGCATGCACCACCTTACCCAGGCTGCAGTAGCAGACCTGTGGTGTCAGTTTGGATGGCCTTCCAGGGGTGGCATAATACATGCTGCAGCCCCTGGTAGGCCTCTGAGGTACCTATGCCCTTGGTACATAGTATACCATATACTAGGGACTTATAAGGGCACTCCAGATTCCAATCAGAGATGTGCCTAAGGCACATGGAAACCTTTTTACAGAGAAAGCAGATAGACTGGGGCCCTGAATAGCAGGATCCCAGTCCAACTAAGTCATAAACCAGCAAAACACCATAAAAAAAGTGGGGGCAACCATATAGTCAGATTCCACCTTCCTACACGTGGCGTGGCCAAATTTGTCGTAGCACCGCACTCCGACATTTTATCGGAAATATGCCCCATGGTCTCTTTTGGAAGAGTGGGTGCATTGCTTGAGCTGCTGTATTTCATCATGGAGACGCATTGCCTTGGCACTACCAGCCGTCTCCTAATTTAATTGTGTATACCATCATCAACATACAGTTCCTCATACATCTCATCAGCTTAACTGCTCAAGATTTCACGTAACTCACCTGGTCCTCATCCTTGACTCTATTTTTTTAAAGTGTTCCTCCCTGAACTGCTACTTCAAATGGTACCTTTCCTTCATCCATATCACTATCACATTTCCCTCCCATGCCCATCTACCCTTATCATCCTCTCTTAAGTGCAGATGGAAGTTCCTTCCTATCCATTTCTATGAACTGATATATTTGCTACCAATACGTTTCTGACTATCCGGACTCACAGATCTTTGCCATATATCTTCATTCTTCTTTACACCACACCTCTCTTGCCCCACATGCAAACTGTCCCACTCCACTCTTACCTCTACCCTTTGACTAATGAGATCATTGTACCTTCTGATAGACATTGCCTACCAATATGCTCACCATGCTAACTTTCCAGCCCTAAAAATCCTTCCGATCCATCTCACTACTATCATGCTCGCCCCCCCATTCTAAACATTTGCCCGCTCACTCTAATCAATTAATTCTATAACAAGTTTATTAGAAAACCAATTAGTCTGAAAAGACAAGAAGTTAGAACAAAAGAATGTAAAATATGTGCCTTTTTTTTATTAAAACAAGTGATATAATAGTAAAGAATGGTGGGGACTGGAAGACAAGAGGAAGAAGAGTTTAGCAGCTAGTGAATTTAGGAGGGTTCAGGATCTAGAGCATTCCCCCACTTTAACAGGATCAACAATTGTAGGAAACATGCAGATTCATGTGATTTGAGTCAAACTGGTTGGACTTTCATGGTTAAAGCAAAATGTAAATCTAATTGCATTAAACATTTGCTGCAATCAAACAGTAACTTAGCCAACATTAATGTGTACCACTAACATGACATCCGTTTTGTAGATCTAAGTTCAGAACAAGCAAAAGGGGCTAGTGGAGGTAAGTGGCCATAACATAGTCCATGCAGCACAATGAGCTTGTAAATCTGTTTTGAAATATTGTGGTACAGATTCTAAAAGGAAGTCTTAATTCTGCATGTGGAGGTCTAAAACCTTAGATGGGTGCACATTTGATCAATTTCAGCAATTCCAGAATGTTCACTTAGGTATCAACGGAAACTCATTGAAGTCGCAGGCTTCCTGGCATATACATGGATTTTAGGTTTCGCTCTTGCAAATATACTCATATATATTTGCTCTTGCAAAATTCTAACTGTTTTCTCCCCATTCAAAATGTTTTCTCCATGTGGAAATCCCTTCCAAATTTTTGTAGGTATTGCCTGGTAGACTGCCATTGTCTTCGGACAGCATCAGTATTACTTCAAGTTCTGTAAGCAATGTCGTTCATTGCTTCCGGCCCCGTCCCACTCTGCTGAAGGTGCCGCCAGGATCCAGAGCCATGTAGGAGCCGGCTTTGTGGTCGCCAACATGGTGGTTGCCACGACCGCTGTTGGACCCTTCACCTCTTGCCGTGAATTCTCTCTGCCTGTGCCCATTGCCTGCTGTAGATGCAGTAGCCGCTCATGTGCCTTGCAGCTTCGTGGCTACCGCGGTTGCTGCGGCTGCCTCTCGAGAACACTTGCCCGCTTGTTGTCGCTCCCCTCTGCCACAGATGCACTGCCTGTGCATGCCGACGTTGCTGCTGCTCGCCCCATGTGCTGGTCTGGCCTGGGATTTGAAGCTCTGGCTCTCTTTGGCCCTTGCTGTGCCTGCCCCAACACCGCAAATTGGACCCGCTTCTGGCACCCTTCTCCATATTGTCGTTTTTGGGTACGAACAACTCCGCACTAACCATTCAACTCTTGGAGAGAGGTGAGAGAGGAGAGAAGGGAAAGAAGGAGTGCATTTTGTTCAAGTGCATTAGCATTTTACAAACATTTTATTAGCAATGGTTCTCTGGGGTTTAGGAAGAGCTACTAATGCTCCGTCCCGCGCGTAGAGCCGGTGGAGAACGGAAGCGGGCCAGCTAGGTGTGTGGTGTGGCTTGCTCTCCACTGTGTGCTCCCCCTCCCCTGGTTTACGTATGCAAGCAATCCCAGATCACAAAATCTGCTGCGCTGTTCCGCGAATTAAGGATGACGGCCCAGAGACTTTGGTCAGCCAGATTGATTCTTATGAGAGCCTGTAAAAAGACTAAATCCTGCTCCTCTCCTCTGTCAGCATATTCATTCACATGAATATCCTTGTGTAAGTAAATCATTTTAATTAATGCAAAACCAACACATTTTCGTGTGTAAACCAAACTTACACAGGCAAATAGGTTGTGAGGTTGACACATAGTTTAGCCAATTGCAAAGCTTGTGTGATACTGACACAACCATAAAATCGAATTTGGGAAAGCATATCTGGGAAAAGGACAATGCTTAAATTTACTGGAAATGTCAGGAAGACAGTCAACAATCGAAGTAAAGCAAAACTCGGTGCTTAATAGAATGTCTGCAGAAGTCCTGAGGAGGCAAATGTGAACTCAACACCAGCATCTTATATTATAAAAAAATATGGAAATCCAGAAATGTGATGAACTATTTTTTCAAGTTTCACAGCTGTGCGGAGCCTTTGCATAGTACCCTGAGTCATTGAATTGTGCTGGGTGACATAAGAGTCATTTTGCCTTTAGGGTCATTTAGTTTAAGTATATATTTAAAATGCTGTACAGTTTTCCTGCTGCCCTACAGAAAACATGCATGTCTTTCTTTTAGGCTGTCATTTTATGTTAATTGAATGCCAGTTTTAATCTAATAGAGTTTAGATTTATGGAGGGTTCTACACCATGTCATATTGTAATCAATACATATTCCCACACTGAGATGGACAGATGAGAAAATCTTCCTCATCTTTGCATTTCTGCGCGATCAGCTGTCAATAATTCCTAATTTGGATCCTTCACATGATCAGATTTATGCCTCTTAGTGCATCACATTAATCACAGAAATTAAGTTTTGGGGGAAATGATGTTAAAGGTCACCAGAAGAAGCCGTTCCAGCAGCTGTCTGCTAGAGCCCAGCATAAAGCGGACCAGCGTGGTTTTAAAATCCAAGACTGCAGTACTGGACAGAACACTTTTTTGTCTGATTTCCAGGTTGAAGTTTACTTCTGAACTTTTTCATTTGACTTTTTTAATAGGCATTGGACCTAAAATTGACCAAATTATGTACATCTGTATTCAGTGCTGCAATACGAGGAAGACAGAAGGATGCTTTAAAAGCATGCTTTTTTTCTGAAAATGATAAAAGCGATCACATTTCTGTAAGGGAAATATGATAAACACAGGTGAGCACATGCAGATTAACACGAAAAGAGTCTGGAATCTTAAAATTCACTAGTTTGTTGTTTTTTCCCAATAAAAGTGTGGTTTTTGTCAGATTGCAAGCTTACCACAGTGCTGAAACCGGTATTTTAATTTAAAGTGCTCCAAAAACATAATTGAACTCCATACCAGTGAAGTAAACTCTTTCCTGTCCAGACCCTAAGGTAGGCTTGCGCACACACACACACAGACACATACACTGGGATAAGTTGATCAGAGGACCAATATAAATGACCAATATAAATGTTTCTGCACTGTTACATTTGTGGCAGGGGTAACAGAGTGACATCACATATCCTTTGGCCTTCATGACATTACAGGAAGTGACTCAATCAAAAACAAAAAGGATCTAAGTATTCTTTTGTGCTTAGTATCAATTGGGGCAATTACGTTGGACCTCACATAAAAAAGCCCCCAGTCCCTCTTGATTGTACCATTACAGGAAGTGACATCATATGACCCATAACCCTGATTTTTTCCAGGAAGGAATGTCACATGGCCCTGACACCACGCTCACACTCTCTTACACCAACTTACACTCATTTGTATTCATTCTCCTGCACTCACTTGCATTCACTCCTAATCTCACTCCTATTTACTGACACTAAGACCCAGGTTTACTAATGCTTTGCACTGTGTTTGCATCACTTTTGTGACACAAATCCAGTGCCAAAGTGTTAAGGTAAGATTTACTATCTAACGCAAATCCTGATTTGCGTTGGATAGTATCCTAAAGTAACGCAAAATTGTGCAATATGCTGCTTTGTGTTATTTTGCGTCAAGGGGGCGTTTCATCGTGGTACATGGGCATTCCCAGTCCATAGGTCTGGACACACATCCCTTTGTAAAAACATTGATACAGCGGATTTACACCAAAATCTTATGACTCCTCAAGGGCAAGGCAGGCATGAGGAGAAGTTTTTGGAATTTATCCTTGTTTTTCCAACTTTGCATGTGTGCTGTACTATACAGCACATATACAAACTGGGAAAAGCCTTAAAGCATAGTTTTTCTTCTGAAAGTTACCCCTTTCAGTACAAAAACTATGCTCTGGAGAATGCACACACCCTTGTACTATGGCACAAGGGTGTGTGCATTGGCGCGTGGCTGCCAAATGTTCACCAATACATAGTGAGATAAAAAATGCACCATATCTTAGTAGATATGGTGCATTTTTCTCTCGCCCTTTAACACAAGGTAGTGCAGCAACTTTGGGGCAGCATTGACTTGCATCAAAGAATAGTAAACCTGGGCCTCAATCACACACTATCTCACTCACTACCTGTCACTGACTCTCACTCTCTTTCACCCACACACACATGCTTACACATTCAGACACATGCTCACACATATACATGCTCTCTCAGATAAACACACTTTCACCCACAAGAATGCATGCAACATACATTTAAAACCACTTTTACCTACCACAGCTGCCACCAAAGATCTCTTTCTAGCAAAGTGGGCTCCATTTTTTTATTACACTAATGGAGAAAAATAGAATGTTATTTACTATTAGTATAGTGAAAAAAGATTAAAGAATAAGGAATGCAGAGTTTTTGGCACTCATTTTGCCACCTCTGAGGCCAGCGGATAAGGTAGTGCCAAGGGTCAAAAGGGGCAAGCCATAGGTCTCAGCTGTGACTCCTGATCACCCCTAAATGACGTCCATGGTTATGTGTCAGACTATTGTTAGCAAAAATATTGTCAGGCAGAAATATTATGTCCTGAATATCAAATACAAATCTATCTCCACATTATACATTAACCTTTATTACCTCCTTTAACTCGTGTTGGGCATTATTTATTTAAATGATATTTCGGTCTCAATATTTCTAACAGACGATATTTTGGGTATGCTATTGTGGTACCATACCTGATGGGGGCAGTCTGGCTCAGTCAGGGTTTACCATCACTAAAAGGATCGATCCTGGCACACGTGTTCACTCACTCGCATACACAGATAGACACAAACTTTTATCTGCATGCTTAGATTTGTTTACAAAGAAAAATGAATCAGTTTTTAAGAGATTGTACCCACATGAGCCACAGAGCAGGGCTTGCTTGAGCTGCACAACAAAATGGATGTGACAGATTTTTTCAGTTTCATTATCACCCTTTGTCTCCATGACTATGCTTATTTGAAAAATTCCTTTCCAAGCCATTGACTTGCCTTCCAAACCACTCCAATAGCCCCAGCTTTGAAATGCATGTCCTGTGTGATCAGTGAACTCTGCACTTGAGCCATGTGTAAAAAGTAAAAACAGATGTGCTATTTTTAGGTTTGACGTGTAACTGATTATTCCAGTCGTGGCCTCTTCTTGTTTGTAATATTAAATGCAATGGTACCTTGTAGTAAAGCCTTGCAGCACTATTTAGTACCTCATTACAAGTGACTAATAATTTCCTGTGGGGCCTTAAACAGCTGTCACTAGTCCCATAGGGAATCATAAGCTTTTTGGGAACACATCTATCAGGTCTGAAGTTTTTTTTTCTTAGGGGGATTTTGCCAGCTGAAAGGAAGTGAAATGTCCAGGTGAGAACCAGGCTGAAACAGGGAAAACCTGCATGAATCAATGTAGAAATAGTGATTGTGTGTGTTATTCCCCATTTTCTTTCAATTCCAAGTATTCCTGTCGCCCAAAGTTGCAGATTCCCAGAGAGGGGAAATACTGTGCATGTTACCAGCCTACTTGTCATTGGCCCTTTAATAATCAGGCTTTTAAAATGTTGATCTTTTGTTTTTTGGACTTGATTTACAATTAGATGGTGGTTGTGTGCGTATTGGTGTACAACTGGTTTTGTGCTTGCAGAGGTGCACGTGTTTGTGCAGACATGTGTGCAAGTGCACATATCAACATTAGAATGCCTACACTTGCTTGCCAAATGTATTGGAAAGCTAATATGAACTTAGGTGTGCAAATTAGCAGTGTGTTCTTTAACAATGAACTCCCTGGTTTACATACTCAACAGAAAGGACATTTTGGAATCACAAAATGTACTTTTAATGGTGGAAGATTCACCACTATGGTGGATTTTTCACTGTCTTAAATTGGGATTAGATTTGAGGAAAGGTGGTATTACGGGCAATTGGGAGGACACAAAATACTGCGAGCTCCAGCAAACCCATACGTTTGAGTATTTTTATTACTAATTTGCATGTGGTTTCCTACTGTTGTCATGCACGTAGAATCACTACTGGTAGAGGCGGGAGGAGGCTCCATTTCAAGCTGGGAAAGTAATGGGAGTACCCCAATGTTTCATGGGGGTGTATGCAAATGGGTTTCTCCGCAGGGAAAATATATATCCACTTAGGTAAAAATGTACACAAAGTTAAAAATGCAAGTTGACATTTCCACATGTTCCCAGTTGGATAACTCCTAGATATATGTGACTGTGTAGTCTTCCATGAGAGCTCCTTTGATTCTTTGGAACTATAAACATCTTCTGCAAACAAAAGAGTATAGTAGTAGATTTCTATTGTATGCCAGCGCTGCTTTCTGAATTCCTCCCTCCGCGATGAGGATCCATATTGTTATTCCGTAATTTAGTGTAGAACATGCTTATTCACAAGTGGGAGGATAACTTTCCATATGACACCAAAAAGACCCCGCCCGATTCTGAGAAAAACGGTGGGTTATTATTGCACCTTGTTAACATCATTGCCCTGGGGAGAGATATTTACTGGGTGCTGTAAATACTTCCTGCTATAAGTTTTTGATTAGAAATGAGGCATAACATGCAGAGTGTTTAACACATCAAATTCCGCATTATTTGCCTTTTTCCAAGGCCTTTTCCCTCAATACATTTTGATACATTTGACCTGCTGAAAACAGGGGAAACCACAGGGTGCAAAAACTACGACACACCTTGGAACTACGATGCTTGTGCAAATTACTGTTTGAACAGCAACTGGAATTTAATACCCAAGTTAATTAATATTTTTGTAAAGCGTGACCATATCACCCCTTAAGGTTTCAAGGTGCTGGGGGCCGTCGGGGAGATTAATTGAGGTGTTGCCCAGAGTCACATGATGCTGAGCTGAGCTCTTGCCGGGGATCGAGCCGTGAGCCCCGTGCTCCGGAGTCAGCTGCTCTGGCCGCAGCGCCACAGCTCTCCTTCTAGAGCTCATTATGAGGGAGTAGACTAGGGTATAGTTTACACTTCCATGCTCCAGAAATCTGTCATTTATCCTCTCCTTCACCTTCTTATATTCTTCTCAAACTGTCTGTATTCTTGTATTGAGAGCTATTAAGGTAGAGGTGGGACTTTTTCTAATGGCACAGGAAAAGGGGCTCATGAGATAAGCTGTCAGGAATAGGACACGTTACAACGCAAACATTTACAACGCATGCCTTTACAATGCAACATCCATTACAGCGCATGATTTTACAACGCATGGCATCACAACACATTTTTAGAAACTACATTTACAATGCATTCCATTATAACGCATACCACTACAACGCATACCATTACAACGCATAATACTTTTACGGCAACAGTAGGGTAAGTGTTGGACAGTGTGGGGGTAAAAATTACTATTCCCACTCCAGTGAGTGCAACAGTAGGGTAAGTGTTGGATAGTGTAGGGGTAATGCATTGTAATGGCATGTGTTGTAGTGACATGCGTTGTAATGTCATGCGTTGTAGTGACATGCGTTGTAATGGTTGCGTTGTAATGGCATGTGATGTAAAGGCAGTTGCGTTGTAATGACTGCGTTGTAAATGTAGTGTGTTGTAATGACTGCGTTGTAATGGTTGTTTCCCAGCTGTCAGTGAAGATAAGACTTTCGCTATTTACTAAAAAGTCATCACAAAAGCAATTGTGTCCGGCTAGTTTCTAAAACTTAAAAAGCCTGTTGTGACCCAGACATTTAAAAAACAGTTGGCATAGGAAAAATGGGCAGACCAGCTTCATTGCTGATACTTCATTTTGCACATGACAATCTTAGATGACGTGCCAAAAATGCATTGATGTGAGGAATGCAGTTAATAAATAACAGGAAGGGGTAATGTGATTCTAAATCAATGTAATGCAATTAGTCGAGTTGGATTTTCAATCAAAGTAACAGTGGAAATAGTGTAACAGCTATGACTGGTTTATAAAATGTAATATTTGATGTTTGCATTTGCAATTTTATTCCAATTTAAAAACAGTGCAAATATTAATTTTTGTATTGGTAATGGAGCCTTTGAGAATTCAGTCTTGTCTTTTGTGAAGGCATACTTCATGAAAATGCTTTAAATATGATCTCTAATAATTTCTCAAGGGCTTTATTACAAGAAGGCGCTTCAAGAGAACCCGCACTAAAATACATCATAACACGTTTAAACATTTTCTGTTGCCATAATTGCATATTAAAACTAGGGCATATCTTCAAAATTCTAAAAGAATGTTATTAAGAGGGGAAGGTACTGGTGCCTTTGCTGGACAAAATCAAGCCATGTGTCTGTGAAAAAAGGAGAAATGAAAAAAGACATTTGACTAAGCAGTTAAAAAAATCTTAAACTAATCTTCATGTTTCCTTGAAAATGTTTCCAGGGAACGAACATTTTTGCTAAGATAGACATTGTTGTCGAGTTCTTATCACCTCAATCCTTTTCTCACAATATTAAGCAGCAGTATCAAACAGTTTTATTTAACAATACAGTCCACTCTAAGACTCAAGTAAACTTAGATGTTAACAATGTTTCTTTTAATTGTTATTTCATTTTTGAAGAGAGAGCTTCATGTCACAGTTGCAGAAGCACAGTTAAGTGTCAATGCATGATTAACAAACAAAAATCTCAAAATCCGCACTTGTGGGTTTACAAACCTCCATGGGTGCAGATTTCCATATTTTTTAAATTCATAAAGGTTTCCCAGAGTACCCTCGGAAATCTCGCACAGTCCCAGGTTTCCAACAGTACTTTTTGGAACACAGTACTGAGCTGTTGTCATGCGGAGGCATGTGCCCGACTGCACATACTTAGACCTCGATTAAAGAGGCCTGTTGATATTGGTATTGATATGGTTTTATAGAGCGTGCGAATGCCCAAAGGCGTCTTGGCGCTAGCATCTGTTACTGAGCCAAAAGGGAGGTCTGTTGGGGCAGAGGACAAGAAGACAACCTGGTTTTGAGCAGTTTTGTAAATTGCATTAAATTGGGCTCAGCTTTACCCAGGGTAACTTAAGTACAAGTAGGTCAGGGGGTGGAATCGATAATTAATGCGGCTGATTCCTGGTAAATGATACAGTGTGTAATGTAAACTACATCCCTGAACGTTAATGTATGTATGATGATTGAAGCCTGTAACCTTGTCATCAATAAAAAGATTTATAAAAAAAAAAATTGGGCTCAGCTTTAAGGGAACAAGGCAGCAAGTTCCACATTTTACAGGTGGAAGAGATGAAACTTCTGCCACCCGAGGATGATTTTCTGATTTTAGGCATCACAATGGTTTTAGCGGAGGAGGAACAAAGCAATCTCCTGGGGGTGTACCATTGGAATTCCCTCCTAAGATATTCCGGGTCAGTGTCATGGAGGGCTTTGTGAGCTAGACTGAGCGCAGTGAAGGTGACTCGTTTTCTAACAGGTAGCTAGTGTAACTGTACAATGGCTCAAGAAAATGACTTTAATTTAGATATCCTCATGAGAAGGCATGCCGCTGCATTCTGTAGCACTTGCAATTTATTCATCAGCCGCTGTTGGATGTCCACATAAAGGGCATTACAGTAATCTATCCTTGATAGTACCAAAGCAGTGATTACTGTCTTTTGGAGCTCAAACAGAATAAAAGGAAATAACTTTCTCAATGTTCTTAAGAGGAAAAAACAGTATAGGGTAACTTGATTGATCTGATCAGCAAAGGTAAGTTTTACGACAAAGAGTGCTCCCAAATTCTTAATCTTTCTGGCCGGGGATGGAAGAGGGCTGAGCTCTTAAGGCCACCAGATAGGGGTCCAAAAGGAGGTATCATTTCCAAACAAAAGGACTTCGGTTTTGTTCGAGTTTAATTTGAGACAGTTATTGCTCATCCAGCCAACTACCTCTATCAAGTGTTCTGATACCTCACCAGAATCACTTGAAATAGAAACTACAATTTAAGTGTCATTTGCATACGAGACAGTAGAAAATCTAAAGGATCAGATCAGTTTAGCCAAAGGTGTTAATTCCTAAGGACTCATAAACAGGAGTTAACTGGTCCATGGGAATTATGAGTTGTAGTATTTCACTGCAGAAGGCAGCTGAAAGCTTTGTGTGAAACACTGGGGGAATTATGGCTTGTTGTTTCCTAAAGGCTTGTAATTCCTGTTATTTCTCCACCCCAGAATTATTGGTAACCCCTGGGCAATGATAATTCCAGGGGTGGAAATAATGGGGCATTATCGAGGCCCTAGTGTAACGTTGAACACATTTTTGTTTTTTTTCCTCCACAGGTAAATACCTTTCTCATGGAGAAATCTAATTTTCTAGATCCACACCAATTTCAGAGGTGGTGTCTTCCCATTCACGCACTGGGAAGTTACTGCTGATCTTCACAATTTTCAGAGTGGAAATGTGTCAGAAAAAAAAGTTTAGAAATACCCACAAACAAGTATGGTGTGCACAAACATTCAGGGCATTTCTTCATTGGAACAAAGAAACCTCTCGCCTGGGAGCTGATTTACTCACAAAATTACTTGTGTGAGTATATCTTTTACATGTGTAAATAAACTCTTGTGATTATTTGCTCCTATTAGCTAAACTTACACACACAGCTTTGTCAATCGGGCCCTCAGACGTTTCTTATTGGAAAACTTGCTGTACATCAGAATGAAGCATCCAATTGAAGAATTCACTTTGAAAGAGGGAGAGGGAGGAATACTGAAATTGTAGCATGATTAGCATGCGCAAACTACCAGTAGCCCAATTCACAGAGATTTGCTATGGGTAGGTGTTATACATGCATATAGTACTGGATTACTACTGATTTCCAGGTGTAAAACTAGGAATACTCCTGGTTTCATTCTGGCAGGAATTCAGTACTGCTACAAGAATGAGTCACAGCGAACTCTTTGTGAATGGAGCTCAAAATGTATACATTTAAGAAAGATGCATTGTACATGATTCCAAAGATTTTGTTATGAGTAAGTGTGAATTACTTTTATGGTGGATGTGGCATACTACTATACTACATGCCTAAGAAAGGAGTACACTCTAGTATACTCCTGGCTTACCTCTGCAATTCAGGTGTAAGACAGTTGTGCTACAAAACTGAGTATAGACAATACTTTGTGAATTTATAAAATGATTCTGATGCCAGCTTAAGGGGAAATTGCTGGATTCTAATAAGTACCTTCTTTTGACTTTTTAGATCTACATAACCTTTACACCCTTTCATATATGGGGGATTCATTTCCAATTTGAATACATAATCCACAGTGGGGGAAAATCTTTAGGGCCTAATTCACAAACATGTTTTCAGCTGTAAATTTACATTTACAGCTGAAAATACCTCAATTTACGGCTACCTGCAATTCCTAAAAGTTAAAGTTGAGGCAGCCTATGGTGAATTTGATTCCAGTCACAATGGCAATCCTACAGGCTCTGACACTATAATTTCGCACACCAGGAATACTGGAATTCTTGAATCCCTCCGCTTACAGAGGCAGGAGTGGCTAGACGTTTACTAAACACTAAGCCAGGGGCCTTTTCTGTCCCATGCCCCCCCAAACTCCTCTATGAAATAGCAGGGGCGGAGGTAGGCCCCCTTACCTCCCTATTGAATAACATAGTTATCTCTGGACAATTTCCAACTAATTAGAAAAAGGCTTCCATACTACCCCTCTTGAAAAAATCTAATCTTAATCCCAATGAGGAAAAAAACTATTGTCCAATCTCTTCCCTGCCAATGACGGCGAAAGTTCTAGAAAAGCACCTCAATGCAGTACCCTCTGATTATTTAGACAAAAATGAAGTCTTACATGGTGCCCAATGAGGTTTTAGAACAAACCATAGTACGGAATCAGCTTTGATAGCGCAGCCGAAGAGGTTAGATCTATTATGGATAAGGAAGGGAAGGCTGCAGTGATCCTTGTGGACTTATCCACAGCCTTTGACATGGTGAGCCACCCTGTCCATATAGACCATTTAGATGTGATTGGTGGTACAGCATTAGATCTGCTTCTTTTTTTTCTCTCCAACAGAGAGTAGTCTGTCTCCATGGCAGAATTCACATCCAAAGCCTTCTCTCTGCCCTGTGGTGTCCCTCAAGGGTTGTCGTTGAGCCCCACGCTCTTCAATATGTACGTAGTCCCCTTAGCCAGCATGATCTGCTCTTTTGGCTTTTCGGGTTATTTTTAGGAAATATCTCCCAAATTTGGGTTTTATAATCTCCTAGTTTGTCTCCTTTGTTGCCAGTCTTGCATTTACCAGTGCCAAGATGCCTCTGGGCATTCGGGCACTCTATAGTTAATATCAATATCAATACGCACTGAATATGTCATGTGAAATTCCCAGTAGTATGCTTGGAAACCTGCACCTGGGGCAGCATCCCATGCATATGTCTAGGAATCTTTGTGAATTGTAAAGAAAATATATATAAAAGCACATTTTGGCAGAGATGTCAATCTCTGCCCCTAATTTTAGTTTTTTTAATCACGTTCCTAGTGTTTAGCAAACCAATCATCAGTTGCTTTGTACAGTTGCTGATTGCTGGGGTTCTATCCTTGGCACAGGACCTCACAGATCTCTGTGAGCCAGGTGAATGGTGATTAGAAAGGGGCTGAAGGATCACAAAACAGATCTAATTAAAAACCCTTTGATAGTAGGATGAAAAGGCGTAGATCAAATTATCTCATTTGAGCACAAAAAAGGTGATGACAAATATTCAGAAAAGACCAGGTGACAGTTTCCCTTTAATTTCGTATGATATTTGTATCTATGCATGGAAATTACCTAATCTCCATCTAAAATACAGATGTGAAAAAGATAGTTTTCAACAAAATGTTTCAGAATTGAAAATACCTATTTTCGTTCACTTTCTGTATCTGGAAAAATATAAGCTCATTGAATTGGGCTGCAAGGTACACACTGAGCCCAGTTGTGGTGATGGCACTCAAAATTAATCAAAATGGAAGTTTCAAAAGCTGCTTCAATCAGTTGTGCCTGTCAGAGATAGTGTAACCCGCCTACTCGAAAGCAAATCACAATAGCCTAGCATGAGGCCACCACCGGCAACCTGCAGTGCTTGAATGTTGAGTGAGGGGCACAGAGAGCATGCTAAGGTTTACTGAAAATATTGCCTGATTTTATAGCATTATGTTTTTCATCTCAGGAAAAAAATAGGCTTTACACTCCCATGAAAAAGAAAAACAGCCATCAAGAATATTTTCACAACTACTATGTTTAGTTTTCTGTTTCAGTATACAAAATGTCATTCAAATATTATAATCGAATATTTAGTAGGGATTTTAATTACAGACTATGGGAGCTGAATGTTAGTTCCTTATCAGCCACTTTTACACAATACCACAGTACTGAAGAAGCTTTATTTATTAGACAATGAAGATAGATTTTACAAGAGATTTTTCCAATTTGCAGGTCGGCCATGTTATTGCATTGTCTTTTTTTACTAATGTTCGCAGGCATACAGAATTTTTCCAAGCTAGGAATATTGGAAACATTCCTTTTATTAATAAAATTTCGGTTGAAGACTGCAATCACCTTGCAATGTGAATGCGAAAGTTTATGTATGACCTGACAACACGAGGATCCATATTGTATCATGAAATCAATGGTGTCATTATGGCCTTCACACATCATAATAAAACCCGCTTGGATGTTGCAATGCAAGTAGATGAAGCTACTTTATGAAAGTGCTACTTCCAACATCCGCTTTGCTGGCTCGACCAACATGGCCACTGGTGTGTTGAACTGTAGGTAGCTCTCATTACCTTTCTTTTTTTTTAAATCTTTATTTCGGCTGTAAGTCATACAAGAACAATAAAACATAGTATAAAACGTTAAAATCAAACGAGCATACACCAAAGAAAGAGATAAAACCTGCTTAGATCAAACAATCATCATAAAATATTTGATCAAATCTATGTGGCAAAAACATTTCATAAACTCAGTAAAAAGAGTCATAAAGGTGAACAAAAGCAGGCTTAGTTCGTAAATTCACATAGTGCTGGCGCATGTGGGAAAACAAAGTTTCTAACAGCGCCCTATGCTTTAATAATGTACAGATACAGGCATGAACTACAACGTACAACGTAACGGTATCACTCAAAGGCAGCCTAGAAGGGCTCCTCAATGCGTCCTCAATGCCCCAATTACTTGCATGCAGTGCCTCAGATGGAATATGACTATAGAAACTCATTAGGAAAGTTTGTCAATCAATATTAGCAAGGACATCGAAGCAATTCAAAGTGGAAAAATCAACTACACCACGTGCACATGCTGGATCGTTGGGTGCACGAACTGATACAGGAACGGACCATGTGCGTCAAGACTGTGGAAGGGCTGATGACCTACAGAAAAACTGGCATTTGTAAAAATAGCCCAAAGGAAGCATGTCAATGCCTGAGGAACCCACTCTTCTACTAAGATGACCCAATAGTAAACATTCCACCAAATGGGGAGACCTGGAATTGATAACCACACAGTTTCCAGGGTGATCAGCCTTGCCTGGACCCAACTTCCCCACCCTGCAAGTTAGCAAGATGCTATTTGCATGGGAGAGGGGGAAGTTTCTGTATCTCACTAAACAGTCCAATACTTTGTTGGTGAGTACACCCGGGGCCTCCCTCTGTCCCTCGCATAACTGTGGGACACCTACAAGGACCACAATATAGAGGCAGGAAGCGGGCGGTAGATCAATCACTGGGTGACTCTGAAGTGGGGCGTGAGCTTGTTCCAGATATAGTTGAGGCCTAGGTATGCTATCTTTACTGCCCATGGTGGTCCCTTGGCTGGCCAAATTCCCGTTAGAGCTACAGTGTAATGTAGTAACTGCAGGCTGTGTACCGTGTATGGAGGGAAGGGCACGTAGGGGTCTATTCACTGTTGCACCATCTGATGCAGCAGGAACCATGGGGGCTAGAGAAGTAGACTGACCAGTAGACTGACTAGACACAACTGGCTATCACTGGAGGTGGTGTCTAAGGTCTGTGAAGCATGTGGAGTATGGGACTGGCCTAGTGTAAGACCCCTAAGCCCTTGTTCAATTGACTGCAGTCGGTTAAAATGGGAGAAAGTTGAGCAACAAGTACATTTTTTAACTCTGTAATGCAATCCTTCTTTAGTTGGGAGACCTAAAGGGGGGCGGTAGCTGGCCCATTGGCTGCAAGACAGTTTTTGGGGTGCTTCAAAGTGGCTTTGGAGCCCTGAAAAGGGAAGGATCTCACCTTGTTAGAGGCTGTGAAGAGGTGAATCTGGGCCTGCCGCCTGGGCCGCTTTATCGCCACCAATGGCTGGAGGCAAGCCTCAGGGGACATCTCGGTATCACAAAAGGCTTGAGGTAGAATAGTGCAGGAAGCCCCTCTACCAGTATGGACCGGCGATACAACCAGGTGATCAGCTGTGGGCTGGTTGCGAGTGGTAGGAGAAAGAGAGCTCACATCTGGCGCCATAACTTGAAAGTGACCAGACCCCAAGGACACTCTCCTCTCAGTAAGTTCTATTTCCGTGAAGATAACCCCCATAGCTCTCTGTAGCATTCTGTCAATAGATGTGGCCTTTGGGGAAAGAAGGATTGGAGGAGCACCCACTGTGGCTTTCCTTTTGCCCATCATGTGTAATGTCCAAAGACAAAAACAGGAAAACTAACAAAAATTCAAAAATGCAAAAACTGGGTTGTGACAGCTGTTAGAAACCCAGCATGACCAAAACAAAAAAAAGTTACTTGATTATCAAATGCAGGAAAATCCAAGATGTTGCGGCAATGAGGGAATTCAACCGCACAGCAAATGTTCAAGCTGTGAATACTCACCCCTGGACAGGAGCAGAAGAAAAGCCTGGCCTGCCGCTGCGGATCTGGCACTGAATTTCCTGGGCCCTCCACCTCACCACACAGGAATCTGAGGGACAAAGTCCCACCCCAGACAATGTGACCTGAAAGCTTTTGTGAACAGGAAGCCACAGCAGGGTGCAAGTAATAATGGGACAAGCTTAGAACAGAAGTAAGGTCTCAAACAGCAGTAACAGAGTCAGCGGGGCACTTGGGCAACATAGAGATGCAGCAGAACAATCAATGCATCACAGCAGCAGCAGTTGTGATTATACCACTTACTTCCCCCCGATTTTGCTGGCCGCCGCCTCCACCCACACTCACCAGGACCGGAAAATGGCAGATAATGGCAGAATATTGCCTGAGGCTAAGGGGCCACTGACCTCAGTGCTATTGTCCTGCTCACATGTGGAAAACTTGCAGACAGTTTGCTTTGCTGCTTGATTTGGAGCTGCAAACTCCATAATCGGCAGCTAGCCCCCGTGAGGGACTGTGAGGCTCCCCCACAACTAGAGGGCAAATAGTGGGGCCGTCAATGTGAATCCGACAGAACTCCACCGACACTTGACATAGCACTTACACCAGCACCCTGCAGCCGCCACCCACCACACCAACCGCCTTGCCATACTCCCGTACCTGCACACCTCCACGAACAGGCCAGGTACAGGGACGGCGGCTGGGAGCGGCAGCAACCACAGCTGGTGACTGGTGCGGTAGGCGGTAGGGCAGGATTCAGTCTCCAGCACCAATGCGGCGAGGTCAGTGTGAATTGGGGGCTGTAAAATTGTGCACCAACATTTGCTGGTAGCATGTTCCTGGACACAGCCTCAAACTTGCAGGGGCTGCATTTCTGTCAGTCAAGTCAAGTCCAATTTGCGGAACAGCGCCGAGAGGTGATTCACCCGCGCCCTTCCGCGTATGGGATGTGGGAGGGCCCGAGCACAGCATCTCAATTACCACAGCAGGGCTAAATTCCGATCTCCTATTTGCACAGGGATCAAAATAATTACCCCCCCCCCACAGATTTCCGCTGATAGATACTGGCAGGTCAAATCTGCCAAAATGTATTGGGGAAAAGGCCCATAAAAAAGGCACAACATGTCATCTTTGGTGTGTTAAAAAGTAATTCTGCTTGTTATGTCTCATTATAAGTGTTAAACACTGGAATAGGAGTTGTTTTCCACACGTGGTAAATTCCCCATACATGAGTAATTGTATTTAACATGTATGGTCGTTACCCCACCCTCTTCCGCCTACCTTGCAATGACGGCCTTAGTTTATGGAGGTCATATCCAGCTTCTGCATGTTAAAGAGAACAAACATTAGTAGACTAGCATTAGATAAGTTTGCATTAATTTAACTCATCAATTTATTATGATGTAGAATGTGGCGGGGTATAACTTCTCATCTCGCTTGCAGAAGGAGCTATATGATTTCTTCAAACTCCTTCTCCCAGATTTATTTAATTTTATGCAGCACAGCACCTAAATGTATCTCTCTGTTTTGTACAATGAACAGTGCAGAGCCACATCTACTAAGGTTGGCCTGCGGCTGTGTCATCCTCTACGCGGCTGCACAGACTGATTTGCACAATACGCAGCCTTTGCACCATGGCACAGAGGCTCATGTACCCTGTCCAGCATAGAATGTGTACAGGAAGCATACCCTTTCAGTACAAATCCCTATACATAGACAACCAGAAGGGTCTGATTCAATGGATGTCTACTGTCCACTGCAGCACTCATGCAATGTGCCAGGTCATACTACCTTAGTTGATCTGGCTTTACATCACAATCTGTGGGTGTTTGCAGTGGTCCACACCCGCAAACTCCCACTCGAAGCAAAGTGGTACAAAGTCAATTTGGCCCTGTGAAAAGACCACCTTTCTAGCTCAAAACATTTTTTGCTCTGGAAAATAAATCACTGGTTCCTCTCTGTGCTGCTTTGTATTGCACCGGTGCGAAGCAATAGTAAATCTGGGGCCTAGAATATTTTTCTGTATAAATATAAATTAGATGCATTAATGAGGGCAGTTATCGTGACTAATAACTCGTGCATGTAAGAACTTAATAGCATGAATATTTGCTTCTGCGTGTGTTCACTTGAATTGTAAAGTCATTTTCTAGTGCTCTCATAGTTCAATACAGTAATTTGAAAAATCAGAGGGCAACGTCCTACACCAAGGTTAAGAGCGGTGTATAATGCCTTGTTCTACAATAGCAAATAACTCAACATTTGTAGAGAGAGAAGAGAAGCTCACCCTGAGCTGGTAGCCTAGACTAGATTCTCACTAACAAAAACAGTGCAAATGCTGTACAATGAAAAGAGTTGGTACCAGCATGACATGCAGTTAGGGGGTTGAACGTTAGCCAGAGAATGTAACTGAGGGATTGTGCAAAGATCCGGATCTGTAATGCGTGATCACAGAGGTTGTAATTAACTCTTCCATACAAATTGTAGGGTTGAAAAGTACACCTTGATTTTTAGCTGATGAGGCAAAAGTTGGAATGTCTAAATGCAAGTGGATAGAAGTGGGTGTGGTGAGGAAGGTAAGGGGGAGAGAAAGTCGAGGACTTCTGTTTTACACTAATAATCACACTCTGTAATTGTGATAAAGGGTCTGACACTAGTTATGTAGCACTCACTTATAGGACTCTACCGGAGGCTGTGTTTTGCTGCATTTGTGTGATAGTTTGAGCATGACCACCTGCCCATCAGAAGATAGTTTGTGTTCTTCCCCTGTCTCTTCAAGCACCTGGGAGTGCGCCATAGAGGAAACACTGCACAACTCAGACATTCAGGGGGGGGATATTCACAACAAAATGTCGGAGTGTGGTGTTACGCCAAAATTGGTAACGCCGCGCTCTGACATTTTTAAAATGCAGGGGTGCGTCGTATTTACAAAAATACAGCGCACCCCTGTGTTTCCCCTAGTGCTAATATAGCTGCCTAGCACCAGCGCAGGCATCCTTGCGCCATGTTGCAAGGGTGCCTGCACTGCAGGGGCGACTGTTTATGTGCAGGAAGGGACACTTTCCTTCACATAAACAATCTTGAGGTGATTTCCTCTTTCCGTGTGTGCTGCACAATGCAGCACACATGGAAAGAGCAAAAAACAAGGAGAAATTTGTAATTTCTCCTCGTATCTCCATCCCAAGACCAGGTATTCCCTGGTCTTAGTTTTTGATGCTGGCGTAGCCTTGTACATATGGGGCAGCGTCAAAAAGCAATGGGTGTTAGGATGGAGTGCCCACTGCAACACCCATTGCACGCCCCTTTCACGCTAAGTGAAGTGTGAATAGGGGCCTTATTTACAAGTCGGCGTGAAGCTACATTAAGTGGCTCAACGCCGCTTTGTAAATAAAGAGAAGGGGATATCTCCACCAGAACATCGCTAAAAGTGAGGTTCTGGTGGCGATATCCCCTTGTATATATGCCCCTTGGAGTGATGGTGAAAAACAGGTGGGGCAGCCTATGGGGTGAGCTGCCACAGTGACTACTGTTGATGTGCAAGTAAATAAGGCAAAGACGATTGGATAATCCAGATTAGCAAGAAGGGAGTGCATATATCCCACAGTTAATAACAGTCCTTGAGGAGGTTATGGCATGAAAAATGAAGCCTAGCTTTGCTACAATAGGATGTCCCATCATCTGGAGGGGGGAGTTAGCAGGGGAGTAATCAATAAAGACAAAAAAGCTAAATTCCTGAAGGAACAAGGATGTAATGACTCATGAAAATAGAAGGTAATGACTGGCTGCACATAAACTTGGGCACTTTGTGCCTGCGCCCATTGCATAAATCCACTGCTGTCACAGGCATTACACTGCATGGAAGGCTGAATCAGAGCCACAATGCTGGAAGCCCTTGTGGTGGAAGACACTAGTAGTCTAGGCGCCATAACAGACAGACGGAAAAGGGAGATCCCTGACATGGTCGCTCAGGGAGATGTATGCGGGGCAGGGGACAGCACCTGTGGGGGAGAAGAGGAAGGGCCACACAAGACTGCCCCAAGAGGTCACAACTGGTCCCTGTAGGGAGTCATTGAGTCATACTGGTTGGATTATGTGATGGAGCACATGGGGGGGGGGGGGGGGAGGTCGAAGTTTTTTGCTTTTTTGGTTTATTTCCCTGTTTGTTATTTTAGTGACATGTACTGTTTCCTGCTGAACTTACGTTAGGCGAGTGCTGTTCATGAGTCTTGGCCTGTCACACTGCAGTGCATTTTGTGTTCTGGGGCCTATAATCCTTTGAGTGTAACATTGCTGGTTTCAATGTCTGTGATTTGACCAGCCTTGTACTTAACAGAAATGCTAATAAAACATGTTAGAAATAAACAGACAGGCCGGAATGAACGTTCTACTGGGTGTCTAGATCTTTCAGGCTGTATACTCCTTTAAGGTCTCTGAACCATTCCTATGTTTTTCCTTGTACACACGTCAGTGGCCACCTGAAACTACCAGAAAACAACAAAATCAGACAGCACCTGCATTTTGAGCCCTGACTTTTTGCAACCAACGCGTTGACACAGAGCCAGATGCTTGAACTAAATTCTCCTAAAAATGTGTTTTCGAGTACAGGGGCCATATCATGATGACTTTTTCTGCGCTTTGCCAGTGCAGAAGGGGTCTGTGTATTTTTTTATTAACTTAAAAAATCTCTGAGCGTTTATTTTTTGCTGACAGCATATCTCGAAAATACTGGGTAGCAAATGCCTATGTTTGTTTTCAAACTCTGCTGTCAGAAAAACATGCACTAACTCAGATTTTTTTTTCAAGTTAATGTATGCACTGAATGCCCCAAAAAGAAGCTCACAGAACCCTTCTGCACTGCATTATGATATGGACTCAAGATCATCTTTGTCATGAGAAGTTTGACTTTAGTCTTCTGTCCAACTCCGATAATTGAATTTGGAATATGGGCTTCATATATGTTTCTACTGCAGATTAATGCAATATCAGGTGCTTGCTTTTTCAGTTAAAAGAATGTAAACGTTCTATTGTTTCTACCTATTCTTTTCATGGTCATTTCTTAATGTAGCTGTCTTCTTCAAGTGGGACTCCTACAAAAGCATTTATCTGCTACCATTTTGACTGCTGTCTTGAAGTAATTCGATCCATAATGTCACTCTCCTCTTGATGACCCTTGCAGGAAGACGACCCTCTATCACACCATCACATTGATCTCTTCTTCGACCTTCTATGGCCAGTAGAATTAAGGTTAAGACACTGCATGGTGCATCATGCGGTCAATCGGTCACTGTGAATCATCACAAAATTTAAGTTCTAGGCACCAAGCAGCGGCGGCCGGCACAGGTAAGCGCGGTGAGGCGAGGCTGGGCAGGGCGTGGCAGGGGGGAAGTCGACAGAGGAAGGGAATAGGTATCATTTATTTATTTAATTACACCTATTCCATTGTTTGTCGTCTCCCAACCCTGCCCCGCCCCACCCGACCGCTACCGCGTTTACCTGTGCCTGCTGCCCCTGGAACCAAGTAATCATTCCAAGCATTAAAACTGCACACAAGTGAGCTGGAGCTTCCTTGGTACAGACCACATACCTGTGGAAATCGTTTCATTTATAGAGCAGAGACATCAACACACAGCTTAGATCCTGCCATGTATTAGCAACCCGAATCTTCCAAAAGTGATGGTTGTTTCCTTTCTAGCGCCCTTGCGTTAACGTTTTGACTTCTATTCACCAGCAGACACTGTTGTAACATCTGCTGTGCTCTTAAGGATCACACAACAGAACCAAAATGCTGCCGCTAGGCTACTACTAAATCGTCCTAAATTTAGTCCTATAAGTCAGGTTATTCGTGAACAGTTGCACTGGTTACCAATTGTGGCGAGAATTCAGTTCAAATCTATGTGTATAGTTCATAAGATTCTGTATGGGACAGGACCTGCCCACATTAGTCAATACATCAAGCGCTACACTCCTCAGAGAAGCCTTCGTTCGGAATCAGCGTCACTGCTTGTAGTGCCGAGAATAAAGACACTGAAGTGGGGTGGCAGAAGTTTCAGATACTTAGCCCCCAGACTATGGAATCCCCTGCCCCTGCATCTTAGAAATCAAAACAATCTGCTACAGTTCAGGAAGGAACTTAAAACCTGGTTATTCCACTTGCACTAAATTGGCTAGTTGCTCTTTCGGTACACACTCTTTGGACAGCTAGCGCTAAGACGCCATGGCATACATGCGCTCTATAAAAAACCCCATTTCATTTCATTTCAACCACCTAAAGCATAACATAACATTATATTTAGTATAACAGCACAACACATCAAGCTATTACACAGCACAACATTGCAAACTGTGCCATGACATCATTGCATATCATAACTAGACATAACACAAAATAAAACGAAACTGAACATAAAATCACCTAATGTAATATAAAATCATGGAACATAAAATAACATTATTAAATCATAGTACTGTGGAGAAATTGAGGAACCTACTTTTTTTGGTTGAGTTTGCAAAAGGCCTCCAAAACATGGGGGCTAGCACTTGAGGACAATGAAGCAAAAGGGTATAACAGTCGGGAGATACAGGGGCTGCGAACAGCAGGGATTTTCAGCGTGCCATCTGTGGAGAAAATACAGAGTTCTCACACCATGCAGCGCATCAAACAAAGGGGCTTATTTACAAGCCCCTTGCGCCGCTAGTACATCACTTTTTCCCATGTTAAAAGTTATGCACCAGCAGCACAGGGCACTTGTAAATAAGCCCCAAAGTGAGAGAGCTGTACAGTGCTGTATCTACTAAGATGTGGCGCTATCCTGTTCTCTCCCTAGCGCTGCCGCACAGACTGCCTAGCGCCTGCACGCACACACCTTTGTACCATATTGCAAAAGTGTCTACGTCATATCTAGCATACATTTTGAACTGGAAGAGTACCCTTCCAGTACAATATACTGTGCCTAGACAAACTTTAAAACTTTTCCCACTTTACATGTGTGCTGTACAGTGCAGCACACATGCAAAGTAGGAAAAGTTAAGAGAAGTAAAACAATTTCTCCTTTTTACCCCTGCTTCAAAGAGGCTATATTTTTTGGTGCAAAAAAACTGTCTACTATTGTTAGCAGATAAGATTTCACATGAAAACAATGGATGGTTGCATGAGAACAAGCATGTACCACCTATGGCACACACCCTTGATGCAAAGTAATGCAAGGCAGCCCAAAGCCTGCTTTACGTTACTTTCAGACAAGTTCTAAGTGCAAAACATGTTTTTTGCTTGAAACGAAATTCCAAACAAATATTTTACTCTGGGCCAAAAAACCTGGAGCAAAATGTTAGTAAATCTGCCCACAAGTGTCAGTAACCAGAAATGTTTATGGTATCAGAATTTCATAATCCAAATATAATTTCACAGAAATATTGTGTCCTGAATAAAGTTTACAAAAATAGTTCATAATACAAAATCTACACCGAAAAGAGTAATATTTTTGACAATAATATTAGGGGCACCATACCTCTGTCCCATAATATTTTTACTAATGATATTGTCTTATAAATCTCTGGAAAACTGAGGTTGGAAAGAGAAGGATCCGAAGATCTGCCTATTACCATTTTCAGGATCTGAACTAATTGTGAATCGTCACCTTCATAAATTAGTTTAAGACAAGAATTTTAGCATGATCTCAGAAAGGGAGCTAGACCCTTAATACATGGGTGCAACTAAGAAAGTTTAATTTTCCAGCTTCCTGTATGTAATGACTGCACATTATGTATTCTGATGAAATTATTTATATTTCGAGGACCTTGTTATGCAGGACAAGCTGTGGTCGCCATAGTGGGTGTCTCTCCTGTGTGGACAATGACAGATGTAGTGGAGGGAGGATGTCCTAATCAATACAAGTCCATGCAGGTACTTTATCATCTTTCACCAGAGCTGGGTGCGACAAATTGGAAAAGTTGTGTCAATATTTTTAATTGGGTCCCGCTCAGGCAGACAGCCCTCTGCAGGACCCGCCATTAGGGGCCTGGACACTCTCACTGCGCGCTTGCGCCTGGTTTATCAGCTGCCTTCGCGTCCTTGTGTTAACACCATGGATAATTTGTTGCTCTTTGTGCAACGTTAGAGTTCCTTGTATATGAAGAGAAGCATACATTTAAAAAGGCTGCGAGCAGAGACCAAACACTGGTCCCACAAATAGATATTTTCTACCGTAGAAAGGCAAACACATCTTACTCAGAAGTGCTTACTCTGGACAAACACACTTAAGTGCAGAGTCCCACGGTTTTTATTTAGAGCTCGTAGTCCCTGCTGTTGAATGTCTGGTGCCTAATAACAAGGCTGCTTAGATGTGAGTCCACCTCATGCATCTTTGTTCCACCACCCTACACTTCCTGTCAGTTTATTTCACAGAATTTTTTTTCATCCTCTCTTTCTCCCTTTGTCGCTGTTTTCCTTTCTTTCTCTCTTCGCTGCTTTTCTCTCGCTTGCTCGGTCTGGTTGGGAGAGGTGTGGCGCAGCGGCAAGAGAGTGGCTGACTCCTTAGCTCGGGGCTCACAGTTCGATCCCCGTGCCCGGGGCAGCCAGCTCAGCTAAGCACCATGTGACTCTGGGCAACAGCTAACTTGATCTCCCCGACGGCCCCCAGCGCCTTCATACCCTTAGGGGTGATATGTTCGCGCTTTACAAATGTGGAATTTATTTATTTATGAAAAATAAGCCCTGGTCCCCAAGAATAAGTGCCACTGCCCACCACCTGCTCAAATTAAGCACTGGATCTGCTGCATCGTATCTTGTGCAAATTGAAACCAAGATGGCCAAGTTTCGGTACCTTTAGGCCTTTAAATTGGATGGTACCCTAATATCGATGGTGACACGTCATTGGCTATGAACATAAATGAACTTGCCACTTACAAAGGCTTATATTGTGCGTACAGTCACTTGACCGTCATTTCACATTTCAAAATTATTAAGCTGTTTGACATATTCATTTTGAAACAACACCAGAGTCTGATATATACATTCACTGGTGCTGTAATCTTTATATATATTTTGAACGTCTGGAGTTCACTGGCTGGCGCACAATCTAAAAATACTACTCTCTGTGTGAGTTTATTATTGTAGCCAAGACTAGCGCAGGACACTTTATCGTTAGCTGAACATTATTTTAATGCCGGATAATTGTATTTTAGGAACCACGATAAGCCTGTTTATTATGTGACTGGGGCTGAGCTGAGATGTGCCAACAGTTCTAGTAAAGCAGATGGTGACCCTTGTTTGAACTTGCCCTCTCATTCAATTATTCAGTTACATTTCATGTTCATTTGCTTTCCGCGTGTCATATAAGTTTTAGCCTGTAGATGGTGGTAGAGGCTAGCTCAGAAATAGCAAACTGTAATACAACGGTTGCAGTGAATGGAAAGGGATTATAGTTTCGAGGCATCTGCATCACAGCCAAGTACGTGAGCCTTTAAACAACGCTTTCGTTTTCATTTAGAATGAAGAACAATCGCTTAAACGTTTTTTTCACACTTAATTATGCGATTTCAATAATCAGATGTGTTTAACTTTAGTTTATAGATTTCATTTTCTATACAGGATCCATGAGTCATGTCGCCAGACCTTCGCTTTGCAATACATTATTAGCTATGTAAAGGGTATTCATGATTTCTTTAAAGGGCAGTACTGCTTTCGTTTGTAAATTGCCATAGCATATTAATGTGCATGATTTTTCATTTTCAAAATCAAATCTGTATAGTGGACACTTTTGTGCATTGCAATAAAAAATTACACGACCGTCAATTATTTGTGCTGCAGGCTGTAATGCATCATATTAGACCGACATAGAGAGGCCATTTCTATGGATAAATGGCCATTGGGCGTGATGCACAATTCCTTGTTAAGTTAGTGCTATTATGGGTACCACAACATGCAACACGCATAATTCACGTGTGCCAACATGGCTACTGATAAACGGGTTGATATTCCATTTTTATACCCTGTTAAACATATCTATCTATCTATCTGTCTGTCTGTCTGTCTGTCCGTCCGTCCGTCCGTCCGTCCGTCCGTCTGTCTCTGTCTGTCTAATCGGTTTGTCTGACCATCTGCTCTCTTTCTGTTTATTGGCGGCTCTCCAGCTGCTGGTCCCTCTGTCTCTAATTGTCTGTCTGAATGTCTATCTCTCTGCAGGTTTATCTGCCATCTCGGGTGTCGCTGTGCCTGCAGTCTCCCTATCTATCTGCCTCTGTCCTATTGTCAGTATCCCAGCCCATCCGGTGGTGCATCACTTCTTCTAGCCCTCTATCGTTTTATTCCTCCATATGCACCAGCACGCTTGTTTCTTTGCAGTGGTTGACATATTTACTGACTTGTATTTCGGCCTGTCTACATGGTTGCTAGCCTGGCTGCCTTCCTTTCTGTATGTTTGCCTGCGTGCATTCATTTCCGTTCCTTCATTTTAGTCTTTCTGTATTGCTATATGCTTTCCTGTTGTTAATCTTTCACCTGCAAGTCCGTTAGTCTACCCATTCATTCATCCATCCAACACCACAACATCATTCATCGTTTAACCCGTCCATTCGATCCATCTTTCCACCCATCCCCATTTTTGTCCATCCATCTAGTCAACTCACCGCATCCATCATCAATCCATCCATCCATGCATCTATCCACACATCCCATTTGTCCCTTCGGCCGTCTGTCCATCCATCCATCCATACCTCCACCCACCCACTTACCCACACATCCACATCCCATTTGTTTCTTTGGGCCGTCCATCCATCTATGCATCCATCCATGCATCCATTCCGAAACTTCCATCCATCCATTCATAAACATCCATCCATCCATACATCCATCCAAAAACATACATCTATCCATTCATAAACATCCATCCATCCAAAAACATCCATCCATTCATAAACATCCATCCTTTCATAAACATCCATCCATGCACCCATCCATGCACCCATCCATCTATCCATACTTCCATCCATCCATACTTCCATCAGTCCTGTCGTCCCATTTCTCTTTTTCTATGTTGTTCTAGCCTTGCGTGCAGCAGGGTGTTTATCTACCTACATGGGCTTCAATAATCCCTGGTTTATCCATCCGTCTGTTTGTTTTCAAGTCTCTTTGTCTGTCTTCCTAGATGCCTGCCTCTCAACCTGCTTCCTCATCTGTCACTCTCTGCAGCTTTCTGTATGTGGTTCTGCTTGCCTGACTGCCTGTCTGTCTGCCACCTTGTCATTTTCTGTCTTTCTAAGTCTATGTGCTGCTTTTACTATGAATTCATTACTCTGTGCCTCTCTCCTATGGCTCTTCCATACCTCTTTGCACGCATCGCCACGTCTGCACTGTTTGTAATATCCACTATTTGCTAAAACCTTTAATATTTTTTTCTCTATGTATGTTTCAGTAAAGACCACATCACTATGCCTTTTTCCCATAATCCTTTGTGCTATGTGCCATTGAACCACTTCCTGGGTGCACTGAAACAAAACATATACCTTCAGGTTTGTTTAGTTGCCACTACCTACAAAAAGCCTGCCTTTCGCGCTAATTTTGAAGGAGAACCAAAACCGATCCAACCTTTGATATTCCTGAGTGGGGCCACCACATGATTTGAACCAAGGAAGCCTATTTGTTATTAGGAGAGAAATACCTTTGAAAGTTGGAGAGGTAAACCTTTCCCATCTGACAAAAATATTCTGGAGTCAATGCGGAAAGGGAGGGGGCATGTCTAGCATTGGCATCAAAACCCTTTACTCTCAGGCCCAGAAAGTGACACCCAGAACAATGCTTTCCCGACATGCTTTTCGGGTAGCCATGTTTTCAGTCAAACAATAGACTCTGAGATGTCATTGGTAACAAAAGCAGTCCTCGTGGCATTTGCCTAAGGTTCACATGTCACGCATTAAAGATGGTGGGTGATTTCATAATTATGCAGGGCACGAGTCGGGGGTACACGCGGGTGGACGGCGTCCACCCACTATTTTCACAGGGTGTACGCTGGCCACCCTCTCAAGAATTTGGGCCCCACTGAATAATGTGCTGAACTCGTCCTGGTGTAATTTCCAAACACTGGGACACTTTCAGGCAGGCGGGGACGGGGCTTTCTTATTTCAGACTCCTGCTGGGCCCATAACAAAGGCCGAATTTGAGGGGTCATCAGGCCTCCTTTTGTTCGAGTCTCTTGGCTGGGAGCAGTCAGAAGCCTCACACCTGATGCAAATAAAGCGGAGGGGAAACAAAGGCTCACACCTTGTTAGCACTTCACACATCCTTGAGAGGCAGCTTTTCACCGTGTTCAGTCCCTGATTAGGAGATATGCCTGCACTGTAAGAATGTCAGATGTGTTGGTCTTTCCCAGTATTTACACAAAGCAAATTGCATTTATATAGAGCATACTACACCTGAGGAGGCGTTGAACTAATTTAAGTACCACTATTTTTTCTTATATAGCCCTACTCATCCCAATGCAGGGTGTCAGAGCGCTTTACATCAACACGTGCATATTACATGTACAATAAATTATATATGTTTGTAATTGAATGTACAGGATGTGTTGCATACAACTGGGGGACTGCAAGGTGTAGAAGTCACATATCATCTTCCATAGATCACAGTGCTATTAGCCTCGCAATGCGCTCAAATGTACACATGATAGACCTGCTAAACATATATGTGAGGGCTTTAGATATGATGTCACTTCTTGTGATGCCACTTCCTGTAAAGTCGTGGCTTGTGATGCCACTTTCTATGATGTCAATTCCTGTGATGGCATGTGTGATGTCATGCGCCGTGATGTTGTGCGCCATGATGTCGCTCGCCGTGATGTCACTTGCATACTGCCTAACTAGGTTAGTCCCCCCACTTCTTTTTTTAGGACTTGTGCCCTGTAATTACGTTATGGGCTGTGCAGGGAATGAGGGATATCTAACTGGTTTTTGGATCCAGCAGCTGTTATTGACACCGATCTGGGATTCGGCTGGCCCCAGTGACATATGCTGAATTTGTCCTCGTGTAATTTCCCAACACATTCGTCATTGATCGCACTTGTCTGCTTTCCATTCGGAGCAGGAACCTGCAGACACTGAGAGGGCGTTCATATTTTTTCACTTGCAGCTGGGCCCCAAACAAAGGCCTGATTTAAAGCCCCTTAGCCCTCTTATTCAAGTATCATCTTGGCTGGTAGCTATTGAAGAGCCAAGCACCTAGATGCCAATGAAATTGAAGGATACAAAGGAACACAGCGTGTTTATCACTTCACAAGTACTGTAAGACTGTCAGCTGTATCTGTTTGTATGTAACAATTTAAATAGCATTTAGTAATTTATTTTATTCAATTGTTTTATAGCGCCACTCATACCAAAGTAGGGCATCATAGCGCTTTACATAACTATCAGACTTTACACCAAGATAATAAATAATACAGGCATGTAAATGATTGGACAGGAAATGTTACATAAGACATCCAGGGTTACAATGTATGGGAGTTGCATATCGTCCAGACTGACAGGTATTATGGCCCTGATATACAAAGAGATTGCGTAGGATTCTAGTAAGCAACCCAATGCAAAGTCTTCTGCTGAGATTTACAAATCATGATTTCTATTGGTTTGTAACCCAAAGTGATATAATAAAGTACAATGTGTTGCCTTGCGTTATTTTGTGTTGAGGGTGTTCCATGGGTGGGCATGTGCGACCCCATGCAACCACCTATAGGCTTTGATGCAAATCTCTATCTACGAAGAATTATAGACAGGGATTTGCATCAAAATCCTGCCCCTCTTTGAGGCTGGCGTCACTGGTGTAACAAAACTTGAGGGCTCCCCCCTGCAAGGTACGTGGAGGGGCCCCCTCCAGGCTCAATCAGGAGCTCTCCCGCCAGAGTGCAGTGCTGAGAGGGCTCCCCCGCACCGTGGGGGCTGCGGGGACCTGTGTTACGCCCCTGGCTGGCGTACCAAGGAGAAATGTTTTCAGTTCCCCTCGAATTTTCCTCTTTGAATGTGTGCTGCACTCTGCAGCACACGTACACAGAGTAAAATGCCTTAAAGCATAGCTTATGCCCACAAAAACTATGCTGACTTCCACGAGGACACCCTTGCACTATGGTGCAAGGCTGCCTGTGCTGGAATGCCCCAAGTGCACCATTGCAGTGAGAGAGCAGAACTGTGCCACCTATAAGTAGATATGTCATGGTTCTGCTTTGCCCTGTTCGTGTAACGCAGTGCAGCAACTTTATTTGCTACTCTGCTCTGCGCTGCGTTGCAGGAGCGTTTTGTAAACATGCGACTAAATGTTAAGAGTGCATGGTTGGGAGAAACACAAGGTCAGTAATGCAGTGGTTGATGATGTCTGTACTAATAACACTTTATTACTACCCAAAGACATCCTTTTTAGCAACCTAATAATGCCATTATGAGAAAAAAGCAATAAGGTTCTAAACCCTTGTTTTGCAGTTTGTATTCAGTTCCTTGATACAGGTTCATAGCTCACTGTGCCATATTACATGGGTCACAACTTGCGAACTGCAAATAAAATGATCTGTGTGTCAAAAGCAGTAACCCAATTAACTTTATACATAAAATGCAAATTTGTGATCTGCATGTTACACAATGTGCTTTATAGCATGCACATTAACCCACAATGCTAATTTAGGAGTCAAAAGTATGGCTAGACGTAACCCAGATGTCCCCAGAAAATACATTACCCGCCTAAGTTATCTTACCTTGAGTATTATCCCCTAAACATTCCTGGGCACACAAAGATCTCTGCAGCAGGTGCATTAATCCCATAAGGTATTTTAAAATGCAGCCTCTTTGTGACCAATGAGGTAAGCCAGAGCATATTTTCTGTTTCATTTGCCCTTGTAGTCAATATCTTTGTGGAAAGTTAAAAAAAAATGTATAAATTGACTATCAAACTCTGATTTCATCACTTCACTCCTCGTTACTCCACTCACTTTCCACTGCCGCACCTTGGCCCGCCGTTTATGGGATCCCAAAGTATTTTTTTCCTTTTCCAGCACTGATTATGGGCTAAATATTCCACCACTCAAATTTAGAGACTTATCATTGTTATGAAAAGTTGTGAACAACTTCACTTAATATTCCTTTGCTTCACAAGCCCAATGCCAACTGAAGAGCTTCCTGTTTGCCACAAATTCATCATAAGATGGCGGATCTGTCTAACGGAAGTCAAGAGCAGCAGTATTTACAGCTTAGGTATGCCTGGCCTTCAAGCTGCAGGGAAGGAAAGGTTCATAGGCCAGCCTCTTCAGTCTTAGATTAAAAGCAGCAGAAGAGCCCCAAAATGGCTTCAATGCTTTCCTCTCGACACAAAGCTGGAAACAAAGGGGGAGCTGTGCATGGCACAAACAACACTGGCTTAACAACAGTGTGAAGGAAAATGGTAAAGGCCCGATGTATGAAGGGGTTTTACCCATTCTGTGGAGAAATGTGTTGATACATTAGGGTCGAAGTGTGAAAAATCCTTGAATAAACATGAATGTAGGCGTCCAATTGTGAGAGTCTCTCAACACTTACAAATGAATAACCCTAGAGCAATCACTGAGCAAATTAACCTCTTGCTTCATGAACAGTCAGGGTTTATTCCCAGAAGCAGTCTTTATTGTGATATGAATAAGTGAGAGAACACCTTGTTCTTTTATTTGGAATCTTTTGTTTTACAGTCATTTTCTATTGCCGTCACCCTTGCACCATGCAGGATTGTTTTTGTGCAGGAAGGGGCACCTTCCTCCACAAAAACAATCCTGGGAGGCTTTTTCCTCTTTCTAAGAATGCAGCACACATAGAGGAAAAAACAAGAAGAAAAAGTGATATTTCTCCTCGTTGTGCCTCCCCAGGTTTACAAGGTCTTGTAAATCTAGGGATGCTTCAAAATCCATGGGTGTTGTGTGGGAACACCCACTGCAACTCCCATGGCACGCCTCTCTAGCGCAGAGTAAGGAAACGCAGCGATTTGCACTGCCTAACCTCACTCCATATTTATGAGGCCATTCAAAGCCACACAAAGCGGCTTTGCGTGGCTTCGTAAATATGATTTAGTGGTTTGTGCCACTGTTGCATCACAAAAAGTTACGTAACCGTGGCACAAGGGCCTCATAAATATGGGCCTCCGAGTGGTGAGTTACAAAACAAGCAAATAAGTTGTACTAAAAACATCTAGGATGTTTCCCAGAAATATCAAACTGAAATCAGCTCTGGAAGGTCCTTTCAATAGCTAATAATATTTCATGCTCTCTGTAAAGAAGAGTCAACATTTCTTCTCTAAAATAATAGTGGTCATCCTTGTATGTATAGCCGAGAAGATGCCAAGCGATAGTACAGTGATACAGTGAAGGCACCGCGTCCACCTCTGCCAGTCCAGTAGGGGATGTTAATTCTGGTGCCTGTGACGTATTAGAATGGGGGGTATTGAAAGAAGGCTGACCCTAAATAGGGGTGGCCAACTTTCCAACACCACGTGAGCAAGTGGACCAGAGCCAGTAAGTGCGTTCCCACCACCTCAAACACAGAGATTCCACTACCCCAAAATGAGGCACAGTAACAAAGGTTGGCAGACAGGGCTTTCACCAATTTGTGGCAGAGGGCCCAATTACTGTCAAATTCTAAATCTAAATTTATTGTATTATCTGCTATTTTGCTCTTGTGAGATATGAAAGGTTTAGGTCTCATGTCTGAAAACGTCCTACCATGCATATGGGGAGTCAAGTGGACAAAAAGGCTGGTTTATATTGGTTACCTGAAAATGTTTGCCGGCTCCAACTCGATCCTTTAACTACTCTATTATTGATAGTGGGCAAGACGAGTGGATTTACATATCCCGTGGTCTTGTTTTTTTCGTCATTGAAATTGTGGATTTGCTGCTCTTGTTAAATAATTTAACATCTGCTGCATAATTCGTGGGCTTCAAATCAGAAAGTTTTTCTAGCTCAATCTGATGTTACTAAAAGACCACGGTGCACATGGTTCCACTTGTCACCTTTCAGCTGTTGATGTCTTCATGTAATTATTAAACTGGTCACAGTTATGCCCTGATAGTCTTAATGTTTCCAGTTTGTGGCCTGAGGGATAGGCTTTTATCCGCAGCATGAAAGTAATCCTTACATGTGAGAGCATGATTTTCTATCTGTCTGTCTGTCTGTCTGTCTGTCGGTCTTATCTATCTATCTATCTATCTATCTATCTATCTATCTATCTATCTATCTATCTATCTATCAGTCCATCTATCCATCTATCTATCTGTCTATCCACATGTACGTCACATATTCACCCTCAATAGAGGGTATTTTGGGACTTGCCAACCTAGAAAACTTGAGCAAAAGACTGGAGACTGGATTAGATGTCAAACAGCGATGTCTCAATTTTTTACTAAAACTAAAAAGATTGGCTTCCTCCCAGTGTGCAAGTGGGGACAAATTCCATAAGGGGCCTCATGCAGACTAAACCCTCGGCTCCACCCCCGTCTGTAGTGCAGATGTTTGTCATTACTAGTGCAAATTCAACTTACACCAGAAGCACTGTTGTCAAAGCAGCAGTTATATGCAGAGGACGCTCAGAGTTTAGAAGAATCACAAACACATTATATATCATTTTATGATCTGGGCCCATATTACAGAGAGTGCCCTAAGATGCAGTCGATGTGTGCACCCATTTCCTGCACCCTGGGGCACTGTAGAATGACAGAAGAGGCCACTGATGCTTCTGTGACCCCTTCTGTAATACTGATAGCACCGATACACACATAGAGCCAGCGCTATCCTGAGAGGGTGTTCACTTATTTGCATGGGGGTACGGCCCCGTTTAAAGGTGGTAAATACTTTGCTTCTGCACATGCGCTGTGTCATGAGTGTGGGTGCAGAGGCAAAGAGAGCGCCAGGAGGTGCGCTGACTGTGAACAACAAAAGGTTGGCACGCAGTCAGTGTGCCCCCTGAAGCCAGCCCTCCAGAGGGGGTAAACTGGGTCCCATGAACCCCACAAACATCCCCCTGCAGGTGGATGCAGTCACTCACTGCACCCGCCCTCAAGGGGATCTCTGCCCCCCCCGCGAAGGTGCCTCCTGCACAATGAAAACGGGGTGGCTGCTTCTATCTGCCCCTCCATTGTTCACTAACGTGCTGCTCCCAGGGCAGCATGCGGGTGTACTGCCCCTGCTTGCCCCCAGCACACCAATGGAAGGTGCGACAGAGCACAAACAGGGACAGTGTGCCATACCTTGGTGGCTGAAACCTTGCAATGCCTACTTACATGGCACATATGAAATGTGCAATATTGTTCAGCAGGGCTCTTTCCCAATATAGGTAAGTGGTTCTAGACGCCCGCTAGTGTGAAAACATGGTACAACAAGAACTGTTGACTAGTTTTTAAGCATATCTGGAATATCCAGAATAATGTAGACGCAACTGATTCAAAAGTTGCACGTTTCAGTAAAATAAAAGCACAAGAGTACAAAAAGTGTGTACATGTAACTTTGTTTTCGGCTGAATGCCTTAGTGTTTGTTTTACACAATATTTTACTCTGGTATTCGGAAAAGACACAGTTAAGAACATTGTGTGTCTGTTAGTAGGATCTTTTGAACCTGTACTGTTTTAAGTTTTTAAAACGTATTTGTTTTTAAATATAGTTGGCATTCATGTTCTATTTAAGTGGGTTAAAATTTCAAAGCAGAAAAATGAATTCTATGATTTTAGTTTGTTCCTATTTCAACATTTTAACACTTGAAACAAAATGGATCCTGGCACCTTTGATATACATATTTATTATCAACAAATTGATCTATACACATTGAGAAGATCGTAGTCAAACGGATATTCAGGAACAATTGATGATTTTATCTTGTGCGGAAGTACAGACATGCTTTTTCATTAATATGTTCCTTTTTTAACACCCAGAGTAAAATATGTGTCTTTCATGTGCAATAGAAGGTAAAAGACACCTAGGAGTTGTGCCAATTCTGTTGTTAGTTTGTTTTGTGGGTTTATATAGCGCGGTTTATCGCCCATGAGGATATCCAGGCCCTGTGCAGGGAGATTAAGTGATTTGCCTAGAATCACAGGATGTTGTGCCGACGCCGAGACTCGACCCGGATCCCCAGCTCCGAGTCGGCAGTTCTGGCCGCTGTGCCACAACCTCTCCTTCACTGTCCTGTAGATATAGACAGCAACTGTCTCCACCACTATTTAACAACCAACAGGCGAGAACATGCAGAAGGAATGTAAACATCACTTGAAAACTACATATCGAATCACTATCGAGACTCGGTTTCATTTTATATCCAGAGGCAGGAGAGGGGTCATCCGCATTCTACTCTGCCTACTCAATTCCAAGTATGGTGAAAATCAAATGAACTTTTCCTTAAAGGCGTCATGGCAGCCATCTTACTTCGTGATTTTATATGTAAGTCATACATGGCAGTTCCCTCTTTTTATGAGGGCGGCTCACCCGTAGGAAGACTAATATACAATTCGCCCACATTCTAAGACAGATCTTTTCTCTTAGATGGGACCTTTAGTTGTTGACAAATAGGCAGCCTCGCCACTCTCTTTCGACTTTACTTCCCTCTCCAGATTCTTACTCTATCCTGATACATAAAATCAGGACTATGGGTGTGCTATTATCATTTGAACCACAAAAATGCTACCTTATATAGTTTTCTTGTCTACAAAGTTTTCCCGTTTCTACCTTTCCACCATTGAATGCACCTGGTACCGTATTACAGAAAGTGCCCCAGGGGCGCAACAGGCGTTTGCGCCTGCTTTGTTCGCCCCGGGGCACTTTGGTATTACAGTGTGCGTCCCCTTCTGTAATACCGATAGCGCTGGTGCACAAAAAGCATTAGCGCTATCTTCAGGGGGAGGGTTCCCTCATTTGCATGGGGGCATACCTCATGCAAATGAGGGAATTCCTTTGCCTCTGTTCCCGCGCAGTATTACAGATGCGGGCGCAGAGGCAAAGAAGCCCTCAGAAAGTTCACTGACAGTGCACTCCCGGTGGTGCACTGTCATTGCGCCCCCTGAGAGCAGCCCTCTGCAGGGGGTACAGGGGGTCCCATGGACCCCCCAGACATCCCCTTGCAGGCGGATGCAGTCACTGACTGCACCTGCCTGCAAGGGGATCTCTAATCCCCCTTTAAAGTGCAGGTGTGTTGCCGTCTGCACAGTGAAACAAGGAGCGGCTTTAAACAGCCGCTCCATTTTTCACATGAATGCGCTGCCACCAGTGCAGCGCAAGTTCGCGGCTGCCCTGAGGGTAGCGCATTCATGGTAATGCGGCGCAGTCTCATTGTTTGCACAGGGCGCACCTTTCAAAAGGTGCTGGCAGTGCATACACTGAAAATGCGCCTTGAGTGTAATACAGCCCCTGGTTTAGCAGTTTGTGTCTAGGCGTTCCTTTTGGGTCAGATTGAACTCTTAGCTCGAGATCATTTCCATCACATTCCCTTTATGATTTAACTGAATTAATGCCAGTTTTAGAAAATTCCATGAATTGTGCCCCTCAAAAGGTTTCATGGAAACTTTAACTAGTCCTTTTCCATGTGACAAAGACTCATCCAAAATGTTCTTAAACTCTTTGACTTCTCATGGGTGTCAGCATTGAAAGAGGTGCAATGTTGCCATTTTGGACAATACAGATGGTTCTAATGAAGTTGGCAATTTTAGTTCAGATAATTTCAGAGTTTCAAGCATGAACAAATAAGTGATTTGGCACATGGATTGGCCTTTGCATTGAGAAAGCAGTCAAAGCTAGGGTTGACCTCATATTTTAATTCTGATTTCTGGCAAAGCAAGCTGAAAATGTGAACTTCAGCACACTCACAGAAACATTAACTTGCCAGTGTAAAAGCAAAAGCGAATTAAAAAATAAGTTTGATTGAGAGGTAAAAGTAGTATCATTGGTCCAGATGTAATACAAACAAGCATTGGTAAAGCCAGTAGTTCTGGCTTTTGCAAGCATGCAATATATATATATATATATATATATATATATATATATATATATATGCCACAAAAAGACCCTTAACTTGCAAGAATCGGAGGGACACCATGGGGTACTGCAAAACAGGAGATTTATTTAAAAAGAGCCTGGGCATGACGCGTTTCGGACATTGCCTTTTTCAAATGCCCGCTCCTCCCCGATCACCAACAGTCCAGTTTAAATATCTCCAGTCGCTCCGCCATTGGTGGCTATCTTGATAGGCCAGTTAGAAGTCACATGTAACCCCGCAGTCCTTGTAGAAAACTGCAAGTCCCAGCATGCACTCTCACCGCATGCTGGGTAAATGACACCAACCAGCAATGTCTGTGGGACAAATCAAGAAATCTTTAAGAGCGCTGTTCTTGGCTGTGGTGGTCGAGGCAGTAAAAACAAATACTCCCACCGAGTCCCCAAAACGCCTCAAACCACACTGATCCGCTCCTTGGGTGGCCTGGAAAACACGGGTACAATGATCCGGAATCCTTCGTGAAGTCACGAACTGCAGCGAACAGCGGCACAAAATCCACGGGCGGGTGTGGTGGGTCAGAGCCTTTCCATTACCATGGATACAGGAAAAGTTGCCGAAGCTGTCCGGGATGACTCTGTCCTCTTGTTGAAACGGGTCTCCTCTATGTGCGCCCAGGACATGCACACAACAAATGCCACAAAAAGACCCTTAACTTGCAAGAATCGGAGGGACACCATGGGGTACTGCAAAACAGGAGATTTATTTAAAAAGAGCCTGGGCATGACGCGTTTCGGACATTGCCTTTTTCAAATGCCCGCTCCTCCCCCGATCACCAACAGTCCAGTTTAAATATCTCCAGTCGCTCCGCCATTGGTGGCTATCTTGATAGGCCAGGTAGAAGTCACATGTAACCCCGCAGTCCTTGTAGAAAACTGCAAGTCCCAGCATGCACTCTCACCGCATGCTGGGTAAATGACACCAACCAGCAATGTCTGTGGGACAAATTAAGAAATCTTTAAGAGCGCTGTTCTTGGCTGTGGTGGTCGAGGCAGTAAAAAACAAATACTCCCACCGAGTCCCCAAAACGCCTCAAACCACACTGATCCGCTCCTTGGGTGGCCTGGAAAACACGGGTACAATGATCCGGAATCCTTCATGAAGTCACGAACTGCAGCGAACAGCGGCACAAAATCCACGGGCGGGTGTGGTGGGTCAGAGCCTTTCCATTACCATGGATACAGGAAAAGTTGCCGAAGCTGTCCGGGATGACTCTGTCCTCTTGTTGAGACGGGTCTCCTCTATGTGCGCCCAGGACATGCACACAACAAATGCCACAAAAGACCCTTAACTTGCAAGAATCGGAGGGACACCATGGGGTACTGCAAAACAGGAGATTTATTTAAAAGAGCCTGGGCATAACGCGTTTCGGACATTGCCTTTTTCAAATGCCCGCTCCTCCCCCGATCACCAACAGTCCAGTTTAAATATCTCCAGTCGCTCCGCCATTGGTGGCTATCTTGATAGGCCAGTTAGAAGTCACATGTAACCCCGCAGTCCTTGTAGAAAACTGCAAGTCCCAGCATGCACTCTCACCGCATGCTGGGTAAATGACACCAACCAGCAATGTCTGTGGGACAAATCAAGAAATCTTTAAGAGCGCTGTTCTTGGCTGTGGTGGTCGAGGCAGTAATATATATATATATATATATATATATATATATATATATATATATATATATATATATATATATATATATATATATATATATATATATATATATATATATATATATTTTTTTTTTTGCAGTGTCTCATAGTCTAGACACACCAGTCCTGGTGGTGAAGTGCACTTCCTTTTAGGTAGCTGCACACGTGATCAGGCAAATGCAGTCACTCACAAGTTAAGACAGCGAGTGCATGAAGTGCTATGCTGTATACTGTGGTATACTGTGGTGGGTAGAAGCAAAACGTGAATGTTACTTGAACAGACCAATCAATGAAGAGGGCTGATTTAAGCCCCTTTATGTATGCATATATGTATGTATATTTATTATCACATTTTTGGGGGGGGAAAAATGAGGCTGGGGAGACAACTAACACTGTCTTTAGACAAGACCTAAAAATAATTGTGATTAATAGCAAAATGGGGACAATGTAAATTATCATAATGAAGCTCTTCTTTCAAGCCAGATTTGTTTCAACCAATTCATTACATCTAGAACATATATTGTTTCTTTGTTGCTGAATTACATAGAACAAAGTTGGCTACGTACATAAAACGTTAGTCATCTCATTTTTCTAATAAATGAGTTTATATTTTTATGCATGGTTAATTCAAATACGAATTGAATTTTCATATTACGGGGTTCTGGGAAACCCTTTGTAACTATTGAATCAATTTTGCTTTAGAATGCATTTACTAAAAATAATTTTATTTATTTATTACCAAACTTGATCTTATATGTTTGAGTTTGTAAGTATGTTAACTGTTTACTATTTGGGTTTTCACAAAGTAAACTCTTTTTGCAAGGCTCAGGTTTTATCTACATAACAACTGTTTCCCGTTCGGGTTCACACAAAGAAACCACTTTTGGAGGCGTTCCTGTGTTATAAATCCAACATATTTGCTATTCTTGTAGAAATAAAAGGGAATTAGGAGTCATGTGGCTAGTCAACTTGCTTAAACAGGGCCTCTTTTCAGATCAGCTTTTATACAAGGTTCACATAATAATACCCATTTGCTTATAACAAATTTCTACGTCTAAAAGCACTGTAAGTAACAGATGTTACTATTCCCCAATTCATGATACTTAATTTACTCACATCAGAATGACTCTGCCTGGCCAGGATTTGAACTCACGACCTCCAGAGTTCTGCATTTTCCAGCATCAAGTGTCCAGCTCAATGACCCATCCTGTCTAAATGTTTAGTGAATCAATCAGGTCTATTGGTTGCGAATCAGTTGCCATGTTGAGTGCCACAATTGGGTCCCATCATTTTTTGTCAAATGTACAGCACCACCTATTGTTTTTTCTTTATTTCCTAATAGAGTTAAGTGCTGGGTATGTACATGGTGGGCGTGGTATTAATAATCAGCTGATCCTTTGGTTAAAATCACACTTCTAGGGGAGTTTACATTTTGGCTTGAAAAATGTAAACTTTCATTTACCCACAGAAATCATTCCAATCTAGGCATTTTAAATTGTTTGGAGGAATAGGGCTTGAACGTTTACAGGTACACGTTAACAATCAGTGCTTAATTTGAGCTGGTGGTTTCCGGTGCTCAGCACCAGCACTTATTTGGTTTCTGGTGTTCGGCACTGGCACTTAATTGTCAACACCGGACTTATGACAGTCTGCCACATGGTGGCGCTGCTCATCTAATTTAGAGATAAGCAGCACAACGGTTGTTTATGAATACAATATACATTTAATATTACTAATACCTGCCTCCCCAGCCATTCATTTAGCTTTTGGGACCTGGAATAATCTGAACTGCCGCACTTGCAGGCATGAGAGATGGTTAGTAGTTGTTTTGGCAGCGATAAAAGGGGCAATGGGTGGTTCAAGCTGCAGTGGCCTCCTGGTCAGTCAGGGCCCTGGCACTTATTATTTTACAAATTTAGCACTGTTAACAATTGTAATATCATTGTTATTAACTCACATGAAGTCTTAATACAATAGCAGTCCATGAATCCCCAAATACGGTGGCACATGCTAAAAGTTTCCTTTTATATTGTATTCTATATAGACAGACACACTCTCGCTCACACCATGCACAATAGCACTAACCTGCTACTCTGCAAGCACACCAACGTACAAAAGATGCTTGTTGAAAATACTTTAACTGCTTCCTATTTTGTCACGTAAAAGACTGATTTAAAGCAAAATAAAGCAGTTTGCCCAGTCCTAGGCGCTTAGAAAAAGTGTATTTTCAATTCCCGTGGGCCAGTAACCGAGGTTACTGGCAAATTAGAATTATGAGAGCCATGCAGTGCTTAATTTCTGAAATAAAGAGTGTCGGAGCTCTAAGCTCTGCTCAGAAACCACAGCCGGTGCTATTAAATATCAGCTTGCCAACTACCAAGGCTGCATAGTTTTCAATCCACCTCATGGCCCTTTAATCCACTACGAGACACTTCCTGCCCCTTTATCTCTTACTTGTAGGTTCCTGCTTTCTGCCTCTGTAATCATTTTTTCATCTTTCTCTTCCTATTTCTTTACCCTTAATATGTTTTTCCCTCTCATGCTTGCGGGAAAAATCTGATGAGGAAAAATAAGTGTCAGTCCCCAAAAACGGGTGCCAGAGGCCCCCACCGGCAACCACCGGCTCAAATTAAACACTGGGTCCATGATGATGATGATGATGAAGGAGCATTTATAGAGCGCATGGCTACCCGGAGGCATCCCAGCGCTATGACACCCTAGAGAACTGTAATAATAAAGAGGTCACGGAAAGAAGGTTTTCAACAGTTTTCTGAACTTGAGATAATCAGGTTCGGAACGTATGTGGAGGGGAAGACCGTTCCAAAGTTTGGATACATTGTACGTAAACAGTCGGCCTCCACTACGTGATCGTTTAATCTTAGGAACTAAGACTAAACCTTTATTCTTAGATCTAAGGGCCCTATTAGGCACATAGGGTTGAATCCAAGAACAGATCAAGGAAGAGCCCTTGCCAGAAAGTAACTTGTGGGTAATACATAGGGACTTAAATTGGATTCTTTCCTGAACAGGGAGCCAGTGCAAAGTAGCGAGTGCGGGTTTTGCAGAGGAGCGTTTGGGAATATTCATCAGCATGCGAGCTGCACAATTTTGTACTGTTTGAAGAATTTTGATGGTACCCTGCGGGGCTACCAGGTACAGAACATTAGCATAGTCCAATCTTGATAGGATAAGAGCTTGGACCAACACCCGTCTAGCTGTAAAAGGTAACAAAGGAAGTATTTTTCTAATCATTCTTAAGAGGCTGTAACCGCTAGCTGCAACTGTACGCGCTTGTGCCTTTAAATCAAGGTTGCAGTCAAGCCAAACCCCAAGACTTTTGATTTGTTTGCTAGGGGCAGGGGGGAACCTAAAACACTAGGCCAAAGGTGGTCAATGTTTCGGGGAGCAGACTTCCCCAACAGCATGAGTTCAGTCTTTGATCCGTTAAGTTTCAGGAAGGAATTATTCATCCAGTCAAAGACTTTCTCCAGACAGGTGATTAAATCGGGTTCATGTTGATTGTTTTGTTTCATAGAGATGACTAACTGTGTGTCATCCGCATAGGTAACTATATGAACCCCGAATGGACATACTGTTTCAGCTAGCGATCTCATGTACACATTGAACATAGTGGGGCTGAGGGAAGATCCCTGAGGAACCCCACATTTCAAAGGAATTTGTTTTGAAGAATATTCGTCTTCAAAAACTGTGAAAACCCTATTTTGAAGGAAAGACTGGAGCCATTTTAAGGCTGATCCAGTCACTCTGGCCTCTCCAAGTCTTTGTATCATTAAGCGATGATTAACAGTATCGAAGGCTGCGCTGAGATCCAATAATAAAATGGCAGCGCAGCCTCCATTGTCAAGAGTCTTCCTTGTTTCCTCTACTACAGCCAAAAGAGCAGTTTCTGTGCCCTGTTGGGGTCTAAATCCTGTCTGTGTAGGATGAAGACCATTGTTGTTTTCCAAGAAGGCTGATAAAATAGAATTGATGTATTTCTCAGCTAGCTTACTTATTCCCGGTAGTAAGGAAATAGGTCGATAGTTTCCCCAGTTTTCTGGGTCAAGGCTAGGTTTCTTTAGCAGTGCCTTGACCCTTGCATGTTTCCATTGGGATGGCACAATGGCTGTCTTGAGTGAGGAATTTATCACCTCCAGTATAACTGGTGACACAGCGTCTGAGATTTGATGGAGAATGGTAGGAGGGGCAGGGTCTAAGGGAGAGCCCGATTTTAGCTCTCTCAGGAGTCCTTGAAGAGTAATAAGATCAAGGGGCGGAAATTCCTCTAACACATTTCCGGGGTGAGAGTAACAGTAGATAAAGGGACCAATACATCTATGTTTTGAGGAAATGATTTATGTATAGTTAGTATTTTGTCTGAGAAATATTCAGCAATTTCATTGCACCACAATTGAGCATTATTTAAGACTTTAGAGGGTGTCGGGGTTGTGAGAAGAGATTTAACTATTTTAAATATCTCACGAGAAGAGTTTACAGCTGAAATTTTGTCTTGGTAAAAAAGCGCCTGGGCATTTTTTATTTCATCTTTGTACATTTTAATAGCTTCTCGATATTTAGTTTTGCTAGAGGCAGAGAAATCTTTCCTCCAGCTTCTTTCATGTTTTTTACATATCTGCTTTAGTTGACGTAGATGTTGAGAATACCAAGGTTTTTTTTTTTACTCCCACCCTTTCTGAAATCTGTTTTCTAGGGAGAACACAATCAAGTGCTGACTCAATCCAGTTGTTGAAATTATCATTAGCAAGAGTAGGGTTTGATTGCGATGGGGGAGAAGTAGCGTTTAACTTGTCTATCAGGGCATCTATGGGAAGTGTCGACCACTTACGGGCAAATTTCATAGCTCTAGCAGTCGGTGTATTGGCATCCGGTAGCGTCAATGCGAAAGGAAGAAAGAAATGGTCAGACCATGGAATGGGAACAGCCTTATCTACGAATAGATTATTTATATTTGAAAATATGGGGTCAAGCAAGTGACCTTTGTTATGAGTAGGGCCATCCACTTTTAAAGTAAGTTGGAGCATTGCCAGATCATTCGCAAGTTCTACTAACGGTGCCAATTGAACATCGTCAAAGTGCAAATTGAAGTCCCCTAAAATTGTAAAGTTGGGGGAGGAACTAGCGAAATTAGCTACGAGATCAGGTAGGTCTTTGTTAAAAAGGCCAAGAGGGCCTGGGGGACGATAGACAAGAATCCCTGCAAAAGTGTACGTGGGGGTTAAATCAATTACAAAAGACATGCTTTCACAGTCAGGAATGGGATTCATAGATGTTCTACATTGGAACTTGTCTTTATAAATTATGGCTAAGCCACCTCCACGACCTATGTTGCGATCAAGCCTTTGGATTACATAGGTAGGGGGAGGGATTGGACAATGGCAAAGTCTGTTTCTTTATTTAACCATGTCTCAGTTAAGAATAAAACATCTTGATTCCTCTCTTCTAAGAGTAAATGAATTTCAGCATAATGTTTAGGGAGTGAGCGACAGTTAAGTAGGAGCATCCTGATTTCTTTTTTGAAACAAGACTCTGCTAAAGTTTGGAAGGTAGATTGTAAATTAAATTTACAGTGTGTGCATTGCGCGCTGCTGTTATCTAGTCGCATGGTATGGACGGACACACTTACTGTCCATCTCTCTTCTGAGATCATGGAGTTGTGCTGAGTCATAAACAGCTCTGCCCCTTCCATAACCGGCAGGGGTTTCTGCCCCTGGACCCGGCTGGACACAGACAGGCGCAGACGGGCTTGTCTTAGGCGCGCCTTTGGCGCGCCAGCGGCACGGTCGCGTCATCGGCAAATTTATAGAGCCGAGTGACCGCGTTAGCGTAGAAGACTAGAACGCTAATTGAAAGCTAATGTCTCTCCCCCCCGGAGCTATAACACAGCTCTTCCCTCCGTGCAAAATGAGCAAATAGTGCAACACAGGTTTAAGATTACAATTAAAAGGCTAAAATCCTAAAAACATGGAATTACAAACAATGCAATGCCAGGTCGATTCTTTCCGGACCTTGCTTACACGATTCAAATAGGTGTCACTGCGCGGTCGCGTCATCAGCAAATTTATAGAGCTGAGTGACCGCGTTAGCGTAGAAGACTAGAACGCTAATTGAAAGCTAATGTCTCTCCCCCCCGGAGCTATAACACAGCTCTTCCCTCCGTGCAAAATGAGCAAATAGTGCAACACAGGTTTAAGATTACAATTAAAAGGCTAAAATCCTAAAAACATGGAATTACAAACACTGGGTCCATGGTAAATCAGTGGATCTTGTGTTTCGTGTCCTTTACCTGGAGACCTACTGAAAGCAGCTGGTGTCTCCCAGTGAAATAGCATATGGTAAAATTATGAATAACCGGGGAAATTGGGATCAGAATTAGATTCCCCCAGTAACTTCTCATTTCTTTAGGGAACCCTGAGCGTCCCACACATAATACCCTGTAACTCCACCCTGCCCCAGAGTTACCAATGCCTCAGGTGTCAGTAATGTCAGGAGAGGACTGAATTACTGGGTGTTATTCTGGGGACCTCCGAATGTGTCCCCAGAAACACGTGAATGTTCAAAATGTGTTAAAGTCATAAATAGAATACAGGCATCCTGATTTCATGGCCCTTTATGTCACTATGAATTCACAATCAGATTGGTTCAATATTATTTTGACAACCACTTCCCTGCCAATTATTTTAACCCTCTTTCTTTTAGAGACATTCTAAACCATCCATGCTTGCTTTGCTAAGTGCGGCTACCCATTAGTGTTCTGCACTTGCACCGATCCTCACTTTAACTCCCCTAGTGACCTATGAATTTTGGGTCATTTTTTTTTTTTGGTCAACTGGGATCCATTTTCATTAAAGACCCTATGTACAAGTTAATATTAGGTTTGTGGTTAAATGTAGTTAATGGCAGTAGCACATTTTAGAGAAGCTTTAACAGGGTTGTCAAAGAATTTTAAAATGATAACATATTTTCTGAGAAAACTAATACACATTCTATGAGGATGTGGCCTAATGGCTAGAAGCCCGACCTTAGAGCTCGAGAGCCGTGTTCGAGTCTCGGCAGGGACGCTCAACATCCTGTGATTCTGGGCAAATCACTTAATCTCCCCCTGCCTAACAAAATGAATGAGTCCCTCTGTAATGCAACTGGTGCTCGTGTAAAGGCTCTGGTATCTTCGGGTCGAGTATCCGCTATTTAAAACTCCCCGTCCCCCCCCTAAAAAAAAGGGGGAGTTGGAGGGTTCCATAAAGTACCTGTAGAAGGGTTACAGAGGAGTAATAAATACTCCACCATGTATCTAAATTTTGCTGGTAACCCTGAATGGGATCCGAGACACATTTTCTTGTTTTTTCCATAGAAATGTGTAGTAGGCGGTCAGGAAGTCCCTTTTCAATTAGATTTTTCGATTTATAATCAATCGACAGAAGGAGCAGCTTATGGTAATGCCAACGATTGCCACAGAAAATCATATTTGTTGCAAAATCTCGAATGCCCATGCTTTGTGGATTAGAATAACTGAATAAGCAGAATTATTTTTGATTTCCTCATGTGGTATATAGTAACATCCCTGTTAGTAAGAAAAAGTTACTTTTGCCAAAAACCCAAACACCATGTGCCACTGGTGATGACATCCACTGATGACATCTTCCTTACTCCCCATTACTGTGGAAGGCCCACGCCTTCTCAGCGGTTCGATCACTGCTTGGAAATGAAAGAAAGTAAATGGCACAATACCTTTTGATATAGAGTCTGCAGTGCAGGGAAGGATGGTGGGGGGTAAGTAATAGGTCAGTGGCAATTCTGTCTGTCTTCATATCTGTAGCAAGTCATACACCTAAAATTCCGTAAAAGAAGAACTCCTGGTTGTGTTCATTGTAATTGTCAAATTCTCCTTGAGCTCTGTTTTCAGGATTTTGTATAGCGCCAAGAGATCCCTCTTAAGTGAACATTGCACTTTACAAAAATGTTCAAATAAATAAATAAATGTAATCATTGATGCCATGTTACCCCTGAAAAAGGTTTTCATGTTAAGTGAGAAGCCTGCATTAACTGTACCATTGTTGGTTGGATTTTTCTTCCAGCTGATTTAGCAATGATACTGATATCGATTTGTCAATGCTCACATATGTAGCGATTCCTCATACTTTCTTTCATTCAACAATCACTTTTATCCTCTGGCTTCATTGTCCGAATCTTATTAATATGATTAGTTTTACTTGTCTCTTGTGAAACTGCCCAGAAGTAGATTTGGTCGCCTAAAATCTATCTGTCTAGGTCTCTGAGCAAATCAAAATTGTGCCAGATTCAGTAAAGTAAAGTTTGATTGGTAGCGCGACATTGTCGTCCACTTCTTTTAAAAGTGACTGTAAGACGTTTGTATTTTCAAATACTATTTGGGGTAAAGCATTTATTTTTCTGGAAAACAAACGTGTGCCCACAATTTAGATTGCTGTGTTTTGCATGCAAAGTGAACACTATAAAATGGATTCACCTCTTCAGGGAACTGCAAGGCACTGATTGCAAGTGAGCCAGATGTGGGTGAGGTATTTACCACACACATTAAATGCAGATACTGATGCAAATGGCAGTGCACGCAATCCAATTTTCTCAAGAAGAAAAAGTCCCATGCAAATTTCAAATGTGTTCCAGTTCTTTTTAGTTTGTTTAAAGGAAGAAATCCAGACGATACAACAAAAGACAGCCAACACGTTTCATCCACTGAAGTGAACTTCTTCAGGGCTGCAATACAATGGACACAAAAAGTGCACTAGGCCAATTGTGCATATACAGTGTATTTGCAACATAAATCCACACATACATTAAATACAGAAACAGCACATAGATACCATCTTTTAAAAACTCATCTACAAGGATGTATCTAAAGAGAACCGCATTTATATGGTCCTTGTCCTCAAACGGGGTCACAGGCCATTGATTTTTGTAACCATATAGTCATTGAATGTTTTTGATGACATCCTTCCTGTTAGTGATTAGGATGACCAGGCATATATATGCTAATGAGATTTGTTTCATCTGGCAGTTCAGCTGGATACATCCTTGTAGACGAGTTTTTAAAAAATGTATATAACTGTTTTAATTGTGTTAACCCAGTGGGGTTTTCAAATCACTTATTGTGTTCACATTGTGGTGTTTAGGGAATGTGTTGTCTTTTCTGTGCTAGATATCTATTTGCTGTTTATGTATTTAATGTATTTGTGAATTTAGGTTGTAAATACACTGTATATGCACAATTGGCCATATGCACTTTTCGCATCCATTGTATTGCAGCCCTGAAGAAGTCCACTTCAGTGGACAAAATGCGTTGGCTGTCTTTTGTTGTATCGTCTGCATTTCTGCATTTAAACAAAATAAAAAGAAGAACTGGAACACATTTGAAACTTGCATGGGACTTTTCTAATTGAGAAAATTGGATGTGGTGCACCGCCATTTGTATTAATATCATGTTATGACCAAAGGGTCGCACCCTAGGGCAGCAGGTACTCATAGTGTGTGCACACAGATCTGAAGAGTACAATATTGGGACTCACTCCTTAGGACAAAGGGGAGGTGCGGTGAACGCTGGCCCGCGGCTCAGTTTTTCGTTCGCTGTATTAAATACGGATACCACAGGGTGCAGTATTTACTGGGTGAAGTAGAAAGCCACCAATTATGAGTTTTTCTTCTGAGAATGAGAAATTACATGCTGAATCTGGCGCTTAACTTATCAAATGTAAGCCTGTACCAATATTTACAATGCCTTCTCACTCTGCGAGTTTCAGAAGGCTGTCTTTTCAAAATTCACCAGGGGAAAGTTGTGGGATGCAGTAAAAACGCTAAACAGGTGTTTGCACTGTTGGAATCACTGCCCAAATCTCTGCTGAATAGATTCTCAGCACCCATTAATACTTTATCTTATAATAATCAATTCCCAGTTGTATCCCATGCCTCCTGCAAATATTCAGAACTGCAATTCACTCTGGCTATGTTTGTGCTCTACAAATACCCTCATACATATATATCCATCTCCTACATGTAATATGAGATATTAAAAATACCTGAATAAGCTATTGAGGTTTTGCAGCAGTACGCCATACTGTTCCAACTCACTTTTGGAAAATATCACATTGTTTATTATTCCTTCTCTTAACTCCAGCGCTGCTGACGTGCTGGTCGATTTTAAAGCGCGCACCTGTCTTCCAGAAGGTGGCAGCAAAAAAGGCATTATGTTCGCTTTTCATGATTGAGGGCTTCAACACGAAACAGATGGACAGGTAGTGCCTTTTACACACCCTCCAGCTGTCCAGGGGTCTGAAGAGGGACCCCCCTCCCCCCCAAAGTGCTGTTACAATTGTGAAGAAGTTGCCTCCCCCAGCGGGCTGGCACAGCGCACAGCCATCCGTGCTCAGGAGGGAGGCGCCGGGCCGAGCCGCTCTTCGCTTCCTCTCTGTTAGCCCTTTACCAAGATAATTGAGGATCATAATGGTGGGAAAGGACCGCAGTCATCACTCGCTGCCTGTCAGGTATCAGTACTCATCTTCGCGTCATCCGTCACCATCGAAGCACTCTGTCATCTCTCCTCAGCAGTCAGCGCCGCGCGCTCCCAGCTTGTTCATTATCTTGGGCCCGGGCCACGCCGCCCCTCCCCCTCCAGCCTCTAAATGCATCTTTGTGCGACTCGCAGTCTTCTGATTATGAATCGATGATCATGTGGTGTAAGGGAGATAGATGGCTTTTAGTTCCATCTTGTCTGCTCTAATTGTAAAATATTAGTTACATTAGACGGTGCCTTTTGATTAATGGAACTTATTTGGAGCGGGCCTCTCCCAGCCCTCCTCCCCAAAGTCCTCCACTGACTTTTGAGAATTGAGTGATTTCACTTAAAGCAGATAAATAGGCCCTTCAGCAGGGAGCTAGCTTAGCCGGGATATTGCGGGCAGCACGAGCTCCCACAGACGTGGTTGTTTTTATTTTTACCCGGCATAAGTGTTTCCTCTCTTCCCAGACAAATGCAGCGTTTCTAGTACATGCACACACTGATGTGTTTGGCAAAGTCCTGTGTTCGGCTTAAGCGATAAAAAAACGGGAAAAAAAACAATCAAACCAAGCAGTTAAATCAAAAGTAAGAATTAAATTAAAAACATTTGCACATTTGCTTTACAGCAGGCCAGCATAGCACTTTGAAGTATTAATGTCACCATGAAGTGTTATCTTAATGTTCTCGTTTGTACTCACAGGACATGTCATCAAGCAGACAGATCCCCCGCCCTCTCCTCGCAGAGATGACATTGTGGGACATTTGTCCTTTCATAAAGAATTTATCGTATTTGGCACTATTTACCTAAACAGGCCCTGTTGATAAATCCGCTGCTGTGCACATGGAGAGGCCGGCTCTCCAAATCCCCTTATTATAAATAATCACTGTCTATCTTTCAGTCTAAATTCAAGGGCATGTTCACTTTCGAGCTATCAGTTCAATTAGAAAATGCCTATTCACTGTCAATGTCCATATCTCACCGAAATAGGCCGCGGTTCATAAACAAATCAAAAGTATTTTCAAAAATAGCAGCCCGGGCTATGCATTCCACTGTCCAGGCTGATGGTGACACTTTCAGGGCACAATGGAAGGAAAAAACATATATGATGCTTTTTTGTTTTCTTTATTTTCTCTTTACGATTTAGAATTTTTCGCGAGCCTAACTTATTATCCTCAAAATACTGGCATACATTTGATGGCAATTTTATTTCTTGAGCGCCCATATGAAATAGCTTTTTTAGAACACAAAAGACATGCAGCAAAATTAAAATGCTTTACTTACCGACACCTTACACATTTAAGACATGTTCTTGCTGTTTTTTTTTTTTTTTTTTAATTTGGCCAGTTTCTGCTTGCAACAGAGCAATAGGGACAGTCAAGAGTCTGTTGACCACTACTGAAAGAGCACTTCCAAACATTTTCACTAATTTAATTAAAGGGACAGTTAAAATATACTCGGTGGATGCAGGGAGGGTTGTGGTACCGCCTAAACGTGGTCAAATGAAACTGGGCCATTCCATTGCAGAATACAGGGGTCGGTGTTCAGGGCCTTTTTTAACAGTGATTTCTTTCACACTGCAAGGTCATTGAATTTCATCAGACTAGCAATCAGACGAACTCCAGTGTTTTGGGCATTTTTTGAGAATATAGATGCCGTTCCAATAGGCAAAACTGGTCTGGAATACAGTATGGACCGCAGTTTTGTGCACAGTTGCTCTGAAAATGACAAAATCCTCAGGATTTCAAGATGGGAAAAAAACACACTGATGATTTTTGTTGCCTAAGAATCTATTGCCAGGTGTACTAAGATATTGGACGAAAAATGTGGTCGAAATTTATGACCTGACATTTTGTCAACTGTATATAATTTTTAAAACTGAGCTATGTATTAATAGGCCAATTTGAAAAATAGGGAATTGCAGAGGTTTGCAGAATGACCTACCTAATTAATATATATTATGCCGTTCGCAATTCGCGACTCCCTGTGATTGGCTGAAGTAACAGGGATGGTGGCATGCAAGGGACAGCAGACCACCATCCCTGTCATTTCACTTCAGACTTAAAGATTTTTTTCCAAGGCAGACTGGTTTGCTTAAAGGAAACTAAACTGTGCTCCTTTTTAAAAAAAAGTTTCCAATTTAGAAAAACCGCAAAAATAGTTGGTTTGTGACCGGAATTAACATAGTAATCCCTTGATACATTCGCAGTAGCGTAACGAAACGTGCAGGGCCCTCTTGCACGCTCCGGACCCAGTCATGAGCTCTCAGACCCGCCCCTGCATAGCGCCAGAGGTGGCCCCCAGGAGCTCGGGGCCCCCTGCACTGCAGGGCCATTGTTACGCCACTGTACATTCGGTACCAATTCACAACTTGGAAGAAATGCCTTAAACTCGCCGATTGCAAATTGGTGATCATTTCTAACCCCATTTTACAATTCCGGAAAAGGTTCCCAAATAGGAAGATGATTTTAATAAGCAAGAAAAAGTAATTTAGCAGTCCCAATCCCTGAAATTTAGAGATTCACAGGGTTGTGGCCACTAAATTGCTTGGTGCTTCTGGCCCTTAATATCTTCAGACATTGCACAGACCGTGATTTTTGTGTAAGTATACTGGCCCAGATACATTACTTTGTGTTACTAATTTCAAAACAATGGAATATTGTAAACTGTAATATAGGATATTAACAAATGGCGTAAAGTTTATATACATAGTGTGAAAGTTCGGCAATCAGTGCACTTCAGCATATGATAATTGAGTGGGATTCCTAAGAGATCTTGCCCACGAATTCCATTTTTGAAATTACTCATTGCTCAATGTTAAAAAGACTTGAATTATGTTAAAATAACCAGTTTATAAAAACAACTTAGCATAACATGCTTTCTTGTAGATTTTCTAATGAGGTTGAATGCATGTGTGTGTTTTGTGATTTGCACCTGCTCACTTCTGAGTTTATTTATATGGTAGTGTTATCATGACTTACGCCATAAAGCCAAATGTGTTATGCTCACAACATTGAAGCCGAAATATAAAATGAGATATGAAAGTGGGACGTTTTGAACAATAAACTCCAATTCAAATCATATTTGGTTGTTGGTTGAGGGAGGCGGAACCTCCACTCAGGCAACAACCACAATCCTTGTCAGGGTGAACCACAAAAGTCACTAAATTAACCTGAACTTAACTGTCTGGTAGCTTGGCACAAATGCGGTCAGGCGTAACTTAGAGGCAATGTGTATTTATGCAGCACACTAACAAAAACTAAGTGAAAACACAGAACAAGAAAAATCCCAAACCAATTTAGAAAAATAGAGTACATTTTAATAAGTACAATGATGCCAGAATGACAGAAATCCAATATGTATAACCAGAGATATTCAAGTTTAACATTTTAAGTGAAAATAGCACTTAAAAGCACAAAAGTGCCACTCACAGCAATCTGGTTATGCAAGTCTGGGGGAAAGTCACAAGTTAAGTCCAACCGCGATGTAGCATGGGTCAGTTACAGGGACCAGGGTAGTCACACTGAAGAGTTTTCTTCTCAAGTATGGTGTGAAGAGTTCCATTCATGTTGGAGGAGGCCGAGAGAATGCGGCTTTCAGTGCGATGAGCGGGCCAAGTGTTGTGGACAGTCATTGCTGTCGTTCGAAGATCCTGCTGGCACTGGAGCTTCACATTGATGGTCGTAGTGGGCCGTCTTTGCTGTATAGCTATGCAGGTTTTGTGTTGCCGGTCATTGCTGACTGTCGCTGTTGATGGAGAGAGCAGGTCTTGCAGGAGCCTCATGTTGGTGCGCATTGGTGGAAGCAGAGAACGTGCCTGTTTTCCATTGTGACGAGCTCAAAAGTCGGGATTTTCACCTTTTCTTCCACTGATGCCATCCAAGGGTTCAGTACCTGGGTGCCACCTCTTCGGGATCAGGACTCACGCCAGCAGAGGCCAGCAGCATGGCTCATGCAGTTCCAGGCAGGTTCAGTTGCAGCTGGTGAGCTGGGTTGAGAGGCCACCGAAGCTTGTTGTTCACCTGTAGTTTATACAGAAGGTCAGCAAACTGCCCCTTAGAGTCACTATGGGTAGCCTGGGATCAAGGCAAACAGGTCCAGTTTTCCATCTTCATGCAGCAAGGCAGGCCTTCAAGCAGCAGGGCAGTCCTTTGGCAGCAGGGGAGACCTTCTGAATCTTCCAAAAGTCCAGGAGTGTCATGATTTGCTCTGTAGATCCAACATTTATACCCAGTGCCAGCCTTTGTGTGGGGGAACTCCCTGTATTACCTCCATGAATGGTTCTGGATTGTTCTTCCCCTAGTCAAGGCTCCAAACTGTCTGAGGTGACAAAAGGCAGGGCAGGACTGGTGTCAGGTTCCTTTGTGTGTGCTGTGGGCAAAACCCTTTGTAGTGTAAGTGGGACTGGGGACAGCCCTTTCGCAGTCATCCTGCCAGGACGGCCCATTCTGTCCACACCTAAGACCCCTTTGTGTCATTGTCTAGAAATAATACACAAACCCCAACAGCACAGCCATTCACAGTCATGCACCCTGCCCCTATGAGCGCTAGGGCCTACCTTTGGGGTGACTTATAAGTATTAAAAAGGAATGTTTAGGCCTGACAAAAGGTTTATTTTGCCAAATCGAAATGGCAGTTTAAAACTTCAGGCACAGGCTGTAGTGACAGGCTTGAGACATGCTTTAAACTGTTTCTTTAGTGGGCGTCATAAGTAGCATTTAATTTACAGGCCCTGCGTACTGGCAGTGCCATGTACCAGAGACTTACAAGTAAAATAAATGTGCCCATTAGGTGTAGTCCAATTTTACCATTTGTGAAGGAAAGAGCACAAGCACTTTGGCGCTGGTTAGCAATGGTAAGGAGGGTGAATGCAAATGGTTTGGAGGAATAACACATCAAGGATGTCAGTTTTAACAATATCACCATGAGGGTTTGAGGGGATATGAAATATGTGACAGGGATACAAGCAATACAAAAGGGGATGATGGACGGAACGTTTGAGCCAATCAAACACTCACCCCCAGTCAACTGATCTGGGTTTAATCCATCATCATTCTTTAGCTCACTCCACCACCCCAGTTCAGACATGGCCATATGCAAATCAGTCTGACCCTGTGCCTCATGGGAACAGTCCAGCCCGAACTGCCAAGCCATGTCTTCCCTGGACCGGAAACAAGCATCCTAGGACCGGTTTCTGGCATTTCAGCCGTCATCAGCCAGGCTTGCTTGAATCCAGTGGCAAAGTGAGCAAGGGACCCACGTCTGGGCATACCCCCGCCAACTTAGGGCGACCAAAGCGATACAAAAGGGGATGATGGACGGAACGTTTGAGCCAATCAAACACTCACCCCCAGTCAACTGATCTGGGTTTAATCCATCATCATTCTTTAGCTCACTCCACCACCCCAGTTCAGACATGGCCATATGCAAATCAGTCTGACCCTGTGCCTCATGGGAACAGTCCAGCCCGAACTGCCAAGCCATGTCTTCCCTGGACCGGAAACAAGCATCCTAGGACCGGTTTCTGGCATACAAGCAGGCACAGGCTTCAAGTTTGTACCCTTGATGAAGTGTATTTTACAAAACATCACTCTTGATCAGCTTTGTTAGCCAGCACTGTTACAAGGATCAACTGAGTGACTAAGCGCAAAGCTCAACATGAAAGAGTGTGATGGGGATCCTTTATCCATTCAAGGAAACATACATGCCCACATAGGAGGGCCAACAGTAACTGCACCAACCCTGATGGTCTCCTCTCTGGAAGCATAGGTGTTGGTAGTGAATGAGCAAGAATAGATATGTGAATGTGACTGTCTTACTTGTCTATGGGTGCTCACCCAGACACCACATTGCAAGAGAAATATCCCATCAATGAACTCTGTCTCCTTGTTGGGTTGAGAACTAAGGGGCTGATTACGATGGCCGAGGGACCGCCACCGACAGCCTGTCAGTGGCGGTCCCTTGGCCATCATAACAGGGATCTCCATCTGCCATATTACAATGGCTTCTGGACGTGTGGCGGTCGGAAACATGGACTGCCACGGTCCCGACAGACAGGCTTTATCCAACCGCCTGTAGGACCTCCCTGTAGTCCCAGAAAGGCGGCGGTGCCTGACAGGCACCGCCATAGGGATTACAATATCCCTTTCTGCCGGTCGTTCTGCGGCAGTCAAACCACAGCAAAACGGCAAGCGGAAACGGATTTGGGGGCCCGTAGCGGGCCCCACTAACCCCCTGGGCCAGTGACAGAGGCCCTGGGGGCATAGGTGCCCCCCTACATATCCCTTCACTATGTGCCAGGCACGGCATGGTGCCTGCCAAGTAGTGCAGGGATATGTGTGGGGTGTCTGTTTTGTCTTGCGGCGGGTGCTGCAGAGCGCAGCACCCGCTGCATCACAAAACATGGGCAATGCGACTGCCACCGCATCATAATTTGCCCTGTGGGACCACCACTTTGTAGGCGGGCAGTCCCAAATACGATGTCCGCCATGCTAATGACCCCCTAAGTGTTTCCTTCAGAGTCCCTCTAAAAGTCCTCCCTGCCAAACTACTCCATGTATGGCTGTAAGAAATTGAATTATTGGCTGACTGGGATGTGAGCCCTGGTCAAGCAGCAACCACAATCCTTGTCAGGGTAAGGCACAAGCCAACCCTAAATTAACCCATGCTTAACCCTCTGGTAGCTTGGCACAGAGCAGTCAGACTTAACTTAGAAGCAATATTTCAGGTAATTGTGCAACACTTCAAATAGTAATACAGTGAAAGCACCACACAAAAAGGATCCCACATAGGATTAGAAAAATAAAACTTTCTTTAATAACTAATACAAGACCAAAACAGCAAAATTCCAATCAGTAGAACTGGATATTCAATTGTAAAGGTTTTAGTCAATTAATCAATCAATCAGGGTTGGTAAAGCGCAGCTACTCTCCCGTGAGGGTCTCAATGCTCTGGGGGGGGGGAAGGTGAGTGGCTCTGTTGAGTGCTGGGGTCATCCTTAAAGTCAGGTCTTGAGGTCCTTCCTGAACTGGGGCAGAGTGGGAGATTGCCAGATGTGGAGGGTGAGGGTGTTCCAGGCTTTGACTGCGAGGTAGGAGAAGGTTTTTCCTCCCATTCTAGTCTTGCTGATACGCGGGACATTGGCCAGGGAGAGCTGGGCTGATTTGAGGTGTCTTTTGGGTGCGTGGAAGGAGAGGCGGCTGTTCAGGTATGTGGGTCCGGTGTTGTGAAGGGCCTTGTATGCGTGGGTGAGGAGTTTGAAGGTTATTCTTCTTTTGACTGGAAGCCAGTGAAGATTGTGGAGGTGTTGGGTGATGTGGCTGCAATGGAGGGTATTGCGGATCAGTCTGGCTGCGTGTTCTGGACAGTCTGGAGTTTGCAAAGGAGTTTCTTGTTGATTCCGACGTAGAGAGCGTTGTCGTAGTCCAGTCTGCTGCTGATAAGAGCGTGCGTGACAGTTTTTCTGGTTTTGGTTGGGATCTGTCTGAAAGTCTTTCGAAGCATGCAGAGGGTGTTGAAGCAGGTTGAGGAGACGGCATTGATCTGGTGGTTCACTGTGAGCGATGAGTCTAGTATGATGCTGAGGTTTCGTGTGTGGTCAGTCGGGGTTGAGGGATTTCCGAGGGCGGAGAGCTACCAAGAGTCGTTCCATGTGGAAGGGGTGGTGCCAAGGATGAGGACATATGCCTTTTCTGAGTTGAGTTTCAGGCAGCTGTTCTTCATCCAGGTGGCGATGGGTTTCATCCCTTCTTGGAAGTTGTGTCTGGTGATGTTGGGTTTATTTGTGAGGGAGAGGATCAGCTGGGTGTCGTCGGCGTAGGAGATGATGTTGAGTCCGTTGTTCCTGATGATGGTTGCGAGGGGGGCCATGTAGACGTTGAAGAGGATGGGGCTGAGGGAGGAGCCCTGGGGAACTCCACAGTTGGTCTCTGTCAGTTCCGAGAGGTAGGGAGGTAGTCTGACCTGCTGAGTTCAGCAGGTGAGGAAAGAGCGGATCCAGTTGAGGACTTTGCTGCGGATGCCGGCATTGTGAAGTCTGGTGGCTAGGGTGCGGTGGGAGACGGTGTCGAATGCAGCCGAGAAGTCCAGAAGGATGAGGGCTGCCATTTCGCCCTCGTCAAGCAGGAAACGGATGTCATTGGTGGCAGCGAGTAGGGCGGTCTCGGTGCTGTGGTTGCTTTGGACTCCGGATTGGGAGATGTCCAGGACGTTGTTAGCTTCGATGAAGTTTGTTAGCTGGATGTTGATGGCCTTTTCGATGACTTTGGCTGTGAAGGGAAGCAGGGTGATGGGCCTGAAGTTCTTGAGGCCCATTGGGTCTGCGGAGGGTATCTTCAGGAGGGGGTTGACTTCCTCGTGTTGATGAAGCAAGGTAAACGAGAAAATTTTGAACCCCTAATATTAACGTAAATAATTAACACAATTGTTTGTTTCAATAAATAACCAACAACGTATGTTTTCCTTATAAATGTTCTTGGTAACATGCAGTATCTGTGCAAACTAATCTACTTACAATTGTTAATGTAAATAAGTGATAACCTAATGATTTGCGTACTAATTAGAATAATATTGCATGATTTGTGCTATGGAGTAAATTGTATGGTGGCAAAAGAAAGTGGTTGGTAAGTAAGAAATAGCTTTATATGTCGCTTTTGCTAGGTAACACCTAACTGAGGTATGTAGAATGACGGGAGGGAAACTAAAAGGCTTATTTTCTTTATTCTTAACTATTATCTGTTTGTTTCTATGATAGTTCGTTCAAGCCTGCTAGGCCGTGCTGTAAAAATGGCTGCCGAGGCAAACAAGCTTAAATGCGTAGGCGCAAGTTGGCTTCCAAGCGGAAGAAAAGGCTGTGAACAAATGCATCACGTGGGTGCTTCCAAAGCTTAGGATGAAAGAGGGATCAAGGTTGTGATGACCTTCTTACCCAAGCGTGTGCCAAGGGGGACTCAGCGAAAGAGTGTGAGAACCAGAAGTGTGTCCGTGAATTGACAATGAACTGTTTAAAATGAAGTATCGGAAAGAAGATACAAAGAAAGAATGTCAATTGGATTTGGTAATGTCCTAAAACCATGAGAAAGGACGAAAAGTATAAACATTGTCAGAACTGGTTTGAACAAGGAGGGCAATGAGGAGATGTTTGCCACCCCTCCAATGGACCAATTAGCGTGAATCTCGCCCCCAAAGATTGAAACATTACTGTTTAGTAAGCTAGTTTTAGGATATAAGAGGACCTACTCTTAAGTAGGAGGCGCGCTATTCATACATAATTTTTGAGCACAGAGCTTTGACGCTGGAGAATCGCTGCAATTTTTCTTTAGGCCATTTTTCTTTAAATTTAATTAATCGTTTTGTTTTTTTAATCTGACTGGGAAGAAAGGAGATCGATGCGGAATACCTGTATAGGTGGTCCGTTGAGGAGGCCTGTTTAGCGGGACAGTCAGTCAGATTTTGGGAATGCTATGCTGTGATCTGCTGTGACGAACTTTATTTTTCCATCTAAAAGGGTATGCACTAATTCTCTGAACTTTATTCTTATAATGATAATAAATGTATTAACTGATTATTAAAATGGAAATTTTCTTTATGCATTTGATTAATTAGATAAACTTTATTATAATTAAAACTACGAGTCTGTGATTCTTTAGCTCAACGATTAATGCAAATATTTAATAGGTTAAAGTGATTGAGCTGGTCTTAATCACCATCAACTGATTCCTACTAGTTGGTCCATCGACCAATGAGCGTAATACCTTAGAAATTTGAGAATTATCATGTTGATTTAAAATGGTATCCCGTCTCCTTCCAGCAAGTCATTAACTTTTTCTCCTAAGTAAAGGCGGATGAGTTCCAGGGAATATATGAGAGAGTGAATGTTTATGCGGTGTTATGGGCCCCACCGTCATATTGGTATAGTTGTAAAGAAGAATGTTTTTCAACCTGGATGTCAATGCCTAGAGGAGAAGAAATTTTATTGATAGCGCTGGATCAGATTTCTTGGTAGCAAAGTTATGGTTACTATAGATTAGTTTGGTGATTATTGATTATTTCATGTCTAACACTTTATGTTGAGTCGCGTTATGTTATATGTAAGTCGGAAATTTTGAAGCTTCCGGGAAGTAGGAAGTGGACACGTGTGGCAAGAGAAGTCATATGGAAATAGTGCATTGTCTAGGTTTTCAAAATGGTGATAACACAGGTTGTGTTATGATAGGGACAATTTCCGTATAAAAGGTGTGTGAGTGAAATAGCAACCGGTTTTCTTGTGAAACTCTGGCCTTAATTCTCAGGAGCAGTGTAGTCTCCACATGTGTTTTATCCCCAGAGAAACGGGTTTACCCATTGCTTGAAAGAAGGGTAAGGTAGAGGGAAGTGCTACACTTATCGAACGAAACTATATTCTTGTACGATAGAGTAAACTATCACTTTGTTTAGCGAAAACAGACAATGGAAATGTGTTTTATGTTGTAACTAATAAGATTTGGTCAAGAAAACGAATTGCCGATAATTTTTGTAAAGGAGGGGTCAGGAGTAGAACTGACGTAGACAAAAGAGCCGCGCTGGGATTGACCAGTGCAATAGAAACACGGAAAACGCCCTGATTGGTGCGTTGGTGTGAGACACGCTAGGATAGGTTGGATAAGCAGTGATGTAGAAGCTTAGGATTGGTGTGTTGGTGTGAGTCGCGCTGTGATAGGTCCAAATAGTACATAGAGAACAGAATTGAGTTACGAGTTTTGCAAAAAGGAAAGAAATCATGAAATATGGCTTATTTTGAATATGGTAGAGAGAAAACGTCGTGGATGGCGAAAATTAAGAACTTCTTTAAGAAAGACAAAAAGGTAGTGACTAGAGAAGGATAAGTAATTCCTCCGCCAAAAACACCAGCTTTGCATATGATGCTGAAATATGGTTATCATACTTGCATATGGTTAGAAAATTGGACTAAATATACTCAAAATGATGGAGTGTTAGACTTGGCATCTTTTGGCGTGTTTCCCCTGACTTTTTGCTTTCCGACCTCCCGGTTTTGACTCTGTTTTTGCTGGTGTAATGATTCTGCGCACTTTCCTCACTGCTGTCCAGTGGGAAAGTGCAAGTGCTCCTGTATAAAATGTGTTATGGATTGGTGTTTCCATGATTGGCCTATTTGGTTTATGTGTCAGTCCCTTGTAAAGTGCACTGCGAGTGCCAGGGCCTATAGACCAAATGCTGTTGGTGGGCTGCAGCACTGGATTGTGCCACCCACGCAAACAGCCCGTAAAGTGTAACTCAGGCCTGCCATCGCAGAGCCTGTGCGCAGCCTGGGGCTGCCATGTCGACTTGGCAAGTGCACACACTTGCAAGTACCTAAACCTTCCCTTTGCTACATGTTAGTCACCCCTAAGGTAGGCCCAAGGTACCCCTGTGGGCAGGGTGCGTTGTATGCGAAAGGTAGGATATGCCCTGGTGTGTGTGGCATGTCCTGATAGTGAATTACAGCCTAGTTCGTTTTTCACTATTGCAAGGCTACCTGTTCCCCATAGGCCAGAACGGGCAGTTTTGATTATTACAGCTTATAATCCTAACTGACCCCGGAAACATGGTAGAAATTCGAGTTTAGTATGCCTGGACTCAGAATGATAAAATGCATCTTTTAGTGAAGTTGGTTTTAACATTCTGTGTTTGAAAATACCACTTTTAGAAAGTGGGTATTTTCTTGTCTAACCATCCAAGCCTGCCTCTGCGAGGTTGTGTATTCCTTGTCTGGAGTGTGAGTGACAGGGGCTGGGGGATGCCAGGAGACAGGGTGAGTCAGCACAGGGCTGAATAGCAAGATCTACATGTAGATGGGTGGGAGGGGTTGCACCTGGGCCCTGAATAGGACAGTGCCTTCCCTCCACAATGCTGGCTCCACCTCCTGTGGTGCGTCTGATGTCCCTGGCCTACTCACTGAAAGAAGGGACGGAGACTTGTCAACAAAGTGCTCCAGAACTGGTTTGGACTAGGCAAAGGCCTCTCTGCCTTCAGAGAACAAAGGAATTTGGGATATAAATATTGGGGCCCTGACCCCATGAATTTAGATCTCGCTGGAATCAAGGAACCTGCCAAGACGAAGAGCTGGAGAACTGCTAGGAGGAGTACTGCCCCTTTGCTGAGTGACTGCTTTGTTGGGTTGGCCTGCAGTTGCTGCTTCTGTCTTGGGCAGTGAAAGGACTGGACTGAACTTTCTACAAACTTGTGCTGAGTATCTCCAAGGGCCTGGAACCGAGCTGGCCTCCTGTTAAGAAGTCTCAGGGACTGCAAAGACTTCACAAGCCTCTGGGTACCGCTTCTGGAACGCTGTTTCAGTTGCCACAGAGGAAGGGAACCGCAACCGACTCCGTCAACCGAATCCATCCCTGGCCGGTGACCTCTTTGCACCGCAGACCGCATCGCCCCGCTTCGCATCGCAACCCTGGTCTCACCGTGGGCAACGTCCGACGCCGCCAACACCGAGCCGCTGCTTGCACCGTGACCTGTGGGCACCGCAGTTCGCATCGCTTCACTGAACCAGCCGGACCCGACCGACGCGGTCGCTGCAACTGGCTCAAGAGTCGTGACCGCACCGCATTTGGGGCACCGCTCGCACGTCTGCGACGCACCGCTCCGACTCACACCGCTGTCCGACGCCAGCTCCCGCACTCCGGCTTGGTCGCCTGCATCGCAACATGTCAGCACCGCATCGAGCATCGTCTCACCCTGCATCGCACGCCTTGGACTCACCGACTCCGTCTGCACGACGCTCATCGAGCCGCTGCCTGCACCGCATCGAGGGACACCGCACCTTGCATCACTCCGTCTTGCACCGCAACCGCGACGAACGCCGACCGGCTCGTACACTCCGTACCAGCCACAACGAGAAAGGTACTGTGACCGAGTCTGTTCACGACTCTGCTGGCCCATATCGACGCGGTCGGCTGGAACTGTTAGACTCTGTGGTTTTCAGCATCGCGGTAGGCTCGGACGGAGCTACCGACTCGTACGAACTTTGTTTTTGAACTATTCCTGCAAAGAAGAAGTTACCTTATCAAGCATTCATTTTTAAAGTATAGTATTGTGGATTTCCGTCGTAATTGGTCTTGTCTTAAGTATATAAAAATTGGTTATTTTTCTAAACTGCTGTGGTGTCCGTTTGTAGTGCTTACTCTGTATTACTGTTGGTTATGTGCAAATGCTTTACACACTGCCTCTGAATTAAGCCTGACTGCTCGTGCCAAGCTACCACGAGGGTGAGCAGGGGTTACTTCACGAGTGTAACACCCTTACCCTGACTAGGAAGAAGGGTCCCTACTTGGACAAAGGTGCAAGCCCTTGCCAACTAGAGATCCCATTTCTAACATTGGTTGTCAGCGGTGGGATAGGACTTGTGTTTGCACTTGACTTACAGTGATTGGTGTGCACTACTACCATATCGCAGACCATTACGTACCACATACTGGTTCTTTTTCTTTTGGCCTATTTTTGATCTTGCCAGTTTTCAACTCACTACTTTTGTCATGCCTGACACAGCTGCATCATCCGTTGCATCTCTGGAAGTTATCTTTGAGGAGGATAGGTTGGAAACCTATGCCGTAAAGGAACTACGAGCAATTTGTAAAAACCTGAAAGTCCAAATTAAAGGCCTCACAAGGAAGGACGAGCTACAGAAGGCGCTGAGGGCCTGGTAGCAGCCAGACATGCCAGTGGGCAGCCTGGTAATCTCAGTGAGGAGGTGGAGGAGCCTATTTCCAGGGTGGATATGCTTTTGGGTAGGGGGAACCCGCCAGGTCAGGCAGCAGCAGTCTGTCCCCAGAGGAGCTGGAGGACAGGCGGGAGGCAAGGCAGTTTGAGCTGCAGAAGCTCAGGCTGGAGAGTGAGCGGGAGGAGAAGAGATTGGCCATAGAGGAGAGGAAGATGCTCTTAGAGCATGAGAGAGAACTGAAGGAGCTAGAACTTAGGAGTAAGTCAGGCTCAGATGGTGGCAGCAATTCGTCCAGAAAGGCAGACAGGATTGTGCACATTCCCAAGAATGTAGGCAAGGAGTTCAAGAAGGGGGATGACATACAAAGGTGGTTTCAGGGTTATGAGGCAGCCATACACATGAATGGGGTCCCTGAGGAGAATTGGGGAGCAGGATTGTGGCCACTTTTCCCTGAAGAAGCAAGGGATGCTCTGATAGCTTTGGGTAAGGGGTATTACCTCACCTATGCTGACATGAAGGATGCCCTTCTCACTAAGTATGGTCTTACTCCTGAAAAGTACAGGGATCAGTTCAGGTCCAGTAAGAAGTCTGATGCCAACACTTGGTTGGAATGTGTGGATGTGTTCTGCAGGTCGCTGGATGGTTGGGTAAAGGGCAGTAGTGTAACAGATTTTCAGGGGCTCTACAACTTGATTGCATGGGAGCACTTGTCTAGTCCATGTTTTGCAGATCTGCGCCAGCACCTAGTTGATAGTAAGCTAACTGACCCCAGGAAGCTTGCTATGGAAGCGGACCGCTGGGTGAGTACCAGGGTCCACAAGAAAGCGTTTTGGGGAGATTCAGCCAAAGGTGGGCAGGGTCCCCAGCAGAAAGGTGGGGGGGGACAAGGGTAAAGCACAGGAGTTCTCTAAAAGGCCCCAAACTAGTACCCAGGGTAAAGGTTCCCAGCCCCCCGGTGATAAGAAGAAAGGGGTCTCTACAGGGAAGCCTGTTGAGACCGGCCCCCGCAAGTGTTATGCATGTGACCAGGTAGGTCACTTTAAGGGGGACCCCAAGTGCCCAAAGGGGACACAACGACCCACCGGTGGACAGTCCAAAGTGTTGGCTAGTGTAGCGCTTGGGGAGGAGGGGTGCCCACAGGAAGGTGGGGATCCCGCAGAAATGACCCTTGTCTCACTAGGGGACAGTGAGATGGTCCCAGGAAACCAGGTGCCCCCTAACACAAAGAAATATAGCACCTGGGTGACCATTAATGGGAACAGGGTAGAGGCTCTCAGAGACACTGGAGCCAGTGTGACCTCAGTCCGGTGTCACCTGGTGTCTGAGAAGCAAGTAGTCCCCGGGGCATTCCACCAAGTAGTTGCTGTAGACAACTCAGAGCGCCAATGTATGGTGGCGCAGGTTCCCTTTGAATGGGGGGTCTCAGGTCCCTTGAGGGTGGTTGTGAGCCCTACCATGCCTGTAGATTGTCTGCTAGGAAACGACCTGGAGCAGTCCTTATGGAAGGAGGTTGAGCTCAGGTCTCACTTGGAGATGCTTGGGTTGCCAGAGTGGGCATGCGTGTCTACTCGGTCAATGGCAGCCAGAAAGGGTGATCAAGAGGACTTGGAGCCTGGAACAGTGGCCCAAGTCCCTGCCAAGAGAAAGGGCGGGGGGCGCGGGAAACTGGCCCCCGAAGTTCCCATGGACCGGGAGGAGGCAGACCTCGAGGGGGACGCCCCGGTGCCTACAGGGGAGCAGGTAGCCGAACTGGGAGACATCTCTGAGCTGACCCATTGGCAGCAAGAAGGGGGTCCCCCAGGGAGGAGTTCTGCAGGGAGCAGAACGAGTGCCCTACTCTGGAGGGTCTGCGGCGGCAGGCTGCAGACCAGGCAGCTGGTAATCAGTCCGGGTCACATCTGATCTACTGGGAGAGTGGTCTCCTATACAGTGAGCCTAAGGTTGCTGAGCCTGGGTCAGCTCGTGTGCTGGTGGTACCCCAGCGCTTCAGGACCTTCCTACTGGGTCTGGCTCATGACGTGCCTTTGGCAGGACATTTGGGGCAGGACAAGACCTTTGACAGGCTTGTCACCCACTTCTTTTGGCCCCAAATGCGAAGGCAGTCAGATGCACACTGTAGGTCTTGCCAAACTTGCCAGGCAAGTGGTAAGAGTGGGAGGAAGGTCAAAGCTCCTCTCCAACCTTTTCCTGTTGTTGGAACACCCTTTGAAAGGGTAGGGATGGATATTGTGGGGCCACTGGATCCCAAGACAGCCATGGGCAACAGGTACATCCTGGTCTTGGTGGACCATGCCACCCGGTACCCGGAGGCAATCCCTCTCAGGACAACGACGGCGCCAGTGGTGGGCCGGGCGTTAATGGGGATCTTTTCCCGTGTGGGATTCCCCAGAGAGGTGGTTTCTGATAGGGGGACCAATTTCATATCCAAGTATATGACATCCCTGTGGAAGGAGTGTGGTGTAACCTACAAGTTCACCACTCCTTACCACCCACAAGGAAACGGTCTGGTGGAGAGATTCAACCAGACCTTGAAAGGCATGATCAAGGGTCTAACAGAACCCATGAGGCATAAGTGGGACGTCCTCTTGCCATGCCTACTCTTTGCATACAGGGAGGTGCCTCAGAAGTCTCTTGGGTACAGCCCCTTTGAGCTCCTGTATGGCCACCCTGTCAGAGGACCTCTGAGTTTGGTAAAGGAAGGCTGGGAGGCGGCTCCCAGAAAAACTCCCCAGGATGTATTTAGCTACATGCTGGCCTTTAGAAACCAAACTGCCCGCTTCAGGAAACTCGCTCAGGCGAACCTAGAAGCAAGCCAGGAAGAAATGAAGAGATGGTATGACCAGAATGCCACTCTGGTCGAATTTCAACCTGGGCAAAAAGTGTGGGTCATGGCCCCAGTGGCACCTTGTGCCTTGCAGGACAAGTGGACTGGGCCACATGAGGTGGTGGAGCGCAAAAGTGACGTCACCTACCTGGTGGATTTGCAGGCTCCAAGGAACCCTTTGAGGGTCCTTCACGTGAACCGCCTCAAGCCCCACTTCGAGAGGTCCGAAGTGAGTATGCTCTTGGCGACAGATGATGGGGTGGAAGAGGAGAGTGAGCCTCTCCCTGACCTCCTGTCTACCAAGGAGCATGATGGGTCAGTAGAAGGTGTGATCCTCTCCCCTACTCTGACTCAGGAGCAGCAGGGGGACTGTCACCAGTTATTGGGACAGTTCGCCCCACTGTTCTCTCTGACCCCCGGTGTTACTCACTGGTGTACCCATGATGTGGACACTGGTGACAGCCCTCCTGTGAAGCACAAGATTTACAGGTTGACTGACCGGGTCAGAGCCAGCATCAAGGAGGAGGTCTCTAAGATGTTGGCGTTAGGGGTGATTGAGCCCTCCAACAGTCCTTGGGCCAGCCCAGTGGTCTTGGTCCCAAAGGCTGCTGCGCCCGGTGCCACTCCAGAACTCCGGTTTTGTGTGGACTACCGTGGGCTCAATGCCGTCACCAGGACTGATGCGCACCCCATCCCCAGAGCTGATGAGCTCATTGATCGGTTGGGAGCTGCCCGGTTCCTCAGCACGTTTGATTTGACGTCTGGGTACTGGCAGATTGCCTTAACCGATGGGGCCAAGGAGAGATCAGCATTCTCAACCCCAGAAGGTCATTACCAATTCTGGGTGATGCCCTTTGGGTTGAAGAATGCCCCTGCCACCTTTCAGAGGTTGGTCAATCAGGTGTTGGCTGGGCTGGAGGATTTCAGTGCCGCCTACCTGGATGACATTGCTGTGTTCAGTTCCAGCTGGGAAGAACATTTACAGCACCTTGAGAAAGTGTTGAGGGCTCTGCAAGGTGCAGGCCTCACGATCAAGGCCAGTAAGTGCCAGATCGGGCAGGGTTCTGTGGTGTACTTGGGACACCAAGTAGGAAGCGGCCAGGTGGTGCCCCTACAACCCAAGATTGACACCATTCTGGCTTGGGAGCCCCCCAAGACCCAGACAGAGGTGAGAGCCTTCTTAGGTCTCACCGGCTACTATAGGAGATTTGTTAAGAGCTATGGCACCATTGTTGCCCCCTTAACAGAGCTGACTTCTAAGAAGCAGCCCAGGAAAGTGATCTGGACTGAGTCCTGCCAGAAAGCTTTTGATGCCCTGAAGGCAGCCATGTGCACGGCGCCCGTGCTCAAGGCACCTGACTTCTTCAAGGAATTCGTCGTGAAGACTGACGCTTCAGAGCATGGTGTGGGAGCGGTGCTCTCACAACTGAACGAAGAGGGCCTGGATCAGCCTGTAGTCTTCCTTAGCAGGAGACTACTTCCCAGGGAACAGAGGTGGAGTGCCATAGAAAGGGAAGCTTTTGCTGTGGTCTGGGCACTGAAGAAGTTGAGACCATACCTGTTTGGGACTCACTTCCGGGTTCAGACAGACCACAGGCCCCTCAGATGGTTGATGCAAATGAGGGGTGAGAATCCAAAACTGCTGAGGTGGTCCATCTCCCTACAGGGAATGGACTTTACGGTTGAACACCGTCCTGGTACAGAACACGCCAACGCAGATGGTCTGTCCAGGTTCTTCCTCCTTAGTGAAGAGAACTCCAATGGGGTTGGGTAGTTCTCCCTACTTTCAGCTGGAGGGGACATGTGTTAGACTTGGCATCTTTTGGCGTGTTTCCCCTGACTTTTTGCTTTCTGACCTCCCGGTTTTGACTCTGTTTTTGCTGGTGTAATGATTCTGCGCACTTTCCTCACTGCTGTCCAGTGGGAAAGTGCAAGTGCTCCTGTATAAAATGTGTTATGGATTGGTGTTTCCATGATTGGCCTATTTGGTTTATGTGTCAGTCCCTTGTAAAGTGCACTGCGAGTGCCAGGGCCTATAGACCAAATGCTGTTGGTGGGCTGCAGCACTGGATTGTGCCACCCACGCAAACAGCCCGTAAAGTGTAACTCAGGCCTGCCATCGCAGAGCCTGTGCGCAGCCTGGGGCTGCCATGTCGACTTGGCAAGTGCACACACTTGCAAGTCCCTAAACCTTCCCTTTGCTACATGTTAGTCACCCCTAAGGTAGGCCCAAGGTACCCCTGTGGGCAGGGTGCGTTGTATGCGAAAGGTAGGACATGCCCTGGTGTGTGTGGCATGTCCTGATAGTGAATTACAGCCTAGTTCGTTTTTCACTATTGCAAGGCTACCTGTTCCCCATAGGCCAGAACGGGCAGTTTTGATTATTACAGCTTATAATCCTAACTGACCCCGGGAACATGGTAGAAATTCGAGTTTAGTATGCCTGGTCTCAGAATGATAAAATGCATCTTTTAGTGAAGTTGGTTTTAACATTCTGTGTTTGAAAATACCACTTTTAGAAAGTGGGTATTTTCTTGTCTAACCATCCAAGCCTGCCTCTGCGAGGTTGTGTATTCCTTGTCTGGAGTGTGAGTGACAGGGGCTGGGGGATGCCAGGAGACAGGGTGAGTCAGCACAGGGCTGAATAGCAAGATCTACATGTAGATGGGTGGGAGGGGTTGCACCTGGGCCCTGAATAGGACAGTGCCTTCCCTCCACAATGCTGGCTCCACCTCCTGTGGTGCGTCTGATGTCCCTGGCCTACTCACTGAAAGAAGGGACGGAGACTTGTCAACAAAGTGCTCCAGAACTGGTTTGGACTAGGCAAAGGCCTCTCTGCCTTCAGAGAACAAAGGAATTTGGGATATAAATATTGGGGCCCTGACCCCATGAATTTAGATCTCGCTGGAATCAAGGAACCTGCCAAGACGAAGAGCTGGAGAACTGCTAGGAGGAGTACTGCCCCTTTGCTGAGTGACTGCTTTGTTGGGTTGGCCTGCAGTTGCTGCTTCTGTCTTGGGCAGTGAAAGGACTGGACTGAACTTTCTACAAACTTGTGCTGAGTATCTCCAAGGGCCTGGAACCGAGCTGGCCTCCTGTTAAGAAGTCTCAGGGACTGCAAAGACTTCACAAGCCTCTGAGTACCGCTTCTGGAACGCTGTTTCAGTTGCCACAGAGGAAGGGAACCGCAACCGACTCCGTCAACCGAATCCATCCCTGGCCGGTGACCTGTTTGCACCGCAGACCGCATCGCCCCGCTTCGCATCGCAACCCTGGGCTCACCGTGGGCGACGTCCGACGCCGCCAACACCGAGCCGCTGCTTGCACCGTGACCTGTGGGCACCGCAGTTCGCATCGCATCGCTTCACTGAACCAGCCGGACCCGACCAACGAGGTCGCTGCAACTGGCTCAAGAGTCGTGACCGCACCGCATTTGGGGCACCGCTCGCACGTCTGCGACGCACCGCTCAGACTCGCACCGCTGTCCGACGCCAGCTCCCGCACTCCGGCTTGGTCGCCTGCATCGCAACCTGTCAGCACCGCATCGAGCATCGTCTCACCCTGCATCGCATGCCTTGGACTCACCGACTCCGTCTGCACAACGCTCATCGAGCCGCTGCCTGCACCGCATCGAGGGACACCGCACCTTGCATCGCTCCGTCTTGCACCGCAACCGCGACGAACACCGACCGGCTCGTAAACTCCGTACCAGCCACAACGAGAAAGGTACTGTGACCGAGTCTGTTCACGACTCTGCTGGCCCGTATCGACGCGGTCGGCTGGAACTGTTAGACTCTGCGGTTTTCAGCATCGCGGTAGGCTCGGACGGAGCTACCGACTTGTACGAACTTTGTTTTTGAACTATTCCTGCAAAGAAGAAGTTACCTTATCAAGCATTCATTTTTAAAGTATAGTATTGTGGATTTCCGTCGTAATTGGTCTTGTCTTAAGTATATAAAAATTGGTTATTTTTCTAAACTGGTGTGGTGTCCATTTGTAGTGCTTACACTGTATTACTGTTGGTTATGTGCAAATGCTTTACACACTGCCTCTGAATTAAGCCTGACTGCTCGTGCCAAGCTACCACGAGGGTGAGCAGGGGTTACTTCACGCGTGTAACACCCTTACCCTGACTAGGAAGAAGGGTCCCTACTTGGACAAAGGTGCAAGCCCTTGCCAACTAGAGATCCCATTTCTAACATGGAGTATTAGCCTTTCCTGAGAATGGTTCATTTAGCGTAGCTGTACTTCGGAATTTGAGAGAGAAAATGACGAAGCTTGAGACAAGACCTAGACCAACACAGTTTGAAGCGTTAAGTGAATGGGAAGATGAGATGTATGAACGAGAAAGATTCAGAGGAGTTAAGAATCATGATTTTGTTCCTGGAAGACTTAGGGGAGTGAATCATGAGGACAGAATAAAGCGTTGGAGATATGCTAATATGACAGGAGGTTTGTTTCCAGCCTTTACAGTTGAAGAGGAAGCAAGGAGAAAGTGTACAGAGAAAAAGAAACATATAGTTACTGAAAGATACGGGTATGGTGGTAGCGAGACAGAGGATGAATTGCTGGAAGATATTTTAAATCGAAACCCACCTCCATACCAACAGAATTCTGTGGTGGTGACACCTAATGCACCGCCAATGGAAACTGGGAGGAATAAAAGTCCAGAACGAAGATACGAAATAAATAGCTCAAAAGAAAAGTTGAAAACCCCACAAAGCGAAAAGGTTGAAAGTGACAATACAACCGAATTTGCAAAAACCACGAGAGAATTGACTGAGAAAATAAGAGAATTAACAATGAATATGGAAGCCGTAACTGTACCAGTAACAATAGGACCAGTAATACCAGTTTTTGAGAACCAGAGAATAAATGAACATTCTTTAGTCATTCCCATGAATTCAAATTTACAAAGAACAAAAGAAGGGATGGAACTAGAAAATGAGGAAGCAAGAAATTTGGCCAGTTCATATAGACCAAGCCCACCTACTAATTTGACAATAAATGAGAGTGAGTTAAGGAGGATTCCTATGGGAACTGAGTCTGCATCAGAAACACCAGAGAGGAGTAGAAATTGGGTAGAATTAAATAGTACACCTGTAGGTCCAACTCCGGATGAATTAAATGAATGGAAGAAAGCCTTGCAAAAGAAAGAGACAGAACCAAAACCACTAGATGTAATTAGGCTAAAAATAGATATGGAAGAGTTAATTTTAGGGACTATTGGTACAGAAAATTTGAAAACATATCAGGATGATGAGATTATGTTTTTATGCAAGAGCATTACATGGAGAGCTAGAAACTTGCATGACAAATTAGAAGAGACAGCGAATGAGCTAGGAGTAGAATTTGTAAAGGTAAGAAGTTTGCAGAAACCATATAGGGTAGATTTTTGTGAGAAAGATATAGAAAATTTGAACACATCAGGACGTTTAACACAGATAAAGGAATTGATTGTTTTGCTAAGAAAATGGGGTGATGTGGACAGATGGAGAAGCAGGTGGACTAAAATGAATGAGAGAACGACTGATAAAGCGTCTTTGGCTTTTGCAGTGGCAGACAAGGAACCAATTGTAAGGGAGTATCCGATGAGAGAAACTCCAGGAGGTAGTTATGTACATGTCCCATGGTCCAGACAGGATATATTGTCATTTACAAATGACTTTCCAAAATTGAGAGAAAAACCTGTAGAATGGTACAGACAAGTAGAAAGGTTTGTTAAGGTTTCGAAGGTGTTGTGGGTAGATTTGGATGGATTATTTGACATTGTAGTACCAGCTGATTTATGGACAGAGTGTAAGATTACCATCGATTGGCCAACTGTAGAATACCCAAGAGATGCAAAAACAGGAGCGCCAGGACCGGAAGTTATGAGGAAATATGACCAAGTTATTACCTTTTTGAAAAATAAAATTCCACCCAAAGAAACAGATTGGGTAAAAATTGAAAGAACTACGCAGGAGAGTAAGGAATCTGTACATGCTTATTATGAAAGGCTACTTCTGGTTTTCAAACAGTATAGTTGCTATGAGACTTTAAATGAAAAAGACATGAGTCATTTTGTATATAGATTTGTTTATGGGTTAAAGCCAGAAATAAGTGAAATGATCAAACAGCATATGATCTGCTGGCAAAACAGCACAGTAGATGAAGCGTTGAGGTATGCTAAATATTGCAGCGATGACATTGAATGCAGACAACGTAAATTAAAAGAGAAAGCGATGTGGGCACAAGTGAAAGTTGCAGAGAAACAAGAAGCACAACTGAATAATCAGGTTAATGAGGCAGGACAAACTAAATCCAAACCGAATATAGGTAAAGGCAAAGGTCAAATGAGTATAGAAGAGGCAAAGAAAAAGTGGCCATGCCACAATTGCGGAAAGTTAGGGCATTGGAGAAACGAGTGTAAATTCCCTCCAAAAGCTAATGCGGAAAATCAATCATTAAATCCACAGGTGCAGAGTGAGGTGAGTTACCAACAGCTGCAGCAACCGCAGGTAGTTACTCAGCAGAGTCAGGTGCCTCAACCACCACTTCCCAAGAGTGTAAATCCACAGAGATACAGTGCAGAGACAGGATTTTACGGAGGAGAGCAGGTAACACAATTGCCGCGCGCAGCTGCAATATCGCAGTATTGGTTACGACAGGATGGGAATGAGTCGGATAAAAGTTTATGACGGTGCCTAAGAGAGGAGGAAGAGTGCGTGCTTGGCGCAACTCTAGAGGTAGATCAAGCAGGTCCATTTGTGGATGGAGAAGTGAATGGTGCAAATGTAACATTCCTTGTGGACACTGGAGCTACCCGTTCTACTGTTAGATCAGTGGAAATTCCAAACCTTACTCTCTCAGGTGAACATATCCAAGTCGTTGGTGTCTCAAACCAGCAGATTAAGGCACCTCTTACCAAATTAGTAGAGGTAAAGATTGGACCATTCGGAGAAATGCACCGATTTGTGGTGTGTGATTGCAGTCCTGTGAACTTATTAGGATGCGATCTACTTTGCAAAATGAATTGCACCATCTATTGTACTCCGGATGGGATTGCATTTCAGACCCCCGATGAAGATGTACTGTATAAAATGACAATGGTAAATTTAGAATCAGAAGTGAATGATTTATTTCCTGTGTTTGATGTAGAGAAAATCCCAATTGAGCTGAAAGAAACAGTGAAACAGGAGGTATGAGATTTTACGGGCGAAGATATAGGGTTAATGAAAGGAGTAGACCCTGTTAAAATTTCTGTTAAAGAAGGAACAAGTTACCCAAATACTCCACAGTATAAATTGACGCCAGAAATAATTGAAGGAATAACACCTGTAATAAATAAAATGGGATTTTGAGAGAAATAATGAGTAGTCCATGTAATTCGCCTAAAATGGGACTGAAAAAGCCGAACGGAACATATAGAATAGTACAAGATTTAAGAAAGGTCAACAAAATCGTTGTTCCATGTTGTCCAATTGTACCAAACCCTGCTGTAATTCTGTATCAGATTCCACGAGAAGCGGAATGGTACACTGTCATTGATTTGTGCCATGCATTTTTCTCTATCCCATTACATTCAGATAGCCAGCCATTATTTGCATTTAGGTTTGGAGAGCGTATTTTGGCATGGTGCCGAATTCCTCAGGGGTATACAGAAAGCCCCTCGATCTTTAATCAGATTCTAAAGAAATCATTGGAAGATTTGAAAATGCCCGAAAAATCTGTGATGGTTCAGTACATTGATGACCTAATGGTGGCATCAAAAACAAAGAAAGCATGTGTTACCGACACAATTGCTTTACTGAATCATTTAGCAAAAGGAGGACATAAGGTATCCCCATCAAAATTACAGTTTTGTCAACAGGAGGTACAATACTTAGGTCATAAGATTGAAAAGGGAGTGCGAAAAGTAACGACCGAAAGAATAAAAATAATTCAAGGAATGAGAGCTCCAATGACACAAAGAGAGGTAAGAATGTTCCTGGGAATGGTTGGATATTGTCGACAATGGATATCCGGATTTTCATTAATTGCAAAACCATTACAGCGTTTGACAAAAAAGGATGTTAAAGATCCTTTTGAATTGAATGATGAAGAAATGAAGGCGTTTAAAGAATTAAAAACGAAACTATGTGACGCTCCAGCACTGGGAATGCCTGACTATGAAAAAGATTTTGAGCTGTATTATAGTGAGAGAGATGGGTGTGCGTTTTCAGTCTTGGTGCAGAGACATGGAAACATGAAAAGACCTATTGCGTATTTTTCAGCTGTTTTAGACCCGGTAGCAAAAGCGTTGCCTGGGTGTCTGAAAGCAGTAGCTGCTACTTGCGTGAGTCTGGAACAGAGTGAAGGCATTGTGATGGGTTATCCATTAAGAGTATATGTTCCTCATTCTGTGGAAATTCTTTAGACAAGAACCAAAATTCAATACATGACACATAGTCGGTTGACTAGGTATGAAAAAGTGATTTTAAGTGCAGACAATGTAACCATTGACAGATGCACAAATGTAAATCCTTCGACATCATTGCCGGATGAGGAGCATATGATAGACATGGATGAAGTTGACCATGATTGCCTGAATGTACTCGAGTATTGTACAAAACCAAGGCCGGACATCAGAGACGAGCCTTTAAAAGAATCAGATTATGTATTGTTTGTGGATGGCTCATGTTTGAGAACGAGTGAAGGAGTTTTTGAGTGCGGCATATGCAGTATGCACAGTAGCTGCCATAATGGAAGCATTGTGTTTGAGAGGAATACGTTCCGCCCAAGTGGCTGAACTAGTTGCTTTAATTCAGGCATGCAAATTGGGAAAGAATGTCCGAATCACAGTAATCACTGATAGCCAATATGGCTTCGGGGTGGTTCATGATTTTGGGCAGATCTGGTCCCAAAGAGGTTTCTTGACATCTGCAGGAACTCCAATCAGAAATGGTGAGTTTGTGAAAAAGTTGCTTGAGGCGATACAGCTGACTAAACAGATTGCAGTGGTGAAGTGCAATGCACACAAAAATGGGGAAGATTACATAACAGTGGGCAACAAGTTTGCCGATGAAATAGCTCAGTATTGTGCCAAAAATGTAGTCTCATTGAACCGAGGTAGGGAAAGAGAGCATATTTCGTGTCCTTTGCTTTTTACTAACCCTGTCGAGACCTGGGATGAGGTGAGACAATTACAGGAAGCAGCAGATGATGAAGAAAAAGATAGCTGGATAAAAGCAGGATGCAGAAAAAGGGAGGAAAATGATGTTTGGGTTTACAGAGACGAAAGACCAGTTATGCCAGATAGCATGATTTCTGACATGGCACGGATGTACCATGGACAAGCTCATATCGGAAGGGATGCAATGATCAGACTGTTCAGACAAACCTGGTATAACCCAAAATTCAGAGCCATAGCTGAGAGTCTTTGTCAAAGATGTCTTATTTGTCAACAGATAAACCCAGGAAGGAAGACAGTAGTGAGTCTAGGAACAATAGGACGAGAGGGAGGTCCTTTCACGAGAATGCAGATGGATTTTATAGAAATGCCCCCAAGCAATAGACTAAGATATGTTCTTGTAGTCGTCTGTTTGTTTTCCCGTTGGGTGGAAGCCTACCCGACCAGAAGGAATGATGGAATTACAGTAGCAAAACTCATGCTGAGAGAATTCATTCCAAGGTATGGTTTTCCAGTAACGATCGAAACAGATAGAGGAAAACATTTTCAGAACGAATTAATTCAATTGATATGTGAAGCACTTGGTATTAAACAGAAACTGCATTGTGCATACAGACCAGAGGCTTCTGGAGTAGTAGAACAAGTGAATGGAACAATAAAGAACAGATTAGGGAAAATGTGTCAAGCCACAGGACTCAAATGGCCGGATGCTTTGCCATTGGTCTTAATGACTATCAGAACCATACCTGAAAGAAAGACAGGTCTGAGTCCCCACCAAATAATCATGGGACGAGCAATGAGACAAGCACATGTACCTGTCAACAAACTGCTGACTATAACTGATGATCTCGTGTTGGATTATTGCAAAGGATTAGCTGATGTGGTACGTTCTGTGTTTCATCAGGTTGGACCGGATGCGACCACTCTCGAAAGAAAACCAGCTCATGATTTGAATCCAGGAGACTGGGTCCGCATAAAAGTCCACAGGAGAAGAAACTGTTTGGTTCCCCGCTGGGACCAACCACGACAAGTGATCCTGGTGACAACAACTGCAGTCAAATGTGCAGGAGTGAAACACTGGGTACATGCCAGCCACACCATCAGAGTCCCAGATCCTGAAACTCGACCTGTAAGTCGACATCTGGAAATATCTGACACTTGTTCAGCATCCGAAGCAGAAGAAGAAACGAACAGGGTTCCAGATCCTGAAGATCGACCTGTAAGTCGACATCTGGAAGACCCAAGTACAAGTTCAGCAACAGGAAGAGAAAATGAAATTGCAAAGGTTCCAGAACTTGAAGATCTACCTGTAAGTCGACATCTGGAAATATCAGACACCAGTTCAGCATCTGATACAGATCACTCAGATTGTGATGAAAGTCTGAAAAGGGATTGGAAAATTGATATCATAAATGAAGAAACTGAGCAAAAAGACTGCAATAGTGAGCAACCAAGTACAAGTTATGGTAAAGATCCTTCAGAAATTATTCTAATAGATGAAGAAGGGATAGTTTCAAATAGAGAGATAGAAGAATCGGAAAAATCCCGAGGAGTAATAGGGACAGACCGGCGAAAAAAGGAACAGGGAAATATAGAAACAGATAGAGAGATCGACGCGAATTCGGAAGAACCTCGAGGAGGGACAGAAGTAGGTGATCAAAGAAGAAAAACACAAGAAGGATCAGAACTAGATGAAGGGAGTGAAATCATAAAGTTCAAGATAAGAGACAATAAGGAAAGGTCTGAAACAGAATCAGAAGAGAGTGGAGAAGAAAGAAAACAGAAATTGGAAACAAGAAAGAGAACTTGGAGAGCAGAAAGAGAAGAAAAAGAAAGTGAACCGAAAAGGCCGAGAAAAGGAGATAATTGGCCCTGATCCAGCGCGATATTAGCAAACAGCATTCATACACCAGATACTCACTTGGGCCCATACATTCACACTACGCTAATACTTACGCGGGGTTTTTATCAGTTGTTACTCTTATCAAAAATCCCTGCTACCAATTACCTTCTGATTGAAGAGTAATGACTTACCAATGAATCCTTTGCTAATTGGGAAATTTAAAATGAGTGACATTCAATATAGTACATAATCCTGAAATAACCACTGAGTCAGGAAGTTTTAAAATGTTTATCTAAAGTTTTAGCAGAGTAAAATACAGAGCCACATGGTACTTAATCGCAATACCCAAGATTAAGCATAGAAATGATTATTGCTAATCAATGACGGTGTTTAAAGAAAGGGAGAGGATAGAGATAGCAGCGCAACTAAAGGTTGCATTATATTTACCTAAGTGCGAGAACCAAAACCCCTTAGCCAAGGAGTTGGAAAGAATAGGACCCAGGAAGGATGAAGAGCAAAGACTTCTTCCAGGATCAGGACAGGACCGGTGACCTCTCTATAAGGACGCCTGCGCCGTTCCCCTCTCTGGTACTCGGCTTCTCCTCGATTCTCCCTGTCTCCCTTCTAATGGACTCCGCCGCCCCCTTCTCAGGACCTCTTCAGGACAGGGATTCAGTCAGCAACCGATCAGCATGGCAGTCTGGAGCTCTTCTGTGTGTTCTGAGAGTCAGCTCTAGCTAATTAGCTAATTCTCTATCTGTTATACCCTTCTACGCCCATGTACCTCCCCTTAATGTTGCTAAAATATGGGGCCACTACTTCTGATTGGACAGGGACAGGGGGTGAATTCTCGCACCATATCGATTTGGCCTAAATTGTAAAGCCTATTGTCTTTACGTTCCCACCCCTTCAAATTAATACATTCGCTTTATTTCCCACCCGTCTCATGACAAATGTAAACCAATTTTCATAGACATTGTATCAATGTGCGACAGGAAAAGCAATAGTTCAACATCTTCGGCCATCAGGTTACGGCCTTGGATGACTTCCAGGTTGACTTCATTTGGCAGGCACACAAGACACATGCGCAAACCCATTTGTCTCTCGAGTTTCAGGTCACCAACCCATGCCCAAGTTTACGAACTAATAAAAGTGCAAGAAGAAAATATTAAAATCACAAATAAAATGTTTCACTGTATGCCCACTTTTTCTATTCTATTCCCAATTAAATATATATACTATCCCGCGTTAGTAGCTTTAGGAAACGACAATTTAGTAATGACATGAGAGCAAGCTGAAGCATGTGAAAACATCGAGCAGCCATTTTAATGCACACTGCGCAGAAGCAGAAGTTTCCCACCAAGCAAAGAAAGACGTCACACCATGTGATATGGTTGCGACATGCGCATTGAGGTTCCCGCGCTTTAGCGGCCATTTTGGATTACAGACAAGCGTTATTCATTAGTAAAACACATAGGCAAGCATCCTTCCCCTCTGTATAGTGTATGCAAAGGTTGGTATTAACAATACAAGTTTAATAGATTAATACTGTGAGGAGGATTGAATACAAGCAAGTTTCATTTATGAAACCTTGCTCCATCAGCCCCACGAAGTTAAAAGATTGAGATACAGGATCATAAATCTAAATGGAAATAATGCAGAACAAGTAAATGAAATAACAAGTCAAAAGGAACAAGAAAAACAAGGTGGAAAACAATTGCAGAAAACAAAAAGAGTAAAGAAAGCAAATCTAAAATATAAATCACCTGAATGGCTATACATTGCGTTGACTGATATCAAGGAAGAAGAAAACACTCACGAGAACCCAGAACAAAGTTACAACCTAATGGGTGAAAGTGAAGTGCAACAAGTTTAAAGAAATTTGAAAGAAATTTCTACCGGACTGGACAAAACCCCGAATAAGACAGGAAAGAGTTCTGAAAAGAACTAAAGAAAGTACCAAACAAGACAAAGTGAGAACGTAGGGTGGCTAAGACGTCATTTCTGAGGTGTGGTGACACATTTTCTGTACATATATATATATAGACAATAGAACAAGATGGTAGATACTAAAAATAGAACATGTAGATGTGAGTTCTTACGTAGATGGTGTAAGATGTGCTTCTTTTGTACAGGATTATTAATGATCGTATGGTTTATCTTAGCAATCACCATTCCAATTAAATTAGCTGTAGAAGAAACGCCCATATTAGAGAACAACACACAGAAGGATAAGGAAGCTGACCGGCAGAAAACAGCCATGTTAAAAGATAGTGCAGAATTACATAGAGATAGATCAATAAATGATTTTCCGAAAAAAAATTCACAAAATTATTATATGAATATGTAGAAACGATGGATGTGAGAGATTGTTATGTTTGTATGCAATTGCCTGCATCTGTTGCAGAAGGTGTGACCTACCATCACCTTCCCTTGATGTATGGAATAACATGTAGTGTTTTAGCTAGTCTATTTTATAGAACAGGAAGATTAGAATATTATTATACTGACATAGATCACATTTTTGCAAAGATTCCTATAATAACTGAATTGAATAAGATGAGAAAGGCAAGGATATTTGGAGAATTCTTCTTAGAAAACAAGGTTCTAACATCAGATGACATAGTTAGACACAACCTTACCTGTGAGTTAAGAAAGGAGGAAAAGGTGTTTTTAGAAATGGTTGAAAACAGAAGAATAAAATTTCAAAGAAAAGTAATAGAAGAGGAGACAAAAACACCTCTTTGGGTATTTGAAGAAGAAAATAATGATAAGAAATGGACAAATGCAGCCATGACTTTGGATTGGCCTCAACAGGGAAAGTTGTGCATTAGTAGAAATAGAACAAGGTATGATAACTATTTCGTGGGTTCCAGTGATTGTCAAGACAATTATAAAATTTTAGGAGGTTGGGGATTCAAAGGGGGAAAAGATCCAATATTTCCAGGGATCTATTATATTTGCGGAAACAGAGCTTATTACAGGTTGCCGGACCATTGGTATGGGACGTGCTACTTAGGCCTGGTCTTTCCAAAGATTTTTCATGTAGATAGAGAAGAGAAAGGAACACACGAAATGGATAAGACGTTCACACGTAGAAAAAGGGAACGTTTTTCAGAAATAGTGGGTGATATTTTTGGAGCATTTATGCCAGCAGTGGGAATATCTTTGAATGCATTTAAAATTCGGAAGTTATCCACATTAGTAGATCGTTTATCTACAGATACTGCTGGAGGGTTCTTGATGGTGAATACCGAGTTGGTTGCCATGAGAGCTATGGTGATGCAAAATCGACTTGCCCTTGACATTCTTTTGGCAAAAGAGGGTGGAGTCTGTGGAATGCTGAAAGTCCAACATTGTTGCACTTACATTCCAGATAAAAGTGAAAATATACAAAAGTATATAAAGAATATTACAAATTTGCACAAAGAACTTGTTCCACTGGAGGTTGAAAATGCCTGGGAGAAACTTGGTAAGAGTTTTTCCTCTGTATCAAATTGGTTTACTAAAATAAGTAGTTTCATTATAGGGAAAGTTATGATAGCAGCGACAGTAATAATCTTAGTAGTATTATTCGTGAGATTTGTTATTATATATATCAAAAGAAGAAAAAGACAAAACAAAATAGAAAGAGAAAATAAGATAAATAAAGAAAGAGAGCGAGCGAGAAATAGGTGAAATAGAACTGGAAGAACTAAAAGAAAGCATGTATAAGAGAACAAAAAGACAAGATGAAAGGGATACAGTTGTGTAAAATTAACAAAACAAATGGACAAAGAAAATATGCTATCTGACAAAATTGTGTAACATGGGTTTTTGTGGTGATATTAAAAATCACCAAAGGGGGGAGTTGATGGAGCAAGGTAAACGAGAAAATTTTGAACCCCTAATATTAACGTAAATAATTAACACAATTGTTTGTTTCAATAAATAACCAACAACGTATGTTTTCCTTATAAATGTTTTTGGTAACATGCAGTATCTGTGCAAACTAATCTACTTACAATTGTTAATGTAAATAAGTGATAACCTAATGATTTGCGTACTAATTAGAATAATATTGCATGATTTGTGCTATGGAGTAAATTGTATGGTGGCAAAAGAAAGTGGTTGGTAAGTAAGAAATAGCTTTATATGTCGCTTTTGCTAGGTAACACCTAACTGAGGTACGTAGAATGACGGGAGGGAAACGAAAAGGCTTATTTTCTTTATTCTTAACTATTATCTGTTTGTTTCTATGATAGTTCAATCAAGCCTGCTAGGCCGTGCTGTAAAAATGGCTGCCGAGGCAAACAAGCTTAAATGCGCAGGCGCAAGATGGCTTCCAAGCGGAAGAAAAGGCTGTGAACAAAAGCATCACGTGGGTGCTTCCAAGCTTAGGATGAAAGAGGGATCAAGGTTGTGATGACCTTCTTACCCAAGCGTGTGCCAAGGGGGACTCAGCGAAAGAGTGTGAGAACCAGAAGTGTGTCCGTGAATTGACAATGAACTGTTTAAAATGAAGTATCGGAAAGAAGATACAAAGAAAGAATGTCAATTGGATTTGGTAATGTCCTAAAACCATGAGAAAGGAGAAAAAGTATAAACATTGTCGGAACTGGTTTGAACAAGGAGGACAATGAGGAGATGTTTGCCACCCCTCCAATGGACCAATTAGCGTGAATCTCGCCCCCAAAGATTGAAACATTACTGTTTAGTAAGCTAGTTTTAGGATATAAGAGGACCTACTCTTAAGTAGGAGGCGCGCTATTCATACATAATTTTTGAGCGCAGAGCTTTGACGCTGGAGAATCGCTGCTATTTTTCTTTAGGCCATTTTTCTTTAAATTTAATTAATCGTTTTGTTTTTTTAATCTGACTGGGAAGAAAGGAGATCGATGCGGAAAACCTGTATAGGTGGTCCGTTGAGGAGGCCTGTTTAGCGAGACAGTCAGTCAGATTTTGGGAATGCTATGCTGTGATCTGCTGTGACGAACTTTATTTTTCCATCTAAAAGGGTATGCACTAATTCTCTGAACTTTATTCTTATAATGATAATAAATGTATTAACTGATTATTAAAATGGAAATTTTCTTTATGCATTTGATTAATTAGATAAACTTTATTATAATTAAAACTATGAGTCTGTGATTCTTTAGCTCAACGATTAATGCAAATATTTAATAGGTTAAAGTGATTGAGCTGGTCTTAATCACCATCAACTGATTCCTACTAGTTGGTCCATCGACCAATGAGCGGAATACCTTAGAAATTTGAGAATTATCATGTTGATTTAAAAAGGTATCCCGTCTCCTTCCAGCAAGTCATTAACTTTTTCTCCTAAGTAAAGGCGGATGAGTTCCAGGGAATATATGAGAGAGTGAATGTTTATGCGGTGTTATGGGCCCCACCGTCATATTGGTATAGTTGTAAAGAAGAATGTTTTTCAACCTGGATGTCAATGCCTAGAGGAGAAGAAATTTTATTGATAGCGCTGGATCAGTGTTTCCAGTCATCGGGGAAGGTGGTGGTCTCGAAGGAGCAGTTGATCGCCCGACATAGTTCAGGTGCGATGGCTGAGGCAGCTCTGTGGAAGATGTGGGGTGGGCATGGGTCTGAGGGTGCTCCAGAGTGGATGCCTTTCATTGTCTTCAATGTGTTTTCAGTCGTGAGCAGGATCCATTTGAGCAGGGTCTGTTGGGTGGCCTCACATGAGGGGGGAGCTGGAGCGGTGGCGGTCTTGGTTGTCGTAGGTCATCTTGATCTTGTGGTGGAAGAAGGTGCCACCCCAGCTTTGCCATTGGTCTAACTGGATGCAATTCCAAGGGTTTTGAAGAGAAGTAGCTCCACCACCTTCAATACTCCCGGATCCTAAGTGGGACATATGGGGCAGGGCTACACTTTCACAATCTATTTCCTGCAACCTGACAAGTTACAATTGAACACTCCAGCCTTACACTCTAGTAATGTAGAAAATTAAATCATTTGATTTCCAGTTACAGTGTTCAAAAAGCACTTTCAAACAAAATCCAGTCATCCCACAGGTTTGATGTTTTCAATTCATGGCAAAATATTTGTCACAACCTGCAAAAGTAAGGTTAAAGATTGGAATTGCCAATGGTTTGCACGGGAAGTGTTTACCTCCAGAAGTGTTTTCCTTCAGTCGGAGAGACAATAAGATGTGTTTACTCTTTCATTGAACAGATAACTATAAAGCAGCAATATGATATTTATTTATTTAATTCACAGAATCATCTCTCTGAAATGAAGAGATATTAGTACTGAGTTACAAAACACCTGTTCCAAAGTACGAATTTACGGCCAGAGTGTACTTTTTCAGAACAAGTTATGAACTAATAGGTTGGTTTACAAAATTCTCAATCGGAGTGGGTCGCAATCTCACCTACCTCATGAATATAGCTGAAATAGGGTGCAAATTGTGACTTACTCTGATTAGATGCCATCACAGGGATGGTGGCCTGCTGGGGTCAGCAGACCACCAAGTCTGTGAGTGCATTTAAATAAAGTGAATTGCTTTTAAGAATACAGTTCATCTTCTTTAAAGGAAACAGGGCTACATAAAAAACAACAATAGTTAGTTTGAGAGCTGGCATTGGTCACCCTGACAACTGCCTACACCCCAACAAACTTTTTATTTTTGATTCACAAAGAGGAAGGAGTTCCACAAGGACCCCTTTTCTTTTGTGAATGGCTTACCACTCCAACTTACCACCCTAATGCAAAAATATGTGAATATTCAATGTTTTGTGACTGGATTTCTGTCGCAAAATATTGATACATCTCTTAAAGAATCATTATTTGGAAGCGACGCCTACAACATGCTCCTTTCACATAGCGATTCCTGATGGAATCTAAAACACATTTTAGGAGTCAGTAATAATTTACTGACTCCTAAAATGGGGTTTGTACATACTAACAAACTCTTTTACCATCGCAAAGTGCCAGAATCACTGTTTGTAACCTTAAAGCCCTTTTGTGCATCAGGCCTAATATGATTAATGAATTTATTTATTTTTATCTTTTTATTTATTTTTTGCTATTCCTTTTATTTGTCCTGTGCAAAGGTAATTTGTTTAAAGGTATGATGTTTCAAAAATTACATTTAATTTATGGATACAAGAATTAGGAGTTTGACAGTTTAATTGTATGGAAGACTACTAATAGATAGAATGGTATTTGTGTATATATATATGCATAGGGCTTTATACAGTTCTCACTACAATGCATTGGAGATTGCACATAGGTGTGAATAAGGGAATACATAAAATCATGATGAGAGAGAGGATGCAGTTATGAGAAGGGGGATTAGTAGCTGGGATACATCATCCAAAGTTTTACACAATGGTGAAGTGTTGCATGAAGAGGATGGTCTTCAATTCCCTCTGGAAAAGCAGAAGTGCAGGAACTTGTTGGATCCGGACCTTGTGACAAATCCAGTTCCACGGAGAGTAGCAGAAGAAGTGATGTGTTCATTATTACTGGGTGACACAGACTGCATGCTGTAATCACGAAGAGTTTTAGTACAGCCAGACTAAAGGGACATTTATCTTCCTGGTTTTGCTCTCTCACCGCATCTTGTGATACCAGTCCTGGATTGAAAGTTTGTTTAATGGTTCATCTTTTAATGGTTTCCTAAAAGATAGAACATGTAGCTATTCTCCATGAATAAACTGAGGTCCTGGGTATGCTCACTCACGGAGATTGTCTTTGAATCTGCCTTTGTCTTTGCGTGCTGATGGGAATGATCCTCGGGCTTCTGGCCTTAAGGCCCAATCATCAGTCTCTAAGCATAGTGTGGGCAGGAAACCTGTTACCTCTTTGTAAATCTTTACCTATTGAAAATCAAAACTAAATGGAATACACTGGAAGTGATGATAACTGATATAATTATAAATCCAATAAATTTAGGATACTATCCTTTCAGAATGGACTGAAGGCCTCCAGAGCATGGGCTCTGTCGCCCCAGTGATCTCTACCCACGTTCTTGCTATTTTTACATTAACTGGAGAATGGTCTGCTCATTGCTTGGCCTGGGGTTTCAAGTCAGTATTCCGTCACGGTCAGGAGGAAGCAGCATCTTTATGTTTCCTTGGTCCTTCTTCTAAGATGATGTATGCCAGGACATATGACTGAATCCAGGATTCTCTGGTTGTCATTGAAGTGCTTTTAAGGCAAGCTGATGAATGCATTTTTTATCATTGAATTATAAGTTTCAGGTTATTTAAAGTATTGCTGCTTGCCATCTGCTTCATCGACAGTGTTACACTTCTGTCACATCTCATTGTGTCAACCTTCACTAGCTTCTCGCAGAGAAAAGAATTGTATTCAAGTCTCTCTTTATAAATCACAACGCTATTCAGTCTCCTAGTTGTTGTTATTTATGTTAAAAGTTTCTGCCCCACATTGCATTTTGATTACTCAGATCTTCATCAATGGCTCTTTTGAAGGTTTAGCCTTTCCAAGCGGAAGATCTCACAGAATATGCATTCACCTATAAACTTGGCCTTCTACGTTTTGGTTTACCTTTAATCAACTTATTTTCTGCAACCTTCTCAAAACCTAAATTTCTGCACTTAACTGCTTTCTGCCGACTAATTTAATCTATCTCTAGTACACATTGGGGTAACTGTGCATTCCATCCATCAGTCAATCAATCATGCCATTGTCAATTCTCATTTTTATGTTATTTGTAGCAGGTGGAATAGTTTATTTGCTCTTGAAGCTGAGGTCGGTCTTTTCGTGGGGCAGAGATATTGGCCACTTTGATCACTGCTTTTATTTGCAGAGGAAAAGGATAGGTTCAAGTCAAAAGATACAAGTAAATGTCACTTTTATAATCTCCTTTTCAGACATTTTGCAAGGTAAAAGAGATTGCAAATATACATCAGCCATTGCCTTCTTCAGGGGCATACTGATCATGTTCAACTTGAAAATGCTGCAGAACTCCCCCTGATAAGAGATACAATGATGAGCTCTCTATCGTTGGGGGCCTTTGTTGAGAGGAATTCATTGAAGCCTGTAATTGGACGCAGCTTTAAATGATGCTTGGACACATATATTTCTTTGGGAGTTTAATAAACTCATACATTTCCTAAAGCTTGAAGTTATCAAGATATGATGGTAGAATTACGGGTATTTTAGAGATGATTTATTGTTTTTTTGCAGTTTTCTCACAGGTGCCTGTTGGGTTGCATTTTGGGAGCATAATAGGTCCTCACACTGTTGCTCTGTTCAGTATAGTGTATTTTTGGACTTCTGGGATAGTTGATAGGTGGAAAATCTTTACAATTTAATTCTCTGTTTTATTAAGACACTTTATGTAATACTCTGGGCCCGATTTCGATGTCGGGCAGAAAGCCATCGAGCTGCTAGTCGGAGGCTTTCTGCCCAACATCGACGGTGTTCCTCTGACCCCTGTATTATAATATCGTCAGTCAGAGGGAAACCCGCAGGGGTATTCTGCTGTGCTTCCAACGGGCTCAAGAAGCCCGTCGGAGCATTGGAAGAACTCATAATCCCATAATGACGGCAGAGCTAGCCTCGGCTCTGCTGTCGGGATAATGATGCTGCTTTCCACCTGCCCTTCATGGAGGTCCGCACACCATGAAAAAGCAGGCTGAAAGTGACTATGGGGGCCCCTAGCAGGGCCCCTTCCCCCCTGGACCTCCGCAATGGGAGCTGGGGGGCACCTACGGTGCCCCCCCCTAAACATCCCTGCACCATGTGGCAGGCACTGCATAGTGCCTGCCCCATGGTGCAGGGATGTTTAAAAACATTCATTTTACAACTGTAGCATGTGCTGGGGGCCTTTTCCACCCGCTGCACAAACTACAATTGTAAAATGGATGTTTCCGACTGCCCATAGGGCGGTCACATCCAAATTCTGCGGGCGGAACTTCCGACCTATGGCCGGGAGTTTCCATTCCCCAACGGTGTCGGTCAGACGCAAGTCCGACCGACATCAAAATAAGGCCCTCTGTTTTGCCCTCTTCACTGCAGATGAATACAAACTTTTGTTTATCATGCATTATTTCAACCAGCGAAAATACATATTGATTACTTTTTTTTAGAGCTCTGCAATTGGCAGGCACAAGCTTCTGGGAATTGCTGGTACTTGCACTTTGTACAAGAAATGTAATGATTTGGAGACCCATGGAAAATGCGATTTAACATTACGTTTTTCCTGTTCTGGAAATTAGTTCCTGACTATGAACATTTTATATTGTGCCCAGAAAACTGGCCAGATATTTCAAGCTAAATTTAAAGGATTGAAATAGAATATTCAAGTGATAACACCAAGACTAACATGTTACCCACAAACAACATTTTTTATGTCAGTTTCCAATTTAAATCTGTGAATTGAGACATTTGAATGAGCTGCAGTATCTAAAGGCCCCATGGCCAATATAAAAGTAAGAGAGATTGGACATTCCTACTCAGTACAATTAAGCATCTCAAGTTTGAAGAGTAAACTATAAGTATTTTTTAACTACAACCTAAGTAAAGGGCGAGGAACGGGTACTGTTTCAGAATTAAGTCCCAAAACTCATTAACTTGTTTTTATTTTTCAATGCAATGTATTAAAAATAAAGCAAAGAAAAGGCTACATACATGATAAATAAATATGTGACTAGTTAGAGTTCACTAAGAACCAAGAAGTGTTCCTGGTACGTTCGGTGTAAAGCACTTCTGTTTACAACCAAAATGTGAATGGCAGCCTGGCTGCTTACATCTTCGTTCCATAGCATTTTGGGAATCCAACATATGCCCTGGAAAGTACTCACCCAACAGGTCACGTTGAGCAAATGAAATTCATACACCTTTAGGAAAGAACAGAACAAAAGTTGTACTTTATCACTCCTCAAAGAGGTGGAATTTAGAAAAGCGGAAAATTCAAACAGTTCTTATTTCCTAAAAAGGCTAACAAAATACTTTTCAGAAGTAGCAGTCAGGCTTTACATGTTTCACATAATTAGACTGTGATATAGAAGGCCCCTGTGGATTACAAGATGGATGATGATCGCATTGCAGATTGACCAAGTTGTTTTTGTGCAAGTGTGTAGCTGTCTGGGTAATGTATGTGTTCCAGGGAATACATCAGCATAGTTGTCAGCAGGTAACGGAACTGAAGGTCACAGTGTTAAACTGTTTCAGACTTTGGAGATGAAGAGCGTATGTTCTGTGGGAGGGAGAGCATGCTCACAATTTTACATCAGTCTAAGTGTATCTTCAGGGTATATCTGGTGCCATTTCTACACTCACAAATGCACATATATGCAAGGACTTGACCGTATGAGCATGCTAATGATTTTTTGTGCAGGTGGTTTCAGGTGGAGGCCACAAGGGCTGATTTGTGTGATGCAAGAGACAGAAAAGCAGAAACTGGAGATAGAAAGAGGAAAAGAAAAATAAGAAAATAGTGCATAAGGGATAATGCAAGGTAGAATAAGATCTGTAAGAGTAAGATAAAGAAACAGGAAGTGTAGGATGGGGTAGAAAAATGTATGAGATGGAATTGAAACTAAGCAGTCTTGGTATTCAGCAAGCCCAGAATTCAGCAACGCCAGTAGCATGCTCCTAAGAAAAGGCTTGGACTCCAGGACTTTTTTTGTTTGTTTTTAAGTTCAAATATGTTATTTCTGGCATTCAGAATCATCAACGCAAGCCATACAGTCTTGTGTGATATAAGGTAGTTTTTTTGTTCTAAATATATTAAGCACTGGAGCATGTGCCTGGTTATCTGTGGTGAGCATGGTATAAAAGGAGGTGGAACCAACAGAGAACTCAGATGTACCCAATTGCAATAAATGTTTCTCGCCAGGTTGGAAAACCTGTGGCTCCCCCCTGTCCCCGCCCCCCACTAACAGCAGAGCCATATTTAGATATTCACACCACTCCTGCCTGACAGGGACCTCTATGTCTTTTGTGTATCCACCAGTGCTTCAGATCTTTATTTTGCACCCTCAGCATTCATTGTTTGCTTTACAAAACCAAACTCCCAAAGCAAGTCTTATTAATAAAACAAAACATATAATGGCCCTGATAGGTGGGAGATTGCTCCCTGCACCTTGGGACCATGGTTTGTTTTGCTTCCCCCGTTCTGCCGTGCTCCACCACTAAGACCCTGTGATCCACTGGTGGACAGACCACCGGTTCAAGGGTTTCCAGCAGTGGAGCCATCTAAGGCTTTAACGTCGGCAACCATGCTGTTCCCCTCAACTCTAAATGAGGTGGAGGAACCATGAGTTTAGCAAGTGGGAACACCGCCAATTTATGGCAGTGTTCCCAGCCCTCTAAATTCTAAATGAGACCCTACAATATGGGGTTAACTTCAGTTTGGAGGAAGGGTTATAGCCTTTAATCAATATATTTTAAGCACTTTTCTTGAGGTGCTTATCGGCAGATGTAAACCTAGTGTACAGCAAAAGGACGTTCCAGATTGCATTGTACAGAATGTCTACAACTCCAACTTGCGCTTTTTTGATTTTGAGTAGTGTCACAGGGAATCTATTTTCAGATCCCAACTGCATTGTAGGTTTTTTCAATGTACAAGGAGTTCTTTTGTCAGACGCATAAGACATTCCAGGGATTGCTATAACAGAATCTAACTATGCAGAATGTAGAGTACCAATTGAGCTATGCCAACAGTAGGGGAAAGCTATGGGATAGTAAATGTATTAATATTTGTAAAGAAGGTCTATGCCAGGAAGAGAATGTGATTGTGTTACTTGCATGAAATTCAAGTGATTTCATAATGTACTTTTAGGAAGTATCTGGCAATTTTGAGAGAAAGTAAGACATATGATAAAAGTAGTGCTGGGACTGTAGTATCAAAATATCAGGATTACATTATATTAACTGTTTCTTGTAGATCATCATTGTAAATAAGTAGATAAGTAGGTGTGATATGAAGGGATCATTTAAAGAGTCATAATGACACAACAAATTAAAAAAGGTATTGTTAGAACTGGGGATCTCTAGTTGGCAGAGGTAGGTACCTTTGTCCAAATAGGGACCCTTGCTTCTAGTCAGGGTAAGGGGGTTACACTACTAAAATAACCCCTGCTCACCCCCTTGGTAGCTTGGCACGAGCAGGCAGGCTTATCTCAGAGGCAGTGTGTAAAGCATTTGTGAACACATACAGTAACACAGTGACAACACTACAGATGGACACCACACAGGTTGTATTATAAAAATAAGTATTTTTATATAGACTTAACACAAGACCCAAAACGACAAAAATCCACAATACACTATGAAAAATATGACTGTCAATGGTAGAAAATAGTTCAGTTCAAATGCAGGTGATAAATGCGACACTCTACGTTCAATGTACCTTTGGGTGTGTAAAGCGATACAAACAAAAGAGTTGCAGGGAAGGTGATGCGTCGGTTCCTTACACGCAAGAACGGTGATGCGTCGGTTCCTTGCTCCGGGGGAGGTGATGCGTCGGTTCCCTACTGCTAGTTAGGGGACGGTGATGCGTCGGTTCCTTACCGGAGAGGAGGTGATGCGTCGGTTCTTCACTGCGTGGGGAGGTGATGCGTCGGTTTCTTACTGCGCTTCTGTGGCGATGCGACCAGCAGCGCCTCGATGCGATGACGACCCGGTGCAATGAAACAAAATGGCGTCTTTTTCTCGATGCGACAACGAAGGGGCGATGTGTGCACGCCCGACAGCCGTGCGGCGACTCGGTGAATATTTGGAGCCGCGACAGGCCCTGTGACACGCTTCTCCGATGATGCGACGGCATCTGCTGCGACAGTGACACTCTTCTCCGGTGATGCGAGGCGCTTCGGTGATGCGATGGCGACAGCGGCAGCGGTGGCATGCTTTCTCGGCGATGCGACGACAACTGCTGCGGCGGCGACACGCTTCTTCTTCGTGAGTCGCGCTTCCAGCTCCCAGCGACACGCAGTCTCTCAGCAGGCCCAACACAACAGTAGGCACTTCAAATTCCCAGCAAGGGAATTCAGGGGAGCTGGTTGGTGAAGTTGTGTGTTCCTGAGACTTCAGCAGGAGGCAAGCTCAATCTTCAAGCCCTTGGAGATGTTCTGCAAGATGATGAAAGTAAGCACAAAGTTCCTTTCTCCTTTCTTTGGCAATCAGGCAACCACTGCAGGTCAATCCCTCAAACAGCACACAGCATAGGGATAGTCTCCTCCTTCAGTTTCTCTGGTTCCTCTCCTCAGCAAAGGTTCTTCTTGTTTCCCAGAAGTGATCTAAAATCTTGGGGTCTGGATCCCCATATTTATACTAGCAAATCCTTTGTCCTCTGAAGGCAGAGGGTCCTGTACCTAGTCCAAACCAGTTCTGGGTGCATTCTGCCAGTGCACACCTTCTTCCTTTGTCAATGTGGGCCAGGGACATCAGACGCACCACAGGAGGTGGAGCCAGCATTGTGGAAGGCAGGCACAGCCCTATTCAGGCCCAGGTGCTACTCCTCCCAACACTCTACATGCAGATAGGTCTATTCAGCCCTGTGCTGACTCACCCTGTCTCCTGGAGTCCCCCAGCCCCTGTCACTCACAAACCCAGACAAACAATACACAAGCTAGCAGAGGCAGGCTGGATGGTTAGGCAAGAAAATACCTACTTTCTAAAAGTGGTATTTTCAAACACAGAAATGTTAAAACCAACTTCACTAAAAGATGTATTTTATCATTCTGAGTTCAGGCATACTAAATTCGTTTTTCTACCATGTTCCCTGGGTCAGTTAGGATTATAAGATGTTATAATCAAACTGCCCATTCTGGCCTATGGGGACAGGTAGCCTTGCAATAGTGAAAAACGAAATTGGCTGTAATTCACTATCAGGACATGCCACACACACCAGGGCATGTCCTACCTTACACATACAATGCACCCTGCCCTAGGGCCTACCTTAGGGGTGACTAATATGCAGGAAAGGGAAGGTTTGGGGACTGGTAAGTGGGTGCACTTACCAAGTCGACATGGCAGTACCAGACTGCACACAGGCTCTGCAATGGCAGGCCTGAGACACACTTTACAAGCTGCTCCTGTGGGTGGCACAACCAGTGCTGCAAGCCCACCAGCAGCATTTGATTCACAGGCCCTGGGCACAAACAGTGCACTGTACTAGGGTCTGACAGTGAATCAAATAGGCCAAACATGGAGTCACTAATCCATACATCAATTTACCATAGGGAGCACTTGCACTTTGGCACTGAATAGCAGTGGCAAAGTGCCCAAAGCTATCTAGACCAGCAAAAACATATCAACAACCGTGGAGGCATAGTGAAAAAATGGAAGGGAGACCCACGCCAAGGATGCCAGGTCTAACATGTGTCCCCTCCAGCTGAAATGTGGGGGGAACTATCCTACCTCTAGGGAGTTCTCATCACTAAGGCGGAAGAATCTGGACAGACCATCAGCATTGGCTTGTTCTGTACCAGGGCGGTGTTCCACTGTGAAGTCCATCCCCTGTAGGGAAATGGACCACCTCAACAGCTTTGGATTCTCACCCCTCATCTGCATCAACCATCTGAGGGGCCTGTGGTCTGTCTGAACCCGGAAGTGAGTCCCAAACAGGTATGGTCTCAACTTCTTCAGCGCCCAGACACAGCAAATGCCTCACGCTCAATAGCACTCCACCTCTGTTCCCGTGGAAGTAACCTCCTACTGATGAAGGCTACAGGTTGGTCTAGGCCCTCCTCATTTAACTGTGCTAGAACAGCCCCTACACCATGCTCTGAAGCGTCTGTTTGAACAACAAATTCTTTTGAGAAGTTGGGCGCCTGAAGCACGGGGGCCGTGCACATGGCAGTCTTCAAGGCGTCAAAAGCTCTCTGACAGGTGTCAGTCCAAATCACTCTCTTGGGCTGCTTCCTGGAAGTCAGCTCTGTCAAGGGTGCAACGATGCTGCCATACGCCTTGACAAATCTCCTGTAATACCCGGTGAGTCCTAAAAGGCTCTCACCTCTGTCTGGGTCTTGGGGGCTCCCAAGCCAGAATGGTATCAATCTTGGGCTGTAGGGGCGCCACCTGGCCGCTCCCAACCTGGTGTCCCAAGTACACCACGGAACCCTGCCCGATCTGGCACTTACTCGCCTTGATCGTGAGGCCTGCCCTCCGCAGCGCCATCAACACTTCCCAGAGGTGGCGCAGATGTTCTTCCCAACTGGCGCTGAACACTGCGATGTCATCCAGGTAGGCGGCACTGAAATCTTCCAGTCCAACCAACACCTGGTTGACCAACCTCTGAAAGGTGGCAGGGGCATTCTTCATCCCAAAGGGCATAACCCGGAATTGGTAGTGCCCATCTGGTGTGGAGAATGCTGACCTCTCTTTGGACCCATCAGTCAAGGTGATCTGCCAGTACCCAGACGTTAAGTCAAACGTGCTGAGGTACCGGGCAGCCCCTAATCGATCGATGAGCTCATCAGCTCTGGGGATGGGGTGCGTGTCAGTCCTGGTGACTGAATTGAGTCCTCGGTAGTCCACACAGAACTGAAGTTCAGGTGTGGCACCAGGCGCGGCAGCCTTTGGGACCAAGACCACTGGGCTGGCCCAAGGGCTGTGAGAGGACTCAATCACCCCCAATGCAAACATCTTGGAGACCTCCTCCTTGATGCAAGCTCTCACCCTGTCAGTCACTCTGTAAGCCTTGTGCTTGACAGGAGGACTGTCCCCAGTGTCCACATCATGGACGCACCAATCAGTGACACTAGGAGTCAGGGAAAACAGGTCAGGAAACTGTCCCAACAGTTGGCGACAGTCTTCCTGCTGCTCAGGTGTCAGGGAGTTAGAGAGGTTCACACCCTCCACTGACCCATCTTGCTCTGTTGCAGACAGGAGGTCAGGAAGAGGTTCTGTCTCCTCTTCCATTCCATCATCTGTTGCTAGGAGCCTGCCCACTTCAGACCTCTCAAAATGGGGCTTTAGGCGGTTGACATGTAGGACCCGTAAAGGGTTCCTGGGAGATCGCAAGTCCACCAGGTAGGTGACGTTACTCTTGCGCTCCACCACCTCAAATGGTCCGGTCCACTTATCCTGGAGCGTGCAAGGCTCCACGGGGGCCATGACCCACACTTTCTGTCCAGGCTGAAACTCGATCAGAGTGGCATTCTGATCATACCGTTTCATCTCCTCCTGGCTGGCTTCCAGATTCGCCTCAGTGAGTTGTCTGAATCGCCTAGTCTGGTTTCTAAAGGCCAGCATGTAGCTAAATACATCCTGGGGAGGTTTACTGGGAGCTTTCTCCCAGCCTTCTTTCACCAGACTCAGAGGTCCTCTTACCGGGTGACCATAGAGCAGTTCAAAGGGACTGAACCCTAAGGACTTCTGTGGCACCTCACGGTAAGCAAAGAGAAGGCATGGCAAGAGGATGTCCCACTTACGTCTCATGGGTTCTTCCAGACCCATAATCATGCCCTTCAGGGTCCGGTTGAATCTCTCAACCAGCCCATTTCCTTGGGGGTGGTAAGGAGCGGTGAACTTATAGGTAACACCGCACTCCTGCCACAGGGACTTCATATACTTGGATATGAAGTTTGTACCACGGTCACTCACCACCTCCTTGGGGAACCCCACACGGGAGAAAATCCCCATCAGTGCACGTCCCACCACGGGGGCCGTCACTGTCCGAAGAGGGATAGCTTCCGGGTACCGGGTGGCATGGTCCACCAAGACCAGGATGAACCTGTTGCCCATGGCTGTCTTGGGGTCCAGTGGCCCCACAATGTCAATACCCACCCGTTCAAAGGGGGTGCTGACCACAGGGAATGGCTGGAGGGAGCCTTGTGCTTCCTCCCACTTTTTCACTTGCCTGGCAAGTCTGACATGTCCTGCAATGAGTGTCTGAACTCTTGCGCATCTGGGGCCAATAAAAGTGGGTGACAAGCCTTTCAAAGGTCTTGCCCTGCCCCAGATGTCCTGCTAAAGGCACATCATGAGCCAAACCCAGTAGGAAGGCTCTGAAGCGCTGGGGTACCACCAGCACACGGGCTGACCCAGGCTCAGCAACCTTAGGCTCGTTATACAGGAGACCATTCTCCCAGTAGATCCAATGTGATCCAGACTGATCACCTGCTGCCTGGTTTGTGGCCTGTTGCCGCAAACCCACAAGCGAAGGGCACTTGTTCTGCTCCTCGCATAACTCCTCCCTGGAGGGTCCTCCTTCTTGCTGCCAATGGGTCAGCTCAGGCATGTCCCCCAGTTCGGCCACTTGCTCCCCTGTAGGTTACAGAGCATCCCCCTCAGGTTCTGCTTCCTCCTGGACCGTGGGAACTACGGGGGCCGGTTTCCCGCGCCCCCTGCCTCTTCTCTTCAAGGCAGGCACCTGGGCCACCCTCTCAGGCTCCAGGTCCTCTTGAACACCTCTACTGGCTGCCATAGACAAAGTGGTCGCGCACGCCCACTCAGTCAGACCCAACATCTCTAAATGAGACCTTCTCTCCACCTCTGCCCAAGGTGAACTTTCTAAATCGTTGCCCAACAGACAGTCTACAGGCATGGCTGGCCTCACAGCTACTTGAAAGGTACCTGAGACCCCCCCCCACTCAAAGGGAACCTGAGTCACTCTGCAGTGGCTCTCTGAGTTCTCCGCGGCAACTACTGGGCAGAATGCATTGGGGATCACCTGCTCTTCAGACACCAGCTGACAGCTGTCACACTGGCTCCGGTGTCTCTCAGAGCCTCCACCCTTTGGCCATTGATGGTCATCCACTGCCTGTATTTTTTAGTGTTATCAGGCATTTGGGTCCTGGGGACCATCTCACTGTCTCCTAAAGAGACCAAGGACATCGCTACGGGACCCCACCCACCTTGGGCACCCATCGCCTCCCCCAGGGCTACACTAGCCACCTGCCGGGGTGGTGCACCAGTGGGTGCTGTCTTCCCATACAAGGGACATTTAGAATCATAGGAGCAGTGGCCCACTTGACCACACTTAAAGCAAGTCCTGGGCCCCCTGTGAACAGGCTTATCTGTCGGGGCCCCTGGCTTCTTCTCAGGGGGAGGCTGGGAACCTTTCCCTTGGTTCCCTTGGGGATTACTTTGGGGCCCTTTCTGGAACTCCTTCTGTTTACCCTTGTCCCCCCCACTCCTCTGCTGGGGACCCTGCCCACCTTTGGCGGAGTCTCTCATGTGACCCTTGTGGACCCGGGTGCTCACCCAGCAGTCCGCCTCCTCAGCAAGCTTCCTAGGGTTAGTCAGCCTACTATCAATAAGGTGCTGGCGTAGCTCTGGAAAACAATTTCCTGACAAGTGCTCCCATGCAATCAAATCAAAGAGCGCGTCAAAATCATTCACTTTGCTACCCTTCACCCAACCATCCAATGCTCTGCAAAAAAAAGTCACATATTCCACCCAAGTACTGGACTCCAACTTTTTGCAATTTCTAAACCTCTGCCTATACAGTTCTGGAGTCAACCCATACCTAGACATCAATGCTTCTTTCATATGACCATAAGAATTGTGGACTTCAGAGGGCAAGTCTAATAAGGTATCCCGCCCCTCACTAAGGAACCGCCCCCACAACCCCGCTCCCCAATCCTTCTTAGGGACCCGGTGTGAGGTCATAGCTACCTCATAGGCTTTAAACCATTGCCCAATGTCATCATTTTTATAAAACTCTTTCACCACATCTTTAGGTATATACACCCTTGTTTCAACAGGCATGGACGGTGTGCTGCCACCAGAGGGAGTAATCTCTAAGCTCCTAGCTTTCAACTCCAACTCCCTCAAACTTCTCTCATGCTCCATTTGCATCCTCTTTTCCTCTAGGGCCAATTTCTTAATTTCCAATTCTAACTGCCCACCCATCTTAAGCTTGGTCAGCTCCATTTCATGCACCCTACTTCTCTCCCTGTCCTCCAGCTCTCCCGGGGACAGGCCCTTGGAAGAAACACTGCTACCTGCTGGGGAAGGTGCTTTCCTCCCCCCTGGACCCAATAGCCCATCTAGCTGCCCTCCTGCATCCTCAACCCCCTCCTCATGCTCTTCCACATGCTCAGGGGTACTCCTTGCTTCCACCCAGGCCCTCAGCGCCTTTTGGAACTCATCCTTCTTGGAGAGACCGGTCATAGCAATTTTAAATTTCCTGCAGAAGTGTTTCAGCTGTTTCACAGTGTAACGTTCCAGCCTCTCTTCTTCAAAATCTAAATCCACAGATGCGATGGACGCTGTTTTGCTCATGGTGACTAAACTTGGCAGTTCTTGGCAAAAATAGAAATCCCAGGAAAAACAGTCTACCAAAATGTAAGTGGTTGCGTTTGGTCTGCACTCACTAGTAGTGTACACCAATCACTGTATATGAGTCACAAATGCAAGTCCAGAATCCTCACCGCTGACCACCAATGTTAGAACTGGGGGTCTCTAGTTGGCAGAGGTAGGTGCCTTTGTCCAAATAGGGACCCTTGCTTCTAGTCAGGGTAAGGGGGATACACTACTAAAATAACCCCTGCTCACCCCCTTGGTAGCTTGGCACGAGCAGGCAGGCTTATCTCAGAGGCAGTGTGTAAAGCATTTGTGAACACATACAGTAACACAGTGACAACACTACAGATGGACACCACACAGGTTGTATTATAAAAATAAGTATTTTTATATAGACTTAACACAAGACCCAAAACGACAAAAATCCACAATACACTATGAAAAATATGACTGTCAATGGTAGAAAATAGTGCAGTTCAAATGCAGGTGATAAATGCAACACTCTACGTTCAATGTACCTTTTGGTGCGTAACGCGATACAAACAAAATAGTTGCAGGGAAGGTGATGCGTCGGTTCCTTACACGCAAGAACGGTGATGCGTCGGTTCCTTGCTCCGGGGGAGGTGATGCGTCGGTTCCCTACTGCTGCGTAGGGGACGGTGATGCGTCGGTTCCTTACCGGAGAGGAGGTGATGCGTCGGTTCTTCACTGCATGGGGAGGTGATGGGTTGGTTTCTTACTGCGCTTCTGTGGCGATGCGACCAGCAGCGCCTCGATGCGATGACGACCCGGTGCAATGAAACAAAATGGCGTATTCTGCTCGATGCGACAACGAAGGGGCGATGCGTGCATGCCCGACAGCCGTGCGGCGACTCGGTGAATCTTTGGAGCCGCGACAGGCCCTGCGACAGGCTTCTCCGATGATGCGACGGCATCTGCTGCGACTGCCACACTCTTCTCCGGTGATGCGAGGCGCTTCAGTGATGCGATGGAGACAGCGGCAGCGGCGGCACGCTTTCTCGGCGATGCCACCACAACTGCTGCGGCGGCGACGCGCTTCTTCTTCGTGAGTCGCGCTTCCAGCTCCCAGCGACACGCAGTCTCTCAGAAGGCCCAACACAACAGTAGGCACTTCAAATTCCCAGCAAGGGAATTCAGGGGAGCTGGTTGGTGAAGTCTTGTGTTACTGAGACTTCAGCAGGAGGCAAGCTCAATCTTCAAGCCCTTGGAGATTTTCTGCAAGATGATGAAAGTAAGCACAAAGTTCCTTTCTCCTTTCTTTGGCAATCAGGCAACCACTGCAGGCCAATCCCTCAAACAGCACACAGCATAGGGATAGTCTCCTCCTTCAGTTTCTCTGGTTCCTCTCCTCAGCAAAGGTTCTTCTTGTTTCCCAGAAGTGATCTAATATCTTGGGGTCTGGGTCCCCATATTTATACTAGCAAATCCTTTGTCCTCTGAAGGCAGAGGGTCCTGTACCTAGTCCAAACCAGTTCTGGGTGCATTCTGCCAGTGCACACCTTCTTCCTTTGTCAATGTGGGCCAGGGACATCAGACGCACCACAGGAGGTGGAGCCAGCATTGTGGAAGGCAGGCACAGCCCTATTCAGGCCCAGGTGCTACTCCTCCCAACACTCTACATGCAGATAGGTCTATTCAGCCCTGTGCTGACTCACCCTGTCTCCTGGAGTCCCCCAGCCTCTGTCACTTACAAACCCAGACATACAATACACAAGCTAGCAGAGGCAGGCTGGATGGTTAGGCAAGAAAATACCTACTTTCTAAAAGTGGTATTTTCAAACACAGAATGTTAAAACCAACTTCACTAAAAGATGTATTTTATCATTCTGAGTTCAGGCATACTAAATTCGTTTTTCTACCATGTTCCCTGGGTCAGTTAGGATTATAAGATGTTATAATCAAACTGCCCATTCTGGCCTATGGGGACAGGTAGCCTTGCAATAGTGAGAAACGAAATTGGCTGTAATTCACTATCAGGACATGCCACACACACCAGGGCATGTCCTACCTTACACATACAATGCACCCTGCCCTAGGGCCTACCTTAGGGGTGACTAATATGCAGGAAAGGGAAGGTTTGGGGACTGGTAAGTGGGTGCACTTACCAAGTTGACATGGCAGTACCAGACTGCACACAGGCTCTGCAATGGCAGGCCTGAGACACACTTTACAAGCTGCTCCTGTGGGTGGCACAACCAGTGCTGCAAGCCCACCAGCAGCATTTGATTCACAGGCCCTGGGCACAAACAGTGCACTGTACTAGGGTCTGACAGTGAATCAAATAGGCCAAACATGGAGTCACTAATCCATACATCAATTTACCATAGGGAGCACTTGCACTTTGGCACTGAATAGCAGTGGCAAAGTGCCCAAAGCATCTAGACCAGCAAAAACATATCAACAACCGTGGAGGCATAGTGAAAAAATGGAAGGGAGACCCACGCCAAGGATGCCAGGTCTAACAGGTATAATGAGGCAATCGTGCTGTACAATGTCCCAGTTGGAAATATGTTGGTGATTTTAAAATTATAGAAAAAGCATGCAAAGAAAGCCATTTGAATACATACAATTTAAATTTTTATACATATGTCCAATGTTTTAGGAGGTGCAAAGTTCACATTCAATCCCATGCAAACACATTGCATTGCATTTATCTGATTGTAGATAAAAAGTATTGCATGTTTCTTTATTGTGATTTTGCGGCAGACCACATTACAGCCACCTCAGTGCATTGTGAGCTGGATAGGACAGGGTAGATGTCTAGAATTACAGGTCTGAGGTTCTTGGACTTTCACTCAGTCTTCAAGAGCAGTTGTTTGTTTACTTTTTGCACCACCCAAATGTTTTTCAAACTTGATAGTGGAGTTCAAATTTTGTCTGGGTACTAATTGGATTCTGGAAGCTATTGTATGGTTGTATTATTGGCAATGTTTGCAAAAATAACAGGTAAAACAACATAGCAGGTTTTTCATGAAAACTATTTGAAGTATCTACTTTGAGTGAATTCTCCCATATTTTTTTTCTGGGGAGAATTCACTGCTCAACTTTTTTTGAAGAAAGTTTCGTCCTTCAAGTTCTGAAAATTGACAAGCTTCAAAGTGTCAAAGTTCTTAATTTCGCACAACTCTGCATGTGGAATTAAAAATGTGCACAGCCATGGAAATAAATCAGTCTAATCATAGATTATCCTACTTTATTCTGCTCTGCAATCAACTTTTAGCACAACATATTCAAAATTGTTCCTAACTTTTTCAAGTAAGTGACATGCCATTGCAAATAACATTTGTGAAAAATACAAGTTCAAAACAATACATCTCTTCTCAAATTAAACATGATAGTAAACAAACACTACCTTCAAGAGTCCAGTTGCATATTAATACAAAGACAAAATTGAGATATTATCGAAACTACTTCAAAACGTTTTGAAAATGACTAAGTATAGTGCATGTTAAGACATCAGTAATGACTTGCTGTTGACCACATAGTACTTATGCTGGTGCCTTGAAGTCGGAATGACAAATATGTATTTTAGCAAAAAGAACAATTGATGGACAGAATGCAGAACAATGTCATACATTCACCCCAGTACAGAGACATGGTCCTAAATCCATCGTTTTTTTGCTCCCCATGCCATTCCAGTTTGAACCCTGCCATATGCAAATCAGTCTTGACCCTGCTCCCTATTTGAACAGTCCAGCCCGAACTGCCAGGCCAGGCCCTCTCTGTACTGGAAACAAGCATCCTAGGACTGGTTTGGGGGTTGCACCCCTCATCAGCCAGGCTAGCTTGACTCCAGTATGTATTTTAGTTCATCACTAATAATTAAAATAGTTATCCAGGTAAAGATGAGTAGTGGGTACAAGCAGTAAATCACATTATCAGAGAGAACCTATCTGGCTACTTAAAAAGGAAGCCACTTATGATGTTTATTATACTGCCAAGACAGAAGGTATTTTGAAACAAGACGGCGCCCAAGGTTCCTCTGGCTTTTAAGAGATCATCATTGAAATTTGGACCCCCTCGGACTGGCCAAAGGTGGATGAATGCTATTGTTTGGCTTAGATTTGCCATAGGTAAATATGTTCTTTATGTAAATCCTGTATCTGAGTGTGCTGTTGTTGAATTCAAGTCAACAAATACCAAGTTTGATATTGAAAAGGCCAAAGGTCATATTAATTGAAATCTGCCTAAAGTTCGATGCAGGCCTCTCCCTCTACAAGGTCCTGTGTTAAGGTTGAGCCTACATGTAAGCAAGACTAATGACATAAGTCATAGAAGGATGCCCTTTGGAAAGTAGTGCCAGAAAGCCCAGAAGGAAAAATTCAGATGGAAGAACAAGATGCCTGATTTAGATTTTGCAGAACTGGTTACACTGTCACAAATGTGACGGATATCCCTTCACCATTATTATAAGGGCCATTGAATATTATGCCCATGTAATAAGGCAGACTGGATATACGTTACATTTGTCCTGGAGTAACCCATCTACCAAACTCTAAATCAGGCCAAAATCCTTTAGAGTGGCATTGTTGGAACTGGCCCTTTTTGCAGAGTTGTCCCCAAACTTTTTGCCTTCTTTCTCCTATTTTTTTCTGACCCGTTTTTGCTGGTTTTATGACTCTAGGCACTGTACGACTGCTAACCAATGCTAAAGTGCATATGCTCTCTGTCTAAAATGTATTGGTGATTGGTTTATCCGTGATTGGCATATTTGATTTACTGGTAAGTCCCTAGTAAAGTGCACCAGGTGTGCCCAGGGCCTGTAAATCAAATGCTATTAGTGGGCCTGCAGCACTGATTGTGCCACCCACATGAGTAACCCTGCAAACATGTCTCAAACCTGCCACTACAGTGTCTGTGTGTGCAGTTGTAAATTGCCATTTTGACCTGGCAAGTGCACCCACTTGCCAGGCCCAAACCTTCCCTTTTAGTACATGTAAGTCACCCCTAAGGTAGGCCATAGACTGCCCCATGAGCGGGGTGCAATGTATTTGAAAGGTAGAACATGCACTGGTGTGTTTTACATGTCCTAATAGTGAAATACGCTAATTTTGTTTTTCACTATTGCAAGGACTATCTCTCCCCTAGGGTAACATTGGGATTGCCTTGAAATTTCTTTTAAGAGTAATTTCCCATTGGTAGCAGAGAGAGATTTGGAGTTTGGGGGTCTCTGAACTCACAATTTAAAAGCACATGTTTTGGTGAAGTTGGTTTTTAAATTGTGTGTCGAAAATGCCACTTTTAGAAAGTGGGCATTTTCTTGCTTAACCATTCTGTGCCTTTGCCTGTATGTAGAATACACAACTGGGTTTGCTGACAGTTGGGCTCTTGTGCATTTTTATTTTTAGAGTTTTATATAGCGCAAACTAGACCCGAAGATATCAGGTATCAGAGTGCTCTACATGAGCACCAGTTTAGTTACAGACGGACACATTCATTTTTGTTAGGCACAGAGAGATTAAGTGATTGCCCAGAATCACAGGATGTTGAGCTTCGTTGCCGAGACTCGAACCCGGTTCCCCAGCTTCGAGATCGACCGTTCTATCCTCTCCTCTCACTCTAGACAGTCATACAAAGGCAGCTGAAGTGTGCCCGGCATATCCTGATTGCCCATCTCCAGGCTGATGGGCTTTCCTGAGCGTGAGTGGTGGGAGGAGTTATCACTGACACCTGAATAGGGCTGTGCCTCTCCTCAAACAAAGTTGTTTCCACCCCCAGTGTGTTTGGAGCCAGGTTCGGGAAAGGCAGGATCTTGTGCACTACAAAGACTTTCCTTTGAAGTTTGCCTACTTCAAAGACTGAAAGGGGTATAGAATTTGGACTTCTGACACCCCAAAATCAGAACACTTCTGGACTGAGGACATTCTGCCAGGAAGATGAGCTGGATGCTCTAGGAGGGACTGCCTCTCTGTCTGTTGCTTTGTTGTGCTGGACTGCTGCTTGCTGCTTCTGTCCCGGGAGTGAAAGGACTGGACTTTCTACATCCTGCTACCAAGGTTCTCCTGTTAAGAAGTCTCAGGGCCATCAAAGACTTCACCTGCCAGTGCCTGGGCTCTTCTGCTGGGAGTCCTGACTTGCCAAGTGGTGCCAAATCTAATTCCTGGGCCCTTGGAAATGGAATCTGATGATCTTAAGGAGAAAATCCATGCATTGACTCCCAGCGCCTGTTTTCTAGATGCATCGCTGCAAAAGATCGACGCATCACCGCTGCCTGTCCCGAGGCATGAGTTGCAATCAGCGCATCGACCACGGCTTTCACCACAGACCCCAGCTCACCATCGCAGTGCATCAGAAGAATCGCCGCATCGTGTGTCCCGAGCACTGTGCCACCGATATCCGTGGCACCCGTTCTGACTCTGATGCAGCGCCTGCCTCGTGACAGTGGAATCGACGCGGCACCTGCATCGTTGCTGTCACATCAACACAGAGCAACTGGATTTTCAACACATCATCCTTCGACGCCAACTCTTTATCGACACAGGGCCGCAGTAAGTAACCGAGGTCGCGCTTCCAGAAACCTGCATATCACCTCCCCTGCCAGTAAGTAATCGACGCATCACCTCCCCTGTCAGTAAGGAACCGACGCATCACCTCTCTTGCCTAGCAGTAAGGAACCGACACATCACCTCCCCTGCCAGTAAGGAACTGATGCATCACCTCCCCTGTGTAGTAAGGAACCGATGCATCACTTTGCTTTTTCGGCGCCTCACCTCCCCTGCGCTTCGCACCTGTCTTTGACTTTTGACGCATCTAAGGTACTTTGTGCTAAAACAAACGCATCCATTGATTTCTATGGACTAAACTTTAAAAGTGATATTTTGACTTGTGTATGTTGGAGTTTTGCTGTTTTGGTCTTGTGTTATTCAGATAAATATTGGCTTATTTTCGAAACTGGTGTGGACTCATTTTGTAGTGTTTTCACTGTGATACTGTGTGTATGTACAAATGCTTTACACATTGCCTCTGAGATAAGCCTGACTGCTCATGCCAAGCTACCAAGGGGGTGAGCAGGGCTTGTCTTAGCTGTGTGACTCCCTTACACTGACTAGAGAGAGGGTTCCTACTGGGACAAGGTGCAAACCACTGCCAACTAGAGACCCCATTTCTAACAGGGATCTCCTGGGCCAATGATTTGAAACTGAACATCTGTTTAAGCGGTGAATCACGACTGTATCCTGTAGAAAGCAAAGCACGAAAGGTTCAAAGCATGGAGGGCTGAATCTTGAGGACAGAAGCCAAAAGAGTTCCCAATTTAATATGAGGCAGTAACTTCTGCAGTCTTTGTGGAACAGTTGTGTCCCCAGCTCTCAGTTTAGAAAACAGTTCTACATTCAAAAATTGAAATCCACGGGGTTCCATTCCTCAGATGGCAGCAGGATTCAAGGCCCCAATAACTCGGTAGCTCTAAATAATTTGCAAGCCTTCAGAACATGCAGGTAATTGTTTGCAGCCAGATGGCGCATGGCATTTTTATTGCACGTTCCTTCTGTGCTTTCTCAGATGTGTGCTAATGCGCGCCTGGAAGTCCTCAGTTCTCTGCTCAAAATTTCTTATCTAAAATCGGCAATAAGGCACTCAGATAGCGCTTCAGAAAGAATAATTGTCGTTTTGAGGAGCAAGAGAAACATTTCACTTGCAATTGCGAACCAGATGTATCAAATGAAAATGCAGAAGATTACAGGAGAATTCAGGAAGGTGAGTCTAAATAAATGCAATTATCCCAAGCAAGTTGGGGACTGAACACAGTTGTGAATAAGGGTGTTAAGTTGCAAATAATAAAAGGAGTTTCAGAGAAAAAAAATGATACTGAACCAGGAAAATCCATTGAAAATGCAGGAGGTTACAGAATAGTGCAGGAAAATGATACAGAAAGAATATCGTCAGTCTCCTTTCATCTGATCCCTATAGAAGGAAAAATAAATTAGTTCGAATACCACAGAGAACATATTGTCTGTTTCACATTCGCACAAATATTGGTACTCTAGCCTTCTGCAATGGTAAGCAGCAGTGCTCAGAGCTGGATACCAAGGCCGCGAAGAGTTAAATCAGGTTGGTGCGCAGAAAGGAAATGAAATAGACTAACTATGCCCTTTTCTTCCTACGGATTTGTCTTTTATTCTGAAGATAGAATTACTGTTTGTAAGCATCTGAAAGTCATTAGTAGCTCTGCAGTCTGTCAGGTGCCGATGCAAAAAAACTGCTGAAACTGAACGGGTTCCTGTGCAGAGTGCTGGGAATTTGTCATGTGCTGATGAGCAGTTATAATAATATATGAGCAAATCACAAGCATTCTGCAAATTAATCACATTTTTTCTCCCTCTCTTCTCCCTTGTCTCTGAGAGAACGGCTCTGCCGGCAGACGTAGGTGAAGCATTTTTACGCACAGATGGTAGCTCTGGCATCAGATGGAATTTATATAAGAGTAATTCTGATATTCTGCCAAAGTAGCATTGAAAACACCAGGGAAATTGTTCAAGGCGAGTCATGTGGTTTCGCAGAGGTTGTTGTGGGAAACGTAAAGAGGGGGGAATCTCGAATTTTCGTCTTTGCGTTTATTGTTATAGCCTGGAGGGCCAGAAATTGTACGCCACTCTGCCATGGGCGAAATCTGACACGTCTTGTTTTATGAATTGCGGTGAAAAACTGCTTCACAGCTGTTGTGGCTGCTGGCAGGAGAAGCCCTTTCTCTTCCCCTACAAGGATTGGGAGCAGGGGGGGTTCAAGAGGTTGTGGCGGAACATTTTAAAAGAGTGGCAGGCTCTCACACTTCCTGGAGGTGGTGCCATGTTGTGACCAGGCCATTGGGCATCAAGGCCCAAGAGAGGCTGTATTTCCATTAGTGGGTCACATCATTCCATAACCTGCATTACCGCAGTTACCACAATTGACGCGTAGCTTATGCGCCGCCAAGAACCACCTGAAATTGTGACAGGGAATTAAGGCCAAGCTGTTTCCTGTCTGATGATGCGTGCACGCCACGGTCATTCCACACCTGTCTGTTGGCCAGAAAGTCCCATGGTATAAAAAAAACCTGGAAATGGATTATGAATCAGTGAAAACCTGCAAAATACTTGTAGATGATCCACATTATTGCGATACACTAAGTGGCCAATTATCAAATATTTTTGCACCCAACAAAGAGATCTCCACTCTTGAAAAAGAAATCCGGATTCACAGACTTAGTATTTCTAAGAAAGGCATCTTCTTACTCAAGTTGAAAAGTCTGCCTACCTGTGTGTGTTTTCTGTTTGAGTGAGTGTGGAAAACCGGAGCAAGCGATTAGAATGGGGAATGGGCATACTTTGGAAGTTTGGAAATTCTCACAGCCATTGCTGAGTGGAATTAAAGAAGATTTTTGCAGTAGTTTGTCACCTTGCAAGTAGTTTTTTTTTTACTTGTAACTGTGCAGAAGCAAGTTGGTGTATGTGTGTTTGAAGGGTGAGAGAGTAGAAAGGATCATCCCCAAACTGTATGGTAATGTCAGAGACAATACTTTTCAATCATAAATGAATGTTCCTGGTGGAAAAATACAAGAAATAAATAAAATGAGAATGAACTATTCTCTGTATAATTAAACAGAAGGATTTCCATAGCAGAAGATTAGGAATTAAAGGCATAGACCTGTAAATCTACCAGAAGTAACGATTCTAGGACCCAAACCTGAGAAAAACACAGTTTTGAGAATCATAAGACTATCAAATCTAAGCCATCAGTTTGCTTATTTCTTATTTTCAGATTTATGATTTTCTTTGTTAATCAGTCCTAAAAGCATATGTCAGCATGAATGGTTGGTTCCACTGTTCAGCTTGAGTAGAGACACCACCACTGCCCTGGGTCAGGGCAAGACTTGTCAAGAGGAACTAAATTAGCTGGACCCGATTACTTGATTGGGAGCTAGCTTAAGTGGAAATATTTTCTGGAATTATCAGACCAGTCTCTCACCACTGCGGAGGACTTCACTTGCCAGTGCTTACAATCCAACATATTTTATAGGAAGTAAGTACACGCATTGGTTCAAACAAACCACAAAAAAAGACACGACAATTTAATGCATATACATAAACCATCATGTGACACATTTCCAATCATGAAGCTAAAAGAAATCAATAACCTACGAGTAGACAGTTGAGGCCGGTGCAGGTAAGCGCGGTGGAGCGGGGCAGGGCAGGGGGGAGTTGACAGACGACGGAATAGGTTTTATTTATTTATTTAATTTTACCTATTCTGTCGTTTGTCAACTCCGCCCCCACCCCTCCCCCGCCCACCGCGCTTACCTGTGCCGGCCACCGCTGCAAGTAGAGATCATCGTACAGTAATCAAAGGCCATATTCACTACTGGTTCCAGTTCTCCTTGAAATATTTGGAGGATGCCTATAAGGAGCTACTGATTTCTAAACTAATTGATATGATATTATATGGTATGATATAGCATGATATGATATGATGTGGTATGATATGATATGGTTTGGTACAGCATGGAATGGAATGGAATAGCATGGCGTGGCACGGCATGGGTTGGTATGGTATGGTGTGGTGTGATATGTTGGGGTATGTTTTGTTTGCAATATTATGTGTCAGATGGAAGTTTAGGTATATATGGTAGTGTGTTTAAAAAGGCGACCAACATAAAATATCGTAAGGCACAGCAAAATATAGAACGGAACTATACAGCAATCAGACACAGACTACATCTATATTCAGCAAGGTTACAAGGAATATGCAATTTATACACTATCACAATCGGTGAGCTGATGAATTGATAAGGTTCTTGGAAACAAAGCATGGTAAATATGGTTAAGAGGTCATTCCACAATAGATTCCCGGGTCATAGCTCTATCTTCTCAGAGAATCCCCCATAGAAATCCCGTTCCCTTCACCACCCAGGGCGACCCCCTTCACTCTTACCTAACTAATGTCAGCATGTTCCCCATTACATGCCTCATTTGTACACACAGCAGCTTGTCATTTGTGCTCATCTGCACATGTGCTCACCAGGTATGCTGCTTCACCTTTGATTTCCAAGACTCTTAGCGGCATGTGTCAAACAGCCAAAGAAACTCAAATATGACTGGACCTGTCAAAAATTAGATTCCTAATTCAGCATACCACATGCACAGGTAAATGTCTTCCACAGGGTGCTATTAGAAAATCATCCATGTTTTTTTAGCCTGAGATGCCTGCATGGTAGAAAGAAAGGTATCTAGCACCAGCGACAACCTCAAATATTTACTTGGGTATGACGGTTTAGCCACAAATATCTGCAGTAGTAAACAGTATATAAAACAGAAGCTATTGTTTTTTTAAAATGATAACTTTCCAATTTTATAGCACGTCTTATTTCATGCAGTAGAACATTTTGTTTGGTAAGCAGAATCTTTTGTGAGCTGATTGATACATTTTTTATATTCTTATCCTGCTGGCCTTTCCCCATTGGCTTAGGGCATTTCACTGTCTTTCCTTGAACAAGCCAAGGTGCGGATAGTGATCACTTATCACGCGGGGTAGAGTATGGTGCATTGATTAGGATATCGCTTTAGCTCTGGGCCTTATGTACAGTTCTTTATTTTTATATTGACAGTTATTTTCCTTAATTTTTTAATAACACATGTAAATACACTCTGGTAAAAAATCTTGGAAATTTGATGACAAGGAAACTTCAGTCAGATCCTCACTCCGTATGCCTATAATATCCTCATAATTGGAGATGTATATGTGTCTTTCAACCACTGTTTGTAGAGAGTACATTGTATGAGATGCTTAAGCATTTATTTTGCCTGGAGACATCTTACAAAAAAAGTAGAGCTTTTGTAAGAACATTGGGATTATTGGGATAATTTCAAGGCAGATATAAATGTACAGTGTTCCCGTAGTCTAATCATAATGTAATAATCACGGTGATGGTTTTGAGTGAAGTTTTAAGTCATGATGAGACGTGGTTTATCTCCTTTATGCAGAAACAACCTACATTTATTTGGGGGCATAAATAAATAAAATTAGTCCAAACTATGGTCCTTGTGGTGCTCGCTGGGTCCACATATGTTTACTCAAAGATTTGACACAAGTTGCTATGCAATTCCTCATAATAACTCTGATATCCAAGAAATGCTAATGCATGTTGTCAGACACAGATTATGGTCTCTTTAAATGCCAGCATCTGGATTTTGACATTTAGAGGACATGGACATTAAGTAGTCTGTTGTCCTCAACAGATCTCTGTCCATTCTGCATTGTGTGGAGCTGATGAATATGCAGAAGTTGGATGTGTATTCCTTTTAATTTATTTTAATTTGCGCTATTTCTTTTTGTATGATTCAATGATGTTGTATACCTAACAGATCACAAGTAACAATCTAGACAAGAAAACGACATAATTATTGTCAGACCATTAACATCAAACCATGGTATATCCATATTACGAATTATGAAAACTCCCAACAGGCAGAAAATAAAGAAAGGGGGGAAAGGAAGGCACAGTGTGTGAAAGCAACAGACAGACCGGGTTGTGAGATGAACTGGAAACATTCACCATTTAGCCAGAATGTATCTCAAGAAAGGTTGGGCATGTATGTTCACATTTTACTAGTGATCTGTTCTCTAGGGCCCTCCTCATAGATTGTAGGCCTGGGCGTTGAACTCCGCTCCGTTCGCGGAGTTTTCTGCACTCCGCGGAGCTCGCGGAGTGCAAGAAAACCCCATTTCGCGTAGTGCAGCAGAGTTTTTTCCCCGCTCGCGAATGGTAAGTTCGCGAGCCCGAGCTGCCGCTGGGGTAGAATTTCTACCCGAGCAGCAGAAAGACCAGCGCCAACAGCAGTTCGCACTACACTCCGCCACTTGCGGAACTTCACAGAGTTTTTTTGCAACTTCGCGAAGTTCCACATAGCAAAACTCCGCGAACTACGCCCAGGCTTAATAGATTGCTTGGCAGCTCAGGACTAGGAGATAGCTTTCAACGTTTTGATGCAAAATATTACTCTTAGCTTAGCTCTTAGTGCTGTTTTAGAAAAGACATTGTAAAGTGTGACGGTGTCCCAATTTGCTCACCAAAAGCCAAGGCAGAAAGCTATTTAAACCCACAACTTGAGCTTCCACAACCAAAGAAATGTGCTCCAAAACCTCTTTCAAAAGCTTTTAAACTTCTTGTCAAACAACATCACATAGGTCAGCCTGGCCTAATTCGATGCTCCAAATCTAGCATGAAACCTACCTTAAAACGTTGTGCTTTCGACAGATTTTCAGACATACTTCTTCACAGGTACCAGTTTCTGCTCCCATCTGATTTAACACTGCTGTGGACTAGATGACTGCACACCACTCCAACCATACTGAACGTGTTCCAATGGACCCTTATTTTAACTCCATATTTACCTCAGTTATCCTATGAAGTAATCCATAGAACTCTGTCCTATTGATCCATCCTTATCGTTCAATACTTATTGCAAATTTTCTACTAAATCTTCCTAGAAACTCGATTACCAGCCATCCAATTCCACCATCCTTTTCTCACCATGCTGATTGCATCTATCATAGCAAGCTATCCATGACACTCCATGCTTGTCCGCTACACAGTTGAAGCATCGCTAGAACCCTACGCTTGTTGTAGTTATCCTACCAAGCCACCTATAACAGTCTGTGCCTACCAGATGTCCCTTTAAATCATTGATAACCACCCATGCTTTCTCAAGATATCCTAACACTCCATGCTTCCCGGCTATCCTTTCATCTGGTTCTTAGAACTGCACACTTATTGCGGCTTATCTACTAAGGCAGCCTTAGCACATCCTGCTTCCTGCAACCATCCAACCAAGCTATCATTAAAAAGTCATGTTTACTAATTACCCAGCGGAGCCATTCTAAGAATACCATACAGTACTCGTACCCTGCTGAGCTTTGGAAAGAGCTGAGGAGGCACCTCTTTAAAGAACACTACATTATATTGTAGTAACAGCCCACTTCTGATCTCAATTCCGCTTACCATTCGATCACTCGTTTACTGTTTTTTTGCGTTTGACCCTGAATTGTGCTCTGTTGTCTTTCAACTAAGTTTGCATACAAATACCACATACTGACTTACATACTTACATTCAAACATACATTCATATACCTACATATCATGTTTACAGGCCCCATGACCGAGATCCCCACAGACCTTCCAGCTACATTGTATACACCATACCTAATCAGTGCCGGACAGGCCTTTTATTCTACTGGGCATTTCTCCTGTGGGCTGGAGCCCTTGGAGGCCGGTTTTGAAGACCAAGACTACTCCTGGTGCCTTTATCACTTTCCCCAGCTCCACCAGGTTAACTGAAGCCGGCACAGGGAAGCTTCAAAAGAGAGAGAAAAAGAGGAAGGGTGGTGGAAAGTTAAGCAGTAGCGGCTGCTACCGAACAGGGCTGGTGAGGCAGGGGGGCAGAGGGAGGGGATGAGAAATAATTTTTAAAAAAGCACTTACCCATACCGTCGACCGCCAGCCGCTTCCTCTTCTTCCTCCGTCCTCCTGCCTGCACTCGGCAGGAAGCACACAGGCTCCCAGAATCCCCAGACCAATCACAACGCTGCCTTACAGCAGCATTGTGATTGGTCTGAGCGCTGTGGTTCGGCGCTCAGACAGGGGCTGGCAGGCTGTGCATGTTCTCCACCCAGGCTGTAATGCAGCCTGGGTGGAGAACATGCAGAGTGCGCATGACGGTTTGGCTGGCTGGAGACGGCTGGCTAAACCATCATGGACACTTTAGGTGCTGCCACCACTCCTACCCTTGTGACGCAGGGAGCCCAGCCCCTCCCGCCTGGCTTCAGCTGCAAGCTGAATATAGAAAACAAAGGGATAATAACGAACGTTATTATCATTTTATTTTTTGTATTCAGCTTGCAGTTGAAGTAGTGGGGCGATGCTCATCCCCCTTAGCGGAGGAGCCGCCACTGAGGTTAAGAGAAAAAGTGATCAGAGAAGCAACAGAGAGAGGATGGATGGATGGAAAGAAAGAGATGGAGCGAGGAGACGAAGGGAGCAGGGCTGGTTTGAGCATTTTTGCCAGGGCTTCTTTTGGTTCCTCAGTCCAGTCAAGTACCTAATATTTTTTCAGAAAGTTTTGATAAACATTGTTCAAATAAAATGCTTACATGTGTGTTAAGAATACATTACTGGCCTTATACCAGGTGCCCTACTATGTTTAAAATCAGTTGCAATCAGTGATTTCAAGCCAAAACCTACAGCTAATTTTAAACTACAGTTCCCAGTACAATTGTGATTCGTCACAAGTTGTTTTTACCCAGAATCCTCCGAGTAATATCTATGGCAGTTTGCATTGAAAAAATAGTGAAATGGGGAGTACTTTGTAATATTAGTCGCAAAGACCGCTGTGACGTTATATGTGAGACTGCAGGGTGAAAAACTCTGAAGCAGGCTAAAATAAAAAAACTGTAGGATAAAGATGCCTTGTGGTAACAGCAGCTCCCAAGGCGGTTTGTGCACCCAATGTTTCCCCTTCCCTCAAATTGAGGCTCTAAACCAAGATGGAAGTTAAGAAGAGAAACATAAAGAAAGAAAAAAATGCCAGAGTAACATTTGCTGTTAATTTATTGCTTAGAAGTAGACATATTTATGATTTCGAAGTATTGAGATATGAAGTGTACAATTCAAAACTAGCTTGAGAGTATCCTATTATGGAAGATTGTATAATGAGTACAAATGCAACAACCTTGTCAATAAAATCACACTCTTATGCTTTAAAAACATAGAAAAGATGGTTTTTGCAACCAAACCTTGCTGCAGCATTCTGTTTTCTGAGCAAAGGAACTGCACATTTGTTTGGGTTTACGTGATCTCCCTGAAATAAGTGGCTGGGACTGAAAGTTTCGCATGCTTCACTGCAGCTGGTTGCCGACATCTGTCATTCCACAGCAATACTTTCTGGATCCTGCCAGCGAGAGGAAAGCGCAGCCTGACACCTTTCATTTTCTCGAGGCATTTACAGAATAGAGAAATAGGAAAGACGCTGCTCCTTTGTGACTTCATGAAAGGAAGGTTTTTGTGTGACAACAGCAGCGTCAGCGACATCTTCCTAAGGGCACATCTTGAAATGTTTATATCCATATCACCATTTCTTATCCAGGCTTCAGGATGTTGTACCCAGGATAACTTTAGAATTAGAATGTGTGTGTGCCACAACACAAGCTAACCAGGGCCGGCTTTAGCGCTGGTGGCGCCCGGTGCGACAATCATTTTTGGCGCCCCCGCACCCCATGACCGCCTCCACGGATTCTCTCACTACCACCAGGCAAAAGTGCCCCTCATCTCTCCAATCATAAGTTATTGCTAAACGCAGCGCCCCACTTGAGGTCAGCGCCCCCTCCACAGGTCAGCGCCCCCTCCACAGGTCAGCGTCCAGTGCGGCCGCAACAGTCGCACTGCCCTAAAGCCGGCCCTGAAGCTAACTGTGCAGGTTGAGAGTAAGGGACGAACGCAGGTGATTGAGGGAAAAATGGTGACTATCAGTGTTTAATTTGTAAAAAAGCAAGTGTCAGGGCCCTTCTCAGGAGGCCACTGCAGCTTGCCCCACCCATTGCCCCTGTCAGCGCTATCAGTGATGGTACCAACAGAAGTATGAATTAATTAAAAAAGGGCCAGATGTATAAAAGGGTTTTACTAATTCTGTGTCAATGGGAAAAAGTGTTCATGCATATGGCCCAAAGTCTTTATTGCTTGAATAACAAAAATTATTGCAATTAAAACATCTTAGGAATCGGAGAGTATATAAAAAGACATTATCACATGTAGTTACCCGCCATACCATAACAATAAAACTATTTGTGAACATCTTTTTAAAACAGTGACAAAAATATCCTTGACAATTTATAATTGCATTCATATTTATACATTAAAACTGATTAACTTTATCAATCATTATACAAATCAACTATAAAATCTATTTGGACATGGGCCGGATTATTGCATATTAAAGTGCAAAAGTGTGGTAAACAACAATTTCATTGTGCAAACAGGCTATAAAAGTGCATCAGTAATTTCCATTGCAAACAAAATAACTTCCTTATTTACATTTCTAATTGTTTACCCTAGCAGCATAGACACTAAGGGGGAGATTTTCATACCTTTTGCGCTGGTTTAGTGCCACAAAAGTGACGCAAACTAGCACAAATTTTTATTTTCCTATTTTCTTTCCTGCGCAAAACTTGTTTTGCGCTGGAGAGTACCCTGTAAGTAGCGCAAAGCAGCGCGAAGCACTGCTTTGCGCTACTTTGCACCGAGGGGGCGTTACATGGGTGGTACATGGGCGTTCCCATGCAACCACCCATGCCTTTTGATGCAAAACCATATTTACAAAGATTTGTAAACATGGTTTTGCGCCAAAAGTTAACGCCCCTTCAAAGGAGGTGCTAACTGGAGAAATGCTTACATTTCTCTGTGCTTTTCTGACTTTTCATGCGTGCTGCACTGTGCAGCACGTATGCAAAGTGAGAAAAGCTTTGCATCGTGCCTAGCATAGTATTTTGTACAGGAAGGGTACCCTTCCTCTACAAAACCTATGCTACACTCATGCACACACCCTAGCGCGGCGGAGCTAAGGTGTGTGCATGGCACACGGCAGCTGAAATCAGCGCCAGCGCAAGGGAAAGGGGAGGAGAGAGCCATATCTCTGAAGATATGGCGCTCTCCTGCTCCCTCCCGGTCGCACAACGCAGCACAGACTCGCGGGGGGCTGGGCTGCGTTGCGTGACTTTAAAAAAAATCTCCCCCTTAATTCTCCAAGAGGCCGTAGAGTGCAAAAAAGCAGAACAAATGCATTCAACATTTCTCTGAGAGCCATGTGATTTGATTATAGTACATCTTGAACAGTCGATACCAAACACTTTTCAGCAGCAACTAAAAACTTAATCAATTGACATAGCAGCGGAATCGACTCACCCAACATAAGTACTAGCCATCACTTTCCTACAACGGTGACAATTCAGACTATTTCAGGTCACCCAAAGCTATAACGGTGGCTTGGGTGGCAGGTACTAGTAATTTTTTTATTGTATATTGAATTACAAACTGTGGTTGTGCTCATTTTAAACTTAGACAGAGAGTGCCACCATGTGGCAGTCTGTCATAAGTGCCAGTGTTGATAATTAAGTGCCGGTGCCGAACACCGGAACCCACAAATTAAGCACTGCTATTGGTGCTGTTTCTACGCGGCAGCCAAACAGAGTGTTGCCTAGGTGCCTTCTGTTGGGCGGTATCACCTAGGTGAAAGGTGGAATGGTTATCAAGTAACATCCACTGCTGACTGCTGTGGATGTATTTCACACCATTGTTTTTCACCCATCATGCCAGTTCAGAGAGGTGATCCCCATATCCAAATCCCCGTTGGTTCTGCTCCAATAGGAAGAGTCATTCCTGAGCTACCCCTCCAGGTCCCTCGAGATGCGACCATACACAACCCCAGGCTGGTTTCAGTGAGGGACAGCTTGAGTCCTGTGGCATAGTAGCATGGGGCCTATGTCGGGGCATACCCTTCACACTTAGGGCGTCACATTAAGGAAAACATTCATGAACCAATTGGACGGGGCAAAGGGAGGGTGATGAATTTTATGATATTATGAAACAAGGATAAAACCAAATGAAATCATTGCCTTTTACTGTGACCACCCATCGTTTTATGTGTAGTAAATAAAACTCTCTTACAACAACCTACACGTAACTGCCTAATGAATATTCCTGAGGTGGGACTCTGTTGCTTTGTCTTGGGATTCTCCCAATAGTGAGAGGCCTGCACATCAAATTAATAATTTTGATTATCACAACTGTTTAATGTTATTTGGAAAAAGACCATGAGCAAGCTGGGGGGAAAATATGTATTTGGACAAGTGCACCAAATTTGGCTTTTTTCACAGATGATGTCTACAACCTAAGCAATGCCACAAGAATACCTTATCACTCTTCACCGGTCTAGTCGTTCCAAAAGTAAAGTTCAATGAAGCTTGCAGCCAAATACATTTTAACACATCTGGTAATCTGATGCAAGTTCTAGTAATCTCCTTCACCCAGCTAGATAGAGGTAGTGGCCCTGGGGTGATGTTTTTGTAAACAATATTCTTGTTGCACAAATTTGTCAGGTGATATTTTTGCTACCAGTATTATGATATAGGATCTATTTCGTGAGCTTGATGGCCACGCAGCCCCAAAATTTTAATCTCATAAAAACAAAATTCCTTCTAAATGCAACAAAAAGGTTCCAATGCACCTGTAGCGATCCTGTCCAAACATTTACCTATCACTCCTCAGGTGCAAGGGTGCCTGCACTGTAAGCAGGATTGATTTGTGCAGGAAGGAACACCTTAATACACAAAAATAATCCCCTGAGGCATTTTCCTCTTTCTATGAGTGGTGCAGAATGCAGCATGCATAGAAAGAGGAAAAAACGAGGAGACATAAAGACATTTCTCCTCATTACGCCTCACCTGGGAAGGTGTAGCATTAAGACACATTCCCAGGTCTAACACTAATGGTAAATCTGGGAATGTGCCAAAGTCCATTAGTGGATGCATGGGAACACCCACGCTCCACCCATCGAATGCCTCCCTGGGGCAGAGTAACACAACGCATTGATTTGCGCTGCGTTGAGTTACTCCAAATTTATCAAGTCACTCAGGGCCTCTTAAGGTGGCCTTGCGTGGCATGATAAATCTACTTAACAGTTGCATTGCTCTTCTGCCCCATTGCGTGGTGCAAGGGCAACACAACTCTCAATCAATCAGGATTTATAAAGTCCGGCTAATCACAAAGTAGGATATCCAGGCACTTTGATAAACTCTTTGATAAATTTGCCCCTTAAGCTTTATATTGATAGCTATCTGAAGTCAAGCGCTTATGAACAGGCATGGGATCCAGGAATAATGGCAGCTTAATGCAATACTTAGGAAATTACTTTAATTACAGACTCCTATAATGGACCAATATGCTAAATATTGGAAATGTTCATGGAGAAAATAATCAACATGTTGTAAAACCATTTAAGCTGTCTAAAAAGAATGGTCAATGTGATTAAGTTATCATGCTAAATTCAGTTTCAGAGCTAACATTATTACTTTATGCAGAAACCATCTTTGGCATTACAGTTAAGAATAATGTGAAAGCTTTGTCTTGCGCCAATATTCCTGTATACCAAATCAGTTTGTTACTTTGATTTGGTATACATTTATTTATGTACACACAAACAGTGCAACATGTTTTTTTTATAGTTTAAAAGATTTTATGCAAAAGACATGAAAAAGAAAATAGTGAGAAAGGATAATATATAATAAGAGAGCAAAAACAGATCTCAAATCATCTATTTATCCTGTATGTTAATTGAGAGATTTCAGAAATAAATTCTCAAATCTGAGTATAATTCATGAAATTTCTTTACAGCTACCCAATTGGCTATGCATATTCTCTTCATATTCATAATATTTAGGCAAATCAGAAAATCATGACTGCATCATTGGTGGATGTTTAACAATCTAGTCTGGGAATGACTGAGCTGCTGCTAATGTAAATGTACATCCACACAAAATAATTGTGTGCTGTGCAATCATATCCGTATAGAAAAGAATTAACCAGTTAACTCGCACTTGTACTTAAGCATATGAGACAGTGACCTTAAACAGTATTCACAGTTAACAAATCAGAGGGGTGTTGAAGGCACTTGTAGGTAGTCTAAACATGGAAACTCTCCTGGAACTCTTTTCTAAATCACTGCTATACTTTTCAAAGTGGTTGCAAGTGTGTTTCCCCAGTATTAGTTAGAATTGGAGAGGAAGTGGTCACAAAGGGAGATTAGGATGATTAACATCTTCTTGGTCTTAGTGGTGGGAAATTACACATATTCATGTTAGGTTACAGTTGCGTCAGATACAATTGTAGTTAAAGTGAGCATATACCTGTGGAGAGGTGTGGTGCAGCGGCCAGGGCAGCTGACTTCGGAGCACAGGGCTCACGGTTCGATCCCGGCTCCGACGGCAGCTTAGCTCTGCACCATGTGACTCTGGGCAATAGCTCACTTAATTTCCACGACGGCCCCCAGCGCCTTGAGACCCGTAAGGGTGAGTAGTTCGCGCTTTACAAATACGGATTTATTTATTATTATTACCTGGAGAGGGGATTTTAAAGTTGAAAGAACATTTATTTTGTATAAAGGGCTCTATTGGAAAAAACCATAATGGGCTAACAGAGTCGTTTGTAGGTAAAGATATTTGACAGTTATCCTGATAGTAAATATGGTAGAAAGAAGTATATAGTAGACATGTATGGTAGGGTTCTGTATAGGCCTGCAATAGGTTTATAGTAAAAATGTACGAAAGCGCTAAAGGATGATGAAAGGAGGGGAAAGAGTGTCGAGGTCTAACTTGAACGTCTTGCTGCATAGAGCAGCTGACCAGTTGTAGTTTCTTTGATACTTGTACTTTTCAATTGACAGACGTTATAAAACTGGATTATGTTAAGAACAATATTCATTCTGCACCCAGGAATATGTATTGTTCCTTTTTATATGTATGTGTGTGTACCTTTTTCACAAAAATATATACATATCAATCAATCAAATCTTTATTTGGCAATTAATGCTATAAAAGCACATATGAATCAAAACATCAATACATTAAGACATTAAAAACCATCAATAAAACCATTGATAAAAAATTCATGTAAACATGATCCATAAATAGCAGCATGCTAGCAGCATGTAAGCATTGCCCATGAATAATTTCTTTAGAAAATGCATAAAATACAATCTACTAAAAGTCCAGGCTCAGATTAACAAATGAGTAAAACATAGATGATGTGTCCACTTGATCGCAGAAATAAAAACATTGTCTGTATGGTGCTACCCCAAATGGCCATTGTGTATCTACACAATGCCAGCACAGTATTCAAGTCTGTAACCTTCTCTGCCTACGACTCCACATGCACAACAGGAAGTGAGAGACAGTAAAAACGATTGGAGGTGATGTGTTGGATCTAAGAATCGTGAAAGCTGACCTATAGTCTCTTATCCCCATGCTGCAGCACAGCTGAAATATCCATTTCCTCCTGTGGGTATGATAATGTGGGCAAAAAAAAACAGAACAGGGTCAATGAACTCCTTTAACTCAGGGCAGGAGGGGCAAGTCATATCAGGATCGATAGAGGGACGCTGCCATTTGGCAGTAACAGCATGAAGCAGCAAAGTCCCAATACGAAATCTGATATACAGGATTTTTGCAAGCGGGGACTGAGTGGCATCCATGTACTCTTCCAGGGAGTAAACATCTTTAAACGCTAGAAAAGCTAAAGTCAGAGGGCGCTCTCTCCCATTTCTATTCAGTCCTCTATCAATATACCTCCAATAGATCCCCTTGAGGACAGACTTGGTTATGCTACAAGTAATCTCAAGGTTCGCCCACAGATGCTCACTATCATGCCCAGTCAAGCGAGATTTGATGAACCCAAACCAAGAAATCCTATTGGCCCCAGGGTGACTTAGGATCTCCTCCAAACCCATCCGATATGGCGCTAGGTCTTCAGAGGCCCAGACCGTCTTCCAATACAACACAGCTCTTTGACCCTCTCTATGTGCGATCGATCAATGTCCAAGATCTAGCAGGAGAGGGAGACACAGGGTACTACAGTGAAGACTAGTTAAAAGCTGTACAAATCAGTTCTTCACCAACTCCAGGTCATTGACATTCTCATGCCCCCATAATTCTCCTACATATAGCGAATGCCCAAGTGCTTGTAAATTTGGAGGGCCAGAGACAGTGGTCGAAAGCTAGAGCACTGAAAAGACCTCAGGATGCCTCCTGTATAGTGCTCCAGATTAAGTTTACTCTTCTGGATCTGTGCAGACCAGCCAAAGTGCTCCGTAAAAGTGTACCCCAGATTTTCAAGAGTACACACTCTCCCCACAGGGACACCATCAAGGGACAGGTGTGGGTGGGTTGTTTGGCAAGGGTTCAGAACCATATACTTAGTCTTTTTAAGATTGATCTTGAGCCCTCTTTGCCTGCAGAAGGCACTAAACTGTGCCAGCAGATTTTTTATGCCCATGGGAGATTTGGAGACCAGTAAGGTGTTGTCCACACACAGGTACGTCAGGAACTTTCTGTTGGCCAAACTCGGGGCATCCTGCTTGCACAGCTCTAGATGGGCCACCAGGTTGTTTATATATACTAGGAACAAGGTTGGAGCAAGGATGCACCCTTGCCTCACTCTCCGAGTAACTAGGATGGGCACTGTCAATACCCCTAGGGTGCCACATCCAACTTGTTGCGTAGTTCATCTGGTGCAATTTACTGATGACATCAACAAGGAATTTTGGGGCTCCCAGGTCGGTTAAGACTTTCCAGAGGGCCTCTCTCAGTACAAGGTCAAAAGCCGATCAAAGGTCAACGAATACTACACAGAGATGTCCTCTTCACAAAACAACAAATTTCCAGTAAATTAATTGCAATCCAAATATTTGGTCAGTGCAACTAGTCCCTGCCCTGAACCCTTCTTGTAAGGGAGTTAACAAGCCCACATTCTCAATCTAATCTTTCAGCCTGTCCAACAATATCCGGCTAAAGAGCTTCTGCAAGCTGTCAGTAAGGCTGATTGGCCAATAGTTGGATATATATATATATATACATAAAGATATGCAGAGTATAATATGCTATTTGTTACAATTGTGTGGTGTTGGGAGGGGCCATGGCTCACGAGAGGCAAAGCCTCCAATGGGTCATTCTGCCACTCGAATCCCTCAGCAAAGGTAAGAAATAGCATACTAAACTCTGCACATCTGCCTGTACAGTTTATGCCATGGAATTGTTTCAGGTGTGTTTTTTTGTTTTTTACGCTATTTAACCAAAACCAGGATGCAACGGGTTATATTTGTGTCGTAAGTTGAAATCACATTGAAGAGACCCTCTGACTATGAGGAGAGTTGTTTCCATGTGTTAAGTAATTGTAATATGCAATTTGTGAACAGTAAACTGTGTGTTTCTCATATCAATTTTACTCTGGCGTGGTACTAAACTGAAACTGTGTTATCCCACTGTTAATAATAATAAATGTGTTCGCTCAGTAGTAAAATCTGCTTTCTTATAAATATATATTCTCTAATGTTCTCAGTAAACTGGACTGCCACAATAGTTAACCATGTGTCTCTCTGCCCACAGGTCACCGGCCTTTCCAGTGCAGATATTGCCCATACAGTGCCTCTCAGAAGGGGAACCTGAAGACCCATGTTCTGTGTGTCCACCGCATGCCTTTTGACAACAGCCAGTATCCAGACCGCAGGTTCAAGCGCTCCCGAGTTGACTCAGAGACTTCTGCGAACTCCGAGGAACCTGTGTCTGTGAAACCTGGGAGTTCTTTAGAGCTAACAGAGGAGGGCAACAGTGCCCAGGAGTAATGCAGCTGAACAAATCAATCTGTATATTGCAATATTATTTTACAGCCTTTTTTAGATATGCATTTGGGCAAGGGTGTGCTAACGGCATACCAGGCAAAGAACACGGTTGGATTTCCCAGTAATGCCGAGACTATTTGAGGCAAACCACCCCCACCCGCCACACGCCCACGAGGCATGGCTGCAAAACTGTTACCTGGCGACAGGCACTTCCTAGCAACGCAGGTGGGATAACGGAACAGCTATTTAAAAATATGAGGAGGTCGGTATTTATTGTAAAAGCAGGGCCTTTCAAACTTTAAAGTAGCCTTTGTCCAAAAATAATGCTCTTAACAGAAAAACGATAGCATGGCAATGATTTAATGTTGCCTTGAAGATGGAAAGGCTGCGTTTTCATTGTTGAAAACACCTTTATAATATGACACCAGCTGCTGTCATTTGCCTAGCATAGTAATGAGATGTGTTGGTAGACTGTCCTGGTGCCAGTCTGGCTGGAGCTGTCATTGCAGAGAAAATCGATTCAAGTGGTGTTGCAACTGCACTAAAGGAGAAATCTTAGACGGCCACGAGCTGGGGTCACTACTGACCTGGACTGAGAGGGATTAGCGTTGTGCATTTTCAGTTCTTTTCTTATTCTTTTAAAAAACGGTCAAACAAATCAATGGGCTAGAATGACAAGCTTTGGAGATATGTCGAGAAATGTTCTTTTTTTAGAACACATTTGGCTGAATCGAGGCAGAATCTGTTAATCAGTTTTTGTTTTTGTAGTGAAGTGAGTTACAGTAGGAGGCAGGTACCGAGCAGTAGGGCTCTGTTTGGAGAAGAAAGCCAGCCTTCCCTGTAGCAGGAACCAGGCTGGGAGAATTTAATAGCATCACAGAAGATTTGGTTTCGTTAGGTACTTGAATGAAGGATTCCTCGAGTCACGTTTCGTTTTCATTTATATGTTTTTTTTATGTGTTTACAGACACAGTGCAGGAGTTTCTTTCTGAAGAACGCTCTTAAGAAGTAGCTTGAACTAATACTTATGAATGTAAACTTTGTGTGCTCTGTCTTTAATGAAGATACACAGTGTTTCAGAGAAATATTGCTTTGTTTTTGTAAAACAAATAACAAATGTGTTCTATATTTGTGCAGACTGTGGCTTTTCTACGGAGTGGGTTCTTCGAAATGCAGCAACTTCTTCACCATATATGCAGCTTTAGCAAGCCTGTACATTATATATGTATAAATATGTGTGTGTATGTATAAATATGTGTGTATGTATGTATGTATATATATATATATATATATACACACACAAGCATATATATAGATATACATATGTACACACATATATATGTATATATACATTGAAGATGGTACATATATATATATATATAGAAATATATATGTGTTGAGTATGGAAAATGTTCTATTGCAAATGAGCTACAGTGGAATATAATGCTGGCCCTTTTAATGTATTATTTGTCAGGACAAGGTTGTTGTTTTCCATTTACAATAATCGTGAAATAATAACTTTCCAACCCCAATCTTTCAAACTTAAAAGTCAGTGTATTTCAGCAGAGTTGGAGTAGGAATGAAATAAAATGTTACCTCTAAGGAGACGCAGGAGGAGAATCACAATTTCTGCCCAGTAAAAAACATTTGTGGAAAAAGACAACTGGACATTTCACCCATCACTATCTGGGAGCACAGAGTAAACCCCAGGGCCTTAATGTGTCAGCTCTGCCTAACGCAGTTTGCTAGAACTCCTAGACTGAAATCAGTGTATATAACAGATAGTGAAATAATCCTCTCTCTAGCTCAAGCCTGAGACCTGCAAGCTTGCCTCAGGCTGAAACAGTGGCATGTTGGCACACGCTACCTGGAAAAGATGTCACCCACCTGAAGAATCTGTGCCAACGCGGTGCCGGCATAGTATCAAACCACATGGCTCAGCATGGACCCACGCGACACGGAGGGAGCTGCTTACTTGCTTTTTTCTAGTATAGTTCTCACTGCCTTACTAAAATCGAGTTGATGAACTTAATGCAACTGTTTCTATGGTCCTCCTGAGGGGACTGAAATGTTATTGAAAACTTTGACTGTAGTAAGCTATAGGGTTTTAACTGCACTACTGTGTTTGGTGACCTTGTCAGTCGCTTGCTTTTGTGTGTTTGCGCCGCATTCAGTATCCTAGAAAAAAAAAAAAACTGAAAGTAAGAATAACACATTCCATTTCTTGCACTTTTTTGAGCTCTTTCAGTATTTTTTTTTGTGTCTTCTGAGCAGTTTCAGATACAACAGGCAATAATTCTGTTTGTGACACTGGAAAACATCCTCCTGTTCTTTGTGATGTGTGTGTTGAATCCATTCAGTCAGGTGCTACTGTCCCCCCAACCTTGCTCCTTCCCCCTCATAGACCATTTTCCAGAGCGTTTGTAACCTGTAACACAAACAAGTGACAGAAACAGTGAGGAATTGTCCTTTCTGAGTACCATCCTGCTTCTCATATCTAAACATGTCACGTTCTTTCTCTGTAACTTCTGTAGTCTGTGATACTGGTCATAATACTGTCTACATTCCTACATGGAGAAACAAGAAAATCTATCTTGGAGGCAACTCCGAGACCAATAGAGTAGAGGATTTTGTTGCTATGCTTGTAACAAGTAGAAAACTTTGTATTTAAAGTTTATTCTTGGTCATTATTTATTATTACAATACATCAGTTGACAGAATTTTATTCTGGTATAGAAGTATTAAAAGTTGTTTTTTTTCTCAGCAATGACTTGTTTTTTTCTGCTGTTAGAATAAAAATGTCTTTGAAGCAGTACCGTTATCCAGTGTTTTACGCAATAAGATCTCTACCTCTGGGGAAAAAAAATGTTTTACTACTCGCTTGTGTTTGTCAAAGACAGGTATATTCTTTTGCATATTTATAAAATTTCAATTTGAATCACCATTTGCATCTTTGGCTGATAGGCAGTTACCGTGGTGCATCAAACTCTATGTGTACGGACCATTTCCGGGCTCCTTAAGATTAACTGACTAATTGTACAGTATAAACTTATATGTATGTATATTATATATACTATTGTGCTTAATTAAACTATTGTGGCAAACAGTTTTGTCATGTAGAAATAATTGATTTTCATAGACCTACATATATAACTAACAAAACAGCTATAAAGATTGGCAAGTAAATATTTTTCTAATATTGATTTTAAACAGTTTCAAATGTGTTTTCTTAACCAGACTGGACACTCAACTTTTAATATAGAACTAATTTACTCCACAGAATGTGTATATTGAATTTAAACATTCTGAGTGTCACTTATGGTAGTACATATCAAAGAAATTGAAAAAAATGAAAAATGCACGTGCCCTTAACTTGCCACCAGGATGAGGTAATTTTACTTCCTGTATGGTTCATTTTATGCTTTTGTCCTTAAAACATGTACAGAAATGGATGGTCTGATTTTTGCATCTACTACACAATGGAATACATATGAATAACTCACTTTAGCTACTTTGTTAAATGGAATATAAAATGTTCGAGTTGATTGCAAAAAGTACTAAATAATTTTTGAAGAAGATCAAAAAGGAAATTTAGGCTAATTTGAACCCCAGGGTCACGACACAACGAACAACATTGAGAGCCTGCAATTAGCAACACACTTTTATGAGCAAGAACTCCAAAATACAATGAGGCTATTAGCAACCAACAGACAGTTTAGCTTTATGGGATGATAGTCTGCTGCAAAGGACAATATAAGTCATTAAATACCCCGCCTTCAGTTATATGCTTCAGCCCCAGGCAAGGGCCTACGACAAGTGAAAGGACATTTAACAACTGGTTAAGTGAAAGACACAATGGCTGCAATCCCTTTAAATTATTCTACTTCCCTTGAAAGCAAACTCTTTTACATTAAACTGGGGAAAGGAAATGTAAAACATTCGAATATCGGGGCTCATGGCTATAGTGTCCATTATTCCTCCTTTGCCATGTCTTGGTGAACATCAACATCCAAATTTTCTTAATATATTTCATGTTCAAAAAGTGAAATGTGTGGGAGCCACTTGTGTTTAACTAAAATGTATCTAAAAAATTGGAACGTCACCAGGACATGGAAGGCTTAGATCCGACTGGTGAATATCAGTCAAAAATATTTGCATATATCTTAACTGGCAGCACTCTTTTCAGCAGGAATGAGTTGATGCCCTGAGCTGGAAAGGGGCACAACCCTGTAACTTAATGGGCCAAGATAAATATGATTTCTGAGGAGATGGGTTCTAACTTGGAGGACTGTTAAACTATTTGTAGGGTTAACCCACACTGTCTAAGTTATGCCCACACCTGTTTGCTTCAGGGTAAAGTTTACAATGATCCAAAATTAAATTCTCATTAAAACGAAGATTACAGCCAGTCCTATAGAGAAAGGTGTTCCCAAAGAGGCAGCATTTTAGTTCATGGAGCTGAGTGACTTAACCTATCAGGCAGGTGTTACAAAAAGTAATCCCTCTCCCTACCAATCGGCCCCACATTGTGAGTAGCCCGTTGTTGGGGGTGGTAATTCCATACCCCCAGAGTTAATGATATTAGAGGAACAGTTAACTCAGAGGTTTAGGAGTTATTAGCGTTTAAATGTGCAGGTTAAAGTGGAAAATGAGGATGTACTCAGGAGTTGGTCATTCTTGATCTGTTTCCCCTTGTTGTTCCGTTGTTCCCTGTAGTAGATCCCTCAGAGATTTTGCCTTCTAAAAGCAGCTGGAGTGATATTACCAGACATCAGACTTTACGTAAATCTCAGAATCTTTGAATGGTGTTACTGACACCACCAGAGATTCTCAGAAACTTGCCAGGAGGGGCATCATGGTAAATCTAATCAGTGGGACCTCATGCCTACCGATGGAGCTCAACATCCAGCATCCGGGTACCCTTAGTAGAGGATGAGAGTCCTGTCAAGGGCTGGGGAGTAATTAATTTCCATCGGGCATTTCTCTAATGTAAATCAGTCCCACCAGTGTTTCGGTAATAATGCAGTACATTCCAGAGCTGTGTTGGATCCCTGAGGATTTTGAAATGTAAGACATCACTGCAATTTTACATCATACCAGCAACAAGACAACACTGCATTGGGAGGTGTCATTATTCCCTTTTTTTTTCCCACGAAACCCTTAGGCATTCCCATCCTCGTCATGACCGTAAGAAAAAAGGGACACTCTAAAGAGTCGGAGGCCTTTTCGGTGTCTAATAAAACCGTGAACAATGTGCGGAGATTTAATGCCGTTGACCTATGGGGGAAAAACCCCGACTGGGCCGGCGAGATGATACGGTCAAGTAAAAGGGCTAACCTTAGTGCGATCATTTTGGCAAGAATTTTGTAGACAAGATTCAAAAGCGATAGCGGCCTGTATGAACCACACATGAGGGGATCTTTCCCAGTCTTGGGTAAAAGAATTATTACTGCCTCCCGCAGCGTGGGTGGCAATTCTTTGCACTCAAGTGCTTCATTGTACACCTCAAGCAGGTAAGGAGCTAAGAGGTCCTTATAGATTTTAAAAAATTGCCAGTGAAACCGTCAAGTCCAGGGGCAGTCGAGCCATTAATGGCATCGATTGCGCTTACGATTTCCTCAGCGGAAAAAGGCTCCGCCAAGAACTCTTGCATCCCCCTTTCCAGCCAAACAGGTGCGATCTCAGATAAGTGTTCATTGCGGACCTCATCACTGTGCGCCGCGCGCAAAGAATATAGCCCAGTATAGTAGTCTAAGAATACGTCCCGTATCTCGCAGGTGTCAGTCAGTGTCCTGCCATCAGGGGAACGAATACAGGGGATGGAATGGAGACCCATAACAGGCCGCAGGAGATGTGCCAGGGTACGGCCAGGTCGGTCGCCCTCACCATATCGCCGTGCAGCGGCTTATTTGCTTAAAAAACGTGTCTCACGTTCTGCTGCTTCTTTGAACTAAAGTAGGAGTGTCAAACGGTGATTCCGATTGGCCTGAGTAGGTTGCGCCCTATGCTACACGTCTAGCGCCTCGAGCTGCTGCTCAATGCGAGACAACGTGCCCCTTAGATCCTTCAACACTCCGGAATGTTTCGCAGTACAGACTCCGCGAATATATGGGCTTTAAATGCTTCCCATAGTACAGCTCACTCCTTTACTGAACCTTTATTGAGCTCAAAGTATTCTATAATAGCTGCACGGAGTTCGGCATTGAACACTGCATCCATCAGCGCCTGACCTGGGAATCTCCACTGCCTTTCACAACCCTCTGGCCTAGGAACCTTGATCATAAGTACAACTGGGGAGTGGTTGGAAAGCGTTCTGGGAAGGTGCTTCGACTCCCGGAACCAAGAAATTAGATTTGGGGACAGCAACGAGAAATCCAGTCTGGTCCAGGTTTCATATTGTGCCACGTAGTGAGTGTAGGCTGCTTCCCCAGGGTGGCAGAGTCTCAACACATCTACAAACCCAGCGAGTCACAAAGCTCCAATAATGCACGGCGAGGACGCGGCTTGGGATCAAAGGAGCCAGCTGTACTATCCCTTGCTGGGTTTAACAGTAAATTAAAATCTCCGCCCATACAAATGTAGTCTGCGTCAAGCTGCAAGAGTTGCGTGTGGAGATCATGGAAAAAATCTGGGTTGTCTGTATTCGGTGCATAAACACAAACAAAGGCCATCCGATAGCCCATTAAGCACCCCGTTACCATCGTATAGCGACCTTCACCGTCGTTACGGACAATTTCCACCTGAAAGGGCAAGCGCTTATGTAACAAAACAGTGGTCCCCCTAGCGTATGTACTGTAATTTGCGAAGTAGCGGTTGGGGCCCCAGGAGGAGGCAAAGCAAGTGGAGGGTGACTTCGGCTAATGCGTCTCTTGCAAGAAGGCGACATCTACATGATGATGCTGCAGATATTTCACAACCTTTTTCCCTTTTCTGATATTATTAAGTCCCCGCACGTTCCAAGTGATCAATGTAAGGTCCGAGAATGCGGCCAGCCTACTCCCAGAAACCATAGTGACACCTCAAGTCTAATCGTGTATGTGTGTGGTAGCAAGTGTCAACTCGATCATGGTGTACGTTTAACTGTGTGCGCAGTAAAAAAACCCTACAACAAATCACCCCGCACCCCCCCACCCATCCCAAAACCGCACGCCCAATTATGTAGAATCACAAACAGTAACAATAGATGCATAAGCCCTAACTGCTACAAAGTGTGAAAAAAAGAAAATTTAGTATGTGCGGAAGATGCAATGTCATTAATCATTCTGCTAGAAAACAGTTTACCACTAGCCACCGATCCGCGGTGCGATAGAGAGCCCCTGGCAGGCTCTTTGGCGTTGCCACTGGCATGCGCTTTATAGTCTTGGCAGAAGGCCTGTGCTGCAGAAGGGGTATCAAAGACTCTGGACCTGCCGTCCACGTCACCCGGAGGTGCGCTGGATATAGCATGCCATAACGCAGGCCCAAATTCCGGAGCGTGGCCTTCACACCAGTGTATTTTCTTCTCACATCCTGGACCATAGCTGTGAAGTCGGGGAAAAGCGCCAGCTTAGAACCCTGCCAGTTCGTGACACCATATTCCCTGGCTGGTCTGAGCACTGTGTCCCTGTTGCGGACGTTCAGCAGACGGGTGATTATAGGCCTGGGAGGGCATCCCGGGTTAGGTCTAGGGCCAAGGGAACGATGCGCCCGCTCCACCAGGAAGGTGGGGGTGAAAACGTCCTTGCCAAACAGATCAGTAAGCAATTTTTCGACAAATAAGTCCATTCGCCCCACATTAGTGGACTCCGGGACCCTTAAAATGCGAATATTATTGCGCCTACTGCGCGCTTCCAAATCCTCGTTCTTCAAGGCCACGGTTATAAGTATTTTTTCCATCCGATCAAGGCCTTTTCGGGGACAGCGCTGCGCCATCTTCCAAGTCCGACACCCTCCCTTCGACATTGTCCAGTCGTCTTTCATGTGTGTTCAGCTTGGCCCCCATAGTGTCCAGCCGTTTTTCTAGGGCGTCAAAACGCCCATCCAGCACTCTGAATCCTGCCCTGAGCTCTTGCATCAAAGCCTTTGAGCTGGATGAGGTAGTGTTCGAAGGAGCACCCTCCGCACCCCCTCTGCCATATTTACTGCAGACTCTACAGGCGCAGTGTCAGGGGGGCCGAATTGCAGCAGACGCTGTTTCAGGTTTTTTCATCCCATATCCCCGACCCCTGACACAGATGCAGCCTCCACCCTCCCAAGAACTGCAAATGGAAGGCGACTACTCAGGCAGCAGTGAGGGGGGGGGACAGTCCAACCAGAAGGCACTTCTCAGGGTAGGTTAACACAGTCACAGCGGGAAATGAGGCTACCCCGTGGCCCGCTAGTACCCAGTGGCCGATGGGCAATGGATCTCACTCAATGGGGGGAGTCTTGTTTATGCCAGAGAAGGGGGGGCACTTACTCACACTCGCCGCCGCCGATTCCAACAGCAGGCCCGGGTCTCTTCAATCGGTGGAAGGCCAATATCGGAGGGGTGAGGCACACCGCACTCACGTTGGTGCAAGCTGGAGCTCCACGCATCACCACAACGGCGACTCGCACCGCCAAGCTGCCGCACGGGCCAGGACTACGGCCAGATCAGCCCCCGGCCACAAGCGACCTCCAGACTCACCCGCAGTTCGGCACACCGCAGGGACTCCGAGGCCAGGCAGGCTAATTTCCTGAAGAGCATAGGGGGGGCCCACATGCATCTGCGCATCGGCCCGCAAACTGGATCGCCGCCGCATACGAGTCAGCGGCACTCGTTATCTCCAGGCCCACTGTAGGCGCGTCGGCCGGCACGCTCTCCGGAGCAGCCCACTAATCCAGGCCGCGTGCGCACCCGCGGCCTCCAGGCCCCGCAGGCCGACGCAGGCAAACGCTGTCTCGCACGCTCTTCACCTCCTCAGCTCTCCCCCATACGGCGTCCAGGATCTCCACTTTCGGTGGAGCCCAATTTCAGGGCAAATTAAACAGGATGAGTGCAGGATAGGGCGAGGATATTGGGCTTAGCGGCGGAGCTTCAACGCTGCGCGACCATCTTGGTCGGTTGCTTAGCCACGCCCCCCTTATTCCCTTTAGTAACGAGGCATGGGGTGTTTAAAATACTTAATGACAACGGTGCATAACAAATTGCTGTAAGAATAGGTGAATGGGTCTTTCTCCCAAGTAAGAGTAGCATTGATGTCAATTCACAAGAATGCTACGGTTAGTGCAAGTGATATCATACTCCCTATAAGTCCCTCATGACACTGCAGTGTTGACCCCTTGTCCCATCCTTAGCCACACAGCATCCTCCTATTTGCTATTGAGAGGATACACGAATGGTAGTCCAGACTGGAAACTAAAAAAACTAAGGAAAGATCAAGTGCCCTCTTTACTTGCTGTTCCTTCTTCTGCCTTCGTGAGCCCTGAGACTAGTGGAGAACCCAAACTGGCGTTCGTGAACAGGTGTGTAGTTGGCGGATGCTGAGGCGTGGTAGATCAAACACGACAAGTGTAAGGTGAACTTCAATTAGTCTTTTTTTTAGTTTTTAAGCTTTTTTAAGCCCCGCTGCTGAGCTCCAATGTGGGAATCATAAACACAATCTCAATGAAATTATCATGGTTTACCTTTCTGGAAATGACTGCAACTTCTACCAAAAGGGAAGCATGCTTTTAGGGGGGGGGTATGAAAATTGGCAAAAATACAGTGTAGTGCCTTAAAAAAATGCACCCCAGCTGAGCATGCCAGTTAAGAGACTGGGCAAAGTTCTGTGGTTTTTAACCTGTTGCTGTTGTTAGATGTGTTAAAATAAAATAAACAAAAACACTCAGAGAACACGGAAATTACAGCAAAAGGAGGATGGAAATTGAAATGATCCCAGAGTGAAGTGTTTTGCTGTTAATACAGGAATACAGAGCAAGAGACATTTAATGGGCTCTATTTTTATTATACTATGCTGAATAATTAAGTTTGAGGCTAAGTGTCACACAGATTTATCTTTTAATTAAAAAAGCATGGTTCACGCATATTTGAGTGGTAGTCCAAATAAATGCAATGTAGAAATTTATGTTTGTTTATCTAGGTGTTAATTACCTAGAGATTGTTCCGGATTACCTCTTTTTGTAAAGTGTCATAGGCTCATGTCACAAGTAATAAAGCTTACCGGTGTAACCGTATCAATTTGCACACGGTAATGTTGGTGTGACCCAAGGAAAAACGCCTTAAAGTGATGCTCTGTTTATTTCTCTCATTCCTTTCTTCGAACAAAACTACACATTGTGTAAAAAATCATTTAAAAAAATGTGAACTAGGAGAGACTGCTAGAAATATATATTATATGCTTTATAATTATTTACGCAATGTTTATTTATAATTTTTTTATGCAAAACAATACGATTTATGGATCTGTATAGTGCTAACCTACCAGCTGCATATTTGGCGTATGAGCTAGAAATGTTCAGACATGTAAACATACATGAAATTGAAATGGGCGTGATATTATTAGGCACAGCTTTTACATCTCTTCCTCACTCTGGACGTAGAGCTTAAATTAAAACCCCGAGCTGTTGCGAGAATCCGGGCAACATTCATCAAGCTGTTGTCAATCAATTCTTCATTTGAAATCCGATATTGTGCGACGATAATTTGCCATTTAATGCCTTAACGGAAAAGCAAACAACTAGAAAAGAAAGACAAATCATGTTTTTTTAACATCTCATTTTAAATCACTTTATTGTGGTCTGAATCCTAAAATGTGTAATTATTCGTCATTCCCATACTTCTTCCTTGTCTCTGCTGTGCCTTTTTATGTTGGGTTTCTTCGATCTAATTACTGTGTGTCCCAGTCCTTATCACTTGTTAATATAAGAAACTATGGGGCGGAACGAACATGGGTCACGTTGGGATTGATGATTGCCAAAAGGAATATTGCCCGGTTGTGGAGGGCTCAGATCCCCCTAGTATAGTAGACTGGGCCAAAGATATGGATTGGTGTATGGTGACAGAAAAATCCATTTACGAAGCCAGGGGGTGCCCGAACAAATGGACGCAAATTTGGGGGCAATGGAATGTTCACAGGGGAGAGATTTGTGAACCTCCGAGAGCCAGAGAAGATATCACCAGTGGGACTTGACTCTGTAACTGTCAACTTCACTTTGTGACGTGTATACTTCATGGAACCATTCAAGATGTAGCTTTTCTTGCCAGATCGCATGCAATTGCTTTACCTATGTACCATGCCTTATTTTTCAATAAAAAGAGTAAAAAAAAAAAAGAAACTATGGGGCATATTTCCGAGAAAATGTCGGAGCGAGGAGCTGCGCCAAATTTGGCAGCGCTGCGCTCCGATATTTTCAAAATGCAGGGATGCTCCATATTCACAAGAATATGGCGCGTCCCTGTGTTTTCCTTAGCGCGGGTGCTAAATTTAGCTGTCTAGCGCCAATGCAGGCACCCTTTCACCATAGTGCAAGGGTGCCTGCGTTGCAGGGAATGATTGTTTATGTGCAGTAAGGTGTGCCTTCCCGCAAAAAAAAATCCATAATGGCGATTTGTTACTTCTCTGTGTGATGCATTGTGCAGCTCACATAGAAGTAGCGTATCACCATGATTTAATGATTGTTTATGTGCAGGAAGGGACACCTCCCTGCACATAAGCAATCATTAATGGCATCTTGTTCTTTTTATGTGTGCTGCAGAATACAGCACACATAGGAAATGCAAAAACGAGGAGAAATAAAAGTATTTCTCCTCATTGTGCCATTCTAGTGCCTACTCTTGCAGGACGTTAGTTTTTGGCGCTGCTTCAGATTTACAGCTCCTTGTAAATCTGGGGCAGCCTCAAAAGCAATGGGTGTTGCAGTGGAATGCCCATAGCAACACCCATCGCACGCCCCTTTCACGCTAAGTGATGGGTGTAAAGGTGCCTCATTTACAAGGCAGCGTTAAGCCTTAATGCCAGTTTGTAAATATGGAGAAGGGCATATCGCCACCAGAACGTCGCTAAAAGTGACGTTCTGGTGGCGATATCCCCTTATAAATATGCCCCTATGCATTTTTATAACGCCAGTATAACAGAATTTATGGCAGCCCGCACCTGTGGACAAGAAAAAAGATGGAACAAATATATGCAGTACTGGGAATTAAGAGTACTGTAAAGCCCTATTGGCTGACTTTTGCTAGATTTGGTGTTTAGGACCACCACTTTCGATTTTGATTTGTCGCAATTTGCTTACATTTGTTTCAATCGTTAACTAGAACATCCATGTCCCCTTCTGCTGGAGTTTTATTTCTTTTGCAGGACTTCCATTTCTGAGATCTACTTCATTTCTTCAGCCGCTTTAGTTTGGACAAGGATCCTGGTTTTGGTATTACTGATCTCCAGCACGTTGAACCTTCAGTCCCACACCGGGCATGGGTGACCCTTTATCTTTACTCCATCATTCATGGTCCTGGGATAGCAAGGCAGTAATGACGTTTCATCCTTGAAGACTTTCAGTGACTACAGTGCAAGATGCACGCCCGGAAATCTGTTGCCCTGATCACCTACCATATTATGTCACAATCCAGCAGTGTGCTTTAAGCCACACAAGTGACCCCCTGTTCTTCTTTTTTAGATTACCATTAATTGTTGTCACGTTTTAACTTCTCCTTCCTGGCTATTTATTACACTTGCTTGCATACACCTTTTTTTGTATTGTACACTCTGTTTTTACTCTGTTAATTCCTTTTGTTTTTTGGATTTTATGTACAGTATGTTCAACAATGTAGCTATGTGAAATGTCTCCTACCAATATCAAGATGTGGGTTGATGAAATTCCAGTGTGGGAAGAAAGCAAAATATCGTGAAAGGAAACCCTGAAGGTTATTCCTTCTTCCGTGCTCCCACAATTGTGAATGAAGTACGCCTCATTTCCTGTAAAGGTGATGCACAGCACTCACCCATGCACAGACGTTTTGCAGCTGTAGGGTAGCATTAAGATTCTATATGGCATACGTTACAACAATCAAACATGTTAGTCCACCGAGGCATGATAGGACAGGATTTGGGAGCATTTCCTTCAGTACAGACAAGCTAAGCTAAGAATTATGCTGACAAATATGGCTGGATTAAGGGGGGAGATGTTTCAGCACGGTTATTATGTCAAGGAGAGAAATTATAGTTTGTCAGTAGTTTCAGAAGGATGGGAGATGGAAGCCATGGTAAGAAGGGAGCTGTCCACAGGCAAATTGGAGCATATGTTAAAGGAATGTGTGACGTCTGTACACACCATTGTCCTTGGCACAAATAGGAGTGGCTAGATGATAATCATTTAAAAGACTACACTGCTCTTGGGTGGCCCTGGTTACAAGTATGTGCTTGATTCAGTTTCAGGTGCAAACCCCTGGAACAGGATTCCAGGTAGGTAGTGTTTGCCCATGCTTTCATTGCACATGTGCTAGTTGCCAATGTGCAAAGAGCATCCACTATATTCCAGGTAAGTGCCTCAGGGCAATGATCAGGTGTTGTGGCAATTTTACGTTTGCAACCCTTTTCCTTTCAGGATGATCTCCTGTGACTGTAGGGTATGGGATACCACAGTTTCTAGGCACTGCTTCTCAGGCCTTCCAAGCACTTGTCTACTTGCAGGGTAATCCCACACTTCAACAATGAAATAGAAGCTTTACGCAGGCTGTGGCAACATTTCAAGGTCTTAGTACTTGTGTTTCTCGGAGTATTCCATAATGTAAAATTGTTAAGAAAAACCTATAACCTTATTTAGTCTGATTTATTATCCCCAAGTAACCAAGAAGACTCTTCCTTTGTTTAGCCAAACTCCCACTATTGAAACTGGTAAAAATCCGGAGCAGATTTAGGAAGGGCTTGAAGGACTTCTAAACAATAAACTATTAACTAATGAATAAGGGCACACTTGAGCAAGCAGGCAGCATCAGCCTTGAACATTTGCAACATTACATGAGTGTCTCAGGCAGGCTTCTTTCGAAGACAACACCATGGAAAGATCAAATTGAGAAATAACGCAGGGAGAGCAACTTTTAACAGCCACATTTCTTTAGCTTTCAGTGCAACCAGACCAAAGGCCCAGTAAATTAGTTTTGTCGCCTACTTGTGCTAACTCATCACACATATATGAACATTAATCTTTATCAATAACTTTGCTCTAACATCACAGACCAGCTCACATTGTGACGAGCCAAGCTCTCAGAAGCACTGCTTTTACCTCCAAATTCTCAGAGCCGTAGCTGCAAGAGGCCTGTAGATGCCATCTTAAAACACTGCACCACACAGACAAAATCCAGCCTGCAGTGGTACTTGATTAGTGAGGGGTGATGAGCTAGGCAAGTGGATTCCCCCCCTTCTCAGCTGTTCGGGCGCATTTTAACCGCCATCAGGGCACTGGGGACCAGAGATGGTGCTAATGCATTGTCCATTAAAGGTAGTTTCCAAGAAAGCCCAAGGCCAGTACATTCATTCACACATGACACCCCTAGCTAGCATCGTCAGGAGCCACAGATTCAACATCATCTCCTACGCCGACAACACCCAACTCGTCCTCTCCCTGACAAACGACCCTATAACCATCAAAGACAAGTTCCAAAGATGCATGAAGGATGTGGCTATCTGGATGAACAACAACTGTCTCAAACTCAACACAGCCAAGAATGAAGTACTCATCTTCAGGAAAGGCAAGATCACCTTATGGAACAATGAATGGTGGCCACCCGAGCTGGGCCCTACCTCCAAACCCACAGAACACTCCTGCAACCTCGGCATCATCCACTAGTCCAGGGGAGTCTCGTGGTGCTTCAGGGTTCCACAGCGGTCCTCTTTCTGGGATAACTGAGAGATAGCCTAGGACGAGTCTTAGTCAGGCAATCCCAGGATCATTGTCAAAGGTGCATGGTATCCTTCTTTTGCTTTGTGCAAGTCCTATTGTCGCAGACAAGTCTCTCTTTTTCTGTCCTCTTTGATGCAGGTTGTTCAGAACTGAGGATCTGGTGTCAGGGGTGTCCCTTGAATCCTAAATTTAGGGGAGTTAGGGGTGTGGGAGCAAGTAGCCAATAGACTGCTAAGACCTACAGCCAGGTAGCCAGGTGGGCAATCGCTAAGATAGCCACCTGGGTGCATGCCACATCACACCTTAACATGAGATTTGTGTCAGTGGTGAGAATGCATGTTGTTTGATACCAAACATGACATATTTAGGTGGTACCATAATGAAGCTGTCAACCACGGGTTTGCCGGCTGCCAGCCCATGTTATTTTATGAACCGTCTATTGCTTAGAGTGTACTTTAATGGTAAAGGCCACTTTATGGTCATATAAGATTGCACTTACATGTCCACACTTTTGATATAATGCACCCTGCCTCCTGGGCTTTAGCAGCCCTTCCTTATGATTGATAGGCATATAACAAAGATAGTGCATTGGCTTTGCATAAATGCTGAGGGTAAAGTCAAGTTCGAGCAGTTTGAACTGTTCCTGCAGTCTGCAATGGCAGGCCTGTTGTTAGTAGTATATTTGGGTCACTCAGGGTGACACAAACAGTGCTGCAAGTCCTTGGGACCCCTTTACCACCCATGCCCTGGGTACCACTGGTACCATATACTATGGCCATATAAGGGGGGGTTAAAGTCCTTGTCGATTGGAATTGCCAATTCACAAATAATTTTAGGGAGAGAACACTGGCACTGGGGTCTTGGCAGCAGACTCCATTGCACTATCAGAGTCATAACCATCAGCATTAGAGCAAACCGTGCTGGGGTGATCATAGAAAAAGAGCACTTTCCTACATGACTACCTCCAGACCTATCCCCAAGTAGTTTTCATTGTGTAAGTGGAAAAACCTAGAAAGACCATATACATTGGCATGGCCAGTCTCTTGTCTGTGTTCAACTGTAAAGTCCATCCCCTGTAGGGAAATGGACCACCTCAAAAGTTTGGGGTTTTCCTCTCTCATCAACATTAGCCATCTGAGAGGGCTGTGGTAGGTTTTAAACTTGAAGTGAGCCCCAAACAAGTAGGGTCTCAACTTCTTCAGGGACCAAACCACAGCAAAGTCTTCCCACTCAATGGCACTTTAGCACTGCTCTCTAGGGAGGAGTCGCCTCCTGATATAGTCAAAAGATTCATCCTGGCCCTCATCATTTAATGGTGACCACACTGCCCCAATCCCAAGTTCCATGGTTAGGTGTCTTCAGGACAGGTGCTGAGCACATAGCCTCTTTCAGAGTGCCAAAGGCCTTTTGGCATCCTGTGGTCCAGTTGACCTTCTTAGACTGCTTATTGGAGGTAAGTTCAGTGAGTGGGACCATAATGGTCCCATAACCCTTCACAAACCTCCTGTAGTACCCAGTCAAGCCATTTAAGGCCCTGACTTGAGTCTGGGGTTTCGGAACCTCCCACTCCAGAATAGTGTGGATCTTGGGTTGGAGAGATTGGACTTGGCCTCAACCTACAAGTTGGTCCAAGTGCACAACGGAACTCTGCCCTATCTGACACTTACTGGCCTTGATAATTAGGCCTGCCTGATGCAGGGCTTGTAAAACCTCCTTTAGGTGGACCAGGTGATCCTCCCAGATGGAACTAAAGACAGCTATATGATTTAGATATGCTGCACTACATTTGTCCAGGCCTGAGAGAGCTCTATTTGGAAGGTGGCAGGTGCATTTTTTAATCCAAAAGTCATCACTTTAGTTTGGAAGTGGCTTTCTGGGGTCGAAAATGCTTACCTCTCCGTTGCTCCCTGGGTGAGTCCAATCTGCCAGTACCCTGGTGTTAAATGATAGTACTTACGAATTTGGTTGCACCCAGCTTGTCAATCAATTCCTCTGCTCATGGAATGGGTTATGCATTAGTTTTAGTGCGTGCATTTAAACCCCTGTAAAACACACACAACCTCATTTCAGGTTTCTCACCTTTGGAATGAAGCTTGGGGTCTGACAAAATGTATATCTTGTTTTTGACAGGGATGCTGTCACCAGTGTCCACACAATGGGTATTCCATGTAGTCTGACCAGGGGTCAAAGAGAAAACCTCAGCAAACTGACCTAGGGCTTGCCGGCAGTCAGACTGCTGTTGTGCAGTGAAAGTGTCACACAAAACAACACCCTCAAATGACCAATCCTGTGTGTTATTTGACAGTGAGTCAGGGAGGGGTTCACTTTCCTCCTCCTGGCCTTCATCAGTAACCATCAGCATGGTCATGTCAGCTCTGTCCAGGTGGGGTTTTAGTTGATTGACATGGAGAACTCTATGAGGGCTACTAAGGGTGCCTAAGTCTACCAAGTAAGTGACTTCCCTTTATTTTCCCAGATTGGATAGGGCCCAGTTCACTTGCCAGTCCACTTGTCCTGGAGGGCCCTGGGAGCCACATCAGCTGACCTGGTTGGTACTCAACTAGTGCTGATTTCTGGTCATACCAGTGCTTGATAAGCTTCTGGCTAGCCGGTAGTTGCTTACTTACCTTCTTCATATACTCAGCCATATGTGAATGTGAGCCCAGTACATAGTCCACTATGTCTTGCTTAGGCTCTTTGAGAGATTTCTCCCATCCTTCCCTCACTAGACTCAAAGGACCACTTACAGGATGGCCAAACAAAAGTTAAAAAGGGCTGAATCCAATCCCCTTTTGTGGCACCGCTCTGTAGGCAAACAGCAGGCAAGATAACAGGACATACCATCACCCTCTGACTTTTTCAGGGAGGCCCATTATCATGCCTTTCATGGTTTTGTTGTACCTTAAAACCAAACCATTTGTTTGAGGGTGATAGGGGGTGGTAAACTTGTAGCTCACTCCACATTCATCCAACATAGCCTTAAGATATGCAGACATGAAATTTGCTCCTCTATCAGAGACCACCTCTTTAGGAAACCCAACCCTGGTGAAGGTGCCAAGGAGGCCCTTTGCCGCTGCAAGGGCAGTGACACTCCTGAGGGGAATTGCCTCTGGGTACCTAGTGACATGGTCCACTACCACCAGAACAAACCTGTTCCCAAATGCAGTTTGAGGGTCAAGGGGACCAACAATGTCAATACCTACCCTCTCAAAGGGGTTCCCAAGCACTGGGAGTGGAATTTTGGGAGCCTTTGGTGGTGAACCTGTCTTGCCACTGGCTTGACAGACCACACAGGAGTAACAAAACTCCTCCACTTTATCAGACATCTAGGGCCAATAAAAATGGGCAATCAATCTGTCCTAGGTTTTGTTTTGTCCCAGGTGTCCAGCTAAAGGGATGTCATGGGCCAAGATTAGAATAAACTATATGTACATTTGGGGGGCCACCACTCTTCTAGCTGCCTCTGGTTTGGGGTCCCTGGCCTCAGTGTACAGTAGCCCATCTTCCCAGTAGACACTGTGTGTACCACCGACATCATGCCTTGCAGCTTGCTGCCTAAGGCCTTCGACCCTCGGTCTAGGTCCACTCTCTCCCCGCAGCTCTGCTATGCCATCTCTTGCTCCAGACCCCGACCTCCTCCTTGGAAGGTTCAAGGCTGCTGCCTGCTCCAACTGGGACCAGACTGCCTGCAACCACCGTAACCTTTCTCAGCCGTTTTTTTTTTCCTCTTAATTTTTCCCTGTTGTGCCACTGTTATTGTGCCCATCTGTGTCTTGCTCTAATTCCACCACTGTTTTTATTTTCTCGTGCCTGCCTGTTCCTTTCGCCTTTTGCCGCTGCTGCCCCTGCAGCCTCTCCCCCCTGGAATTCCCCCCCGGAATTCCCCCGCTCCCGCCTCCCAGCCTCTCCTCCCTCCCACCTCCCCTACTTAATGGCAGCCACTGCGGGGGAGCGCGAGTAAGACCTCTGACCCTCGGTCTAGGTCCACTCTCTCGCTGCAGCTCTGCTGTGCCGTCTCTTGCCTCCAGACCCGACCTCCTCCTTGGGAGGTTCAAGGCTGCTGCTCGCTCCTGCGCCTGCTGCCCGCTCCAACTGGGACCAAACTGCCTGCAACCACCGTAACCTTTCTCAGCCATTTTTTTCTTCTTAATTTTTCCCTGTTGTGCCACTGTTATTGTGCCCATCTGTGTCTTGCTCTAATTCCACCACTGTTTTTATTTTCTCGTGCCTGCCTGTTCCTTTCGCCGAAGGCGCACCAAAGGCAAGCCCGACTGCGCCCGTCCGCGACCAGACCGCGGCCAGCGCCAGGAACCCTGGACCTCCCACTACCCATTGCTACGACACCACCACCCTCCTCGCACTCAACCCTGGAAGATTTAGAGAATGCCAACAGGCCTCACCGAACACGACCCACGGCCAGTTCTCCTGCCTCTACTGCCGCCAGACCCTCACCGCCACCCCGGCCTCCAACACCGCCGACGCCAGCACCGGCGACACCCTAAAATTCATCCTCCTCAACGTACGCTCCGTACACAAACACGCCATGGAAATCTGGAACCTACTCGACTCTCTCTCGCCCGACATTGCCTTCTTCACAGAGACCTGGACCAACGCATCCTCCGCACCTGACATCAGCACCGCCATCCCAGACGGACACAAGATTCAGAGGAAAGACCGCCCCAACCACCCAGGAGGGAGCCTCGCCATCGCCCACAAGAGCACCTTCCGCCACACCACCTCCAGCGAAACCTTCCCCTCCGCCGAACACCTGCACTTCCAGATCCAGACCACCCCCAAAGCCACACTCCGAGGAACCCTCATCTACAGACCCCCCGGCCCCCGAACATCCTTAGCCACCACCATCACCGACTTCATCGCACCCCACGCCATCGCCTCAACAAACTACATACTCATTGGAGACCTGAACTTCCACCTCGACAACCCCAGCGACCCCAACTCCACTATCCTTCGTGACAACCTCGCCAGCATCGGACTTAAACAACTCGTCAACACACCGACCCACAGAGCAGGACACACCCTCGACCCCATCTTCGCAGCAGGAAACAGCGTCCAATTCAGCCACACAACGCAGTCGCCATGGACCGACCACCACTGCGTACACTTCGCCATCAACAAACCCAAGGCACCCAAACCAGCCCCACGCCCACCTCGAAGGAACTGGAGCAAGGTTACCGACGAGCAACTTAACTCCACCCTCACCCGAGACAACCACACCTGGGCACCCGACGCAAACAAAGCAAACGACGCAGCCAGAGAACTCCACACCTGGATCTCCAACTGCGCAGACGAGCACGCCCCGCTACGCAACCCCGACAGACAACGCCCCTGGAAAGCCGCCTGGTTCACCACCGCTCTCCAAGAAGCCAGACGCACCTGCAGACGCCTGGAGAAGAACTGGAGAAACACCAAGACAACCGAAAACCACACCACCTACAAGGATGCCATGATGGACTACCACAACCAGATCAGAGCCACCAAGAGGAACTTCATCCACAACAAAATCCTGGCCAACTCCACCAACTCCAAGGAACTTTTCAGTGTCTTTCAAGAACTCACCAACCCACGCAGCGAAGCCACAGACATCACCCCATCCCAAGACCTCTACGACAAGCTTGGAACCTATTTCCACCTCAAGATCAAAAACCTCTATGACAACTTCATCGACCATCCACCAGGCGCCACAGACAGCCCCCGCCCCCCAGAAACACCAGCCAGCCCACCATCTCCAACTGGACACCAATCACGGCCGAAGACACCGCCTCGACCATGAAAAGCATCCACTCGTAGGCCCCCACCGACCCCTGCCTCCCTCACATCTACCACAGAGCCACGGCCGCCATCGCACCCGAACTACAACGCACCATCAATACCACCTTCAAAACAGGCACCTTCCCAGACGACTGGAAGTGCGCAGAAGTCAGACCCCTGCTCAAGAAGCCCACAGCTGACCCCACCGACCTCAAGAACTATTGGCCCATCTCGCTCCTCCCCTTCGCAGCCAAAGTTGCAGAGAAAACAGTCAACAGGAAACTGACACCATTCATTGAAGAGAACGCCGTCCTCGACCCGTCCCAATCCAGATTCCGAAGCAACCACAGCACAGAGACCGCCCTACTCGCCGCCACAGACGACATCCGCACCCTCCTGGACCAAGGCCACTCCGCAGCCCTCATCCTACTCGACCTATCAGTGGCCTTCGACACCGTCTCCCACCGCACACTAGTCGCTAGACAACACGACGCAGGCATACAAGGAACAGCCCTGGACTGGATCCGATCATTCCTCACCGGAAGAAGCCAAAGGATCAGACTCCCACCCTTCCTCTCCGACCCCACGAAAATCACCTGCGGAGTCCCACAGGGTTCATCACTGAGCCCCACCCTCTTCAACATCTACATGGCCCCCCTCGCAGCCATCGTCCGACAAAACGGCCTCAACATCGTATCCTACGCCGACGACACCCAGCTCATCCTCTCCCTCACCAAAGACCCCACCACTGCCAAACTCAACTTCCAGAAAGGATCGCAAGACGCCGCAGTCTGGATGACCAACAGCTGCCTGAAGCTCAACGCCGAGAAGACAGAAGTCCTCGTCCTTGGTACCACCCCTTCTGCATGGGACAGCACCTGGTGGCCGACCGCCCTCGGAAGCCCACCTACCCCCTCAGACCAGGCCAAGAACCTCGGCATCGTACTCGACTCATCACTCACCATGAACCGACAGGTCAACGCCGTCACCTTCAGCTGCTTCAACACCCTCCGCATCCTCCGCAAGACCTTCAAGTGGATCCCCCCTGAGTCAAGGAAGACAGTCACCCACGCACTCATCACCAGCAGACTGGACTATGGAAACGCACTCTACGCCGGCATCAACAAGTCCCTACTCCGCAAACTCCAGACAATACAGAACACTGCCGCCAGACTCGTCCTCGGCATCCCCCGACACGAACACATCAGCCAATACCTACGAAGTCTCCACTGGCTCCCCGTGGAGAAAAGAGTCACTTTCAAAATCCTCACTCACGCCTACAAATGCCTACACAACAACGGACCCAAGTACCTCAACGACAGAATCAACTTCCACGTACCCAAAAGAAACCTCCGATCTTCCAACCTCGCACTGGCAGAAACCCAGCGCATCCACAGAGCCAGAGCAGGCGGAAGATCCTTCTCTCACATTGCAGCCAAGACCTGGAATGAGCTACCGGCAGACATCAGACGCACCCCCTCCCTGAATACCTTCAGGAAGACCCTCAAGACCTGGCTCTTTGGCTAAACAGATCTGCGGACCCTCACCCCTCAGCGCCTTGAGACCCTTACGGGTGAATAGCGCGCTTACAATTCCCTGATTGATTGATTGATTGTAAGGCCTTCATGAATAGGGCACTGCTTTTGTCCTTGGCATAGGTCCTCTCTGGAAGGTCCCCCTCCACTTACGAGTTCTGCCATGTCATGCCACATTCCATCAGCTGCAGTTCCTTCCCCAGGCACCAGGGCATCTCCCTCAGGAGAACTCTCCCCCTGGTCCTGTGACCTCTTAGAAGTTGCCGTGGCAGACTTCTTGCCCTTTCTCTTGCCTTTGGGAGCTTAGTCCACAATTTTAGCATCCAAGCTTCCCTGACTTCCCTGACATGCTGTGTGTGCTCTTGTGGTAACACATACCCACTGAGGGAGGCCTAGCATTTCTGCATGAGCTTTCCTTTTCACTTCTGCCCATGAAGAACATTCCATGGGCCAGTAACCCCTCCCCAATCTCAGCTTACCAATGCCACTGGATGGAGCTTAGTCTCATTGTCAGCATTGGCCACCTAGTGACTAACAGCAGGTATCATTTGGTCTGGAGAAACCAGTCTAGCTGCCACCACTGTGACTCTAGCACCTGTATCCCACAGAGTCTCTACCTCAGTCCCATTAATTTTAGGGCCTTGTCTATACTTCTCCAGGCTTAAGGGTAAGACAGCAAGGGCTTCAATATCCTCCACACCCCGGGAAACTAAAGTAGCTTCAGTGTATCCACTGGCCTCTCCAAAGCACACTTCTATTCCCATTCCTATGCTAGCCAATCCTTTGGATTGCCCACCACTGGGAAACATTTTGGAGCATGCTGCATCTCCTTTCTTATGACCTGCCTGATGACAGTCATGACAAAAGCCAGAAGCCTTTGCTGGATCCCAGTTCTTACCCTGATACCCTTTGCCTTTGGGCTGGGAGAAGTCTCCCCCTCCTGAGAAGAACTTTGGGGACCTTTAGAGAACTCCTTTTTATCTTGTATGCTGCTCACCTCCTTCCCCTGCTGGGAAGTCTGAGACCCCTTCTTGTGATCACTCCCACCATGGGTCTTCCTGGACACCCTGGTTCTGACCCATTTGTGAACTATCCTCCCCATCTCTCTGGTAGAAGGCAACTTGGAATCCACCAAATTCTGATGCAATTTCTCTGTGGTACAATTAGTTAAAATGTGCTCTTTCATAAGTAAATTATACAGCCCATCATAAGTGTCCACCTCTTTGCCTTTTATCCAGCCCACTAGTGCTTTGACTGAAGAGTCCACAAAGTTCATCTATGTCTGGTTTTGACCTTTATTGGTGTCCCTAAATTTCAATCTGTATTCCTCAGTGGTTAGTCCAAATCCTTCTATCAAGGGCTCCTTAATATGCTGTAAGGACTCAGCTACCTCCTCATTAAGGGTCAGCAGTCTATCTCTGCCTTTTACTGAGAATAACTCCCAAAGTAGAGAGCCCCAGTGTTGGTGACCTACCCTTCATAATTTGCAGGCCCTCTTAAAGACTGCAAACCACTTATCAATGTCATCACCATCACTTAACTTGGGGACAAGCCTTTTGGGGATTTTAGGATTTTAGGGTCAAAGGAGTCCTCCTTTTCCCGGGTACTGTTAGCATTGCTGCCACCATCTTTGGGCCACTAGTCCATCTTAACCCTTCTTTCCTCAAGGGCTAGTCTCCTTTCCTCAAGTTTGACCGTTTTCTCCTCCAGGTCAAGCTCATCCTCAAGGGTTTCTACCACCTTACCATTGGGAGTCTACTAGAGTGGCTCTTGTCACTTCCCTTTGGTGAAGGGGGCTTAAAAAGGGTGGAGAGTTGAAGTCTTCTCCTTCTTCCCCATAATTATCAATTTGGGCTAGTGCATCATTCTCACCCTCTTCAGGGTCTTCTTCTGAGGAATGGCCCACCCTCTCTAACCTTTCTTTCTCATAGGAGTTGAGGGCTTTTTCAAGTTCCTCTTTTTTAGCTGTAACTCTATAGCTATTGCCCCTTGCTTTTTACAGAACTCTCAGATCACTGATCCTCAAGGCTGGAATGACTGACAGTTTGAGAATGTTAACAGCCTCCATTGTGCCTAACTTTTTACTTGGAAGTTGGGACCTTTTTTTCAAATATTTAGAAAAACAGCTTTTAAAACTTTTCCTAACTTACCAAAGCCTTTTAAATGTACTATTGGAATGGGGGTGTACACAGGGCCCTAACAATTCAATAAAAAGAAATCTGATAAACATTCTGAAAAGATAATGGTTGATGCTAAAGTAATTTATCTGGATTTCTCGTGTAAAATTTACTTATGACCAAGTGGTACTTCGAAACAGAGGTTCAGGATCCCCACCGCTGTAACACCAATGTGGGAAAGTGGAGTATTATGTGATATTGAGGTTAGACCTCACCATGTAATACTATCATGATACCCCCAAGATGGTCCTTGGATTCACACTAATAAATCCTTAGCTCAATCCTGGTAGTGTGGCAAAGAGCAGTCAGGCTTTACCAGAGGAACATGTGTTAAGCATTTCAGAGTACAAACATGGATGATAAGTAATTGACATGACTCAAGAGAAATCAAACACCAACTTATAAAAATAGAGTGTATTTCTATCTTAATTTTGACACCAAAATGAACGGAATAGCATACATATAACCGGAGTTAGACATTTTTGACTCAATATAAAATCAGTGCAAAATAATACAGTGAAAAGTTATCATAATGGTCAATGGGAAAAACCAATAGTGACAATTGGTCACTTGTAGGTCGAGTTGCATGGTACGCTTGCAGAGTAAAGCTGATGCGGGTCTCAGGACCAAGCCATAACAGTCAGTTCAATTTTACCTGGCCCATGGAGGCTGGGTGCAGATTTATCCTGGTATTAAATGGGAGCCACAGGAGAGCTCCTTTTACTGCTGAAATGGTGCTGCAGGGGAAAAAGATGCAAAAATCACATCAACGGGGTGGTTGCTGATGTCAAAGGATATATGGAGTTCCCTCTAGAAGCAGCGTCAAGTAAAGGTGTCAGTTGCTGGACTGGTGACCAAAAAGTCTTGTCAGCGGTAAGTAGAACCCAAAGTAATTTTGACATCCTGTGGTCCCAGGGAACACAGTAGCTGCCAGTAACTTTGTGGAAGGCAGGACTTCAGTTCTTTCAATGCACTAGACCATCTGGATTTGGACAATCCCTTGGAAAGCCCAATGCCAGAGATGTTTTGGATCCAGGGCGTTGTTTCACCTGCAGTATTCAGGGGACTGGTGCCACTAATCCAGGGTAGTCTGAGGGGGCTTCAGGCTTCCACAGGGGTCTCTCTATCTGGGGGAACTGAGAGATAGCCTAGGATGAGTCTCGGTCAGGAGCATTTCCACAGGAGCAAGGTATCCATTTTTTGCTTTATGCAAGTCCTTTTGTCACAGACACGGGTCTCTTCTTCTGTCCTCTTTGATACAGGCTGTTCAGAACTGAGGTTCTGGTGTCAAGGGTGTCCCTTAAATCCTAGATTTCGGGCAGTTAGGGGTGTGGGAGCATGTAGACAATGGACTGCGAGCACCTACAGCTAGTCTGCCTCTGAGATGACCACATCCGGGGGTGTGGGTCACCATTCTACTCAGAATCCTCTATTCTCCCAATTCTAAAAATGGCAGAACCATTCATTCAATGTACAGCCCAGGCTGCCCACCCTGGAGGTGTGGCTAGCCTTCTGAGGGTTTACACCTCCTTGACTATCTAATTTCCCGCCTGCCCGGGTGCAAATGTGCCTGGGGTAATGAGACGGCTGTTTAGTTCTCTGGGAGTCAGCCCTGATGCATATCAGAGGTAATGCAGCCTTTGAAGCTCACTGTCTTGATGTGTCACTTCACTAGCCTGTCTGGGAGGGAGGAGGTGTGACCTCTTTCCTGCCCAGGCCTTTGTTCCTGACTCCTGGGAGTGATCACACTGCCTGGCAGGAGGTCATAATCCTGTTTTGGTGGCAGCAAGCGCGGGAAGCCCGCCAGGGTACAGGGAAGCTGGGGAAACCAGGTGGGCAACCTCTAAGATAGCCACTTGGGTGCATGCCACATCACCCTCGACACAAGATTCATGTCAGAGGTGAGAAGCATGTTGTTTGATACCAAACATGACATATTTAGGCGGTACCATAATGGAGCTGCCAACCTCTGGTTTGCCTGGGTGCCAGCTAATGTTATCCTGTGGACTGTCTATCACTTCTAGTGTCCTTTAATGGTAAAGGGCACTATAGGGTAATATAAGCTTGCACTTACATCTCCACACCTTTGAAATAATGCACCCTGCCTCCTGGGCTTTAGGAGCCCTTCCTTAGGGATGAAAGGCATATATTAAAGATAGTGCATTGACTTTGCAACACGTGGCAAGGGTAAAGTCGAGTTCGAGCAGTTTGCACTGCTCCTGCAGTCTACATTGGCAGGCCTGCTGTCAGTAGGTTATTTGAGTCACTCAGGGTGGCACAAACAGTGCTGCAAGCCCTGGGGACCCCTTTACCACCCATTCCCTGGTTACCACTGGTACCATATACTAGGGGCTTATAAGGGGGGTAAAGTCCTTGTCAAATGGGATTGCCAATTCACACATAACAGTTTTAGGGAGAGAGCACTGGCATTGGAGTATGAGCAGCAGACTCCAGTGCACTATCAGAGTCATAACCATCAGCAATGGAGCAAAAAGTGGGGGGTGACCATGCAAAAAGGGCATTTTCCTACATAGATCAATATGTATCGTTATCAATGACAAAAGCCAAGCTTGTTCCTTTGTAGAATTTGAGCAACAATGAAGACATTCCAGTTCACTCCAGCATATCTTTTTGAAAGAGTTTGAACAATATACAGAGGTACTGAGTTTGGATATATCACTTATGCTACTAAAAAGGTAAACTTTAAAAATAAAAATAAGTTCTTATGTGCAAAAAATTGGTCCTGTCCTACGGTAGGCCTCACTCTTCCTTCCAGTGTGCTATGTCCTCAGGTGTGTTTACCATTTATATTTAAGCACATTATTGCTTAGGCAGACATGCATGCCTCAGAATTCAGGGAGTCCAAATAGCAAAGTGCTAAAAAAAAAAAAAAGAAAAGTAAGCATCCATACCAGGTAGGGTACATACCTTACTCTCACCACTCACCACTCCATCCTGTTATTGTTAATAAATGTCTCCAGTCTCTTGGATTCCCGTCCCATAAAGAAGGAAAATCAGAAGAGTTTATAAACATGTAAATGGATGCTTGGGCATTGCAATACAGTTCACAATAAAAACACATTATAACACATAAAACAATGAAACACATTATAACACATAAAACAATCCCATTCAAATCCAAATCCATTTTCATTATAATGCATTGCAAAAGAAGAAAGTGCTTAAGCAAAAGGAGTCTTAAAGTGCTTGTGCCTGCCATGATATGCCCACCCTGTACATGCTGCCCTCATCAGTTTATCTGTTAACTCAAAGCAGCACCCTGCTGAGATGTCCTAGGGATCTGAACAGCATCCATACCTTGTGACAGCAAAATGCTTAGAACCAAGTGAGGGTTAAAGTGGAAGTATTTTTGACGATCTCCTGTCTTTCCCTTCGCTTCCATGGAGGATAGTGTTCTAAAACAGGTAGTATCCCCAGCCTGTATTTCAAGAACTATTCCTTAGCCCAGTTGCTGTAGAGTTCTCCCAAGTAACACTGTGGTTTGAACTTAGTGTAGCCGCAGAGTGTCGTCCATCAGTGGCTACGTTTAGATAGGCTGGCTTATCCACTCCAGTTGATAACATCTGAGTACAAGATTTTGTCAGTTTTTTAAACTCTGAGTGGCTAAGAGATAGATCCCAGGCAACAGACAAACCAAGGGTGCATAAGGCCTGAGGCAAAAAATCTTGTGCAGGGGAGGTAGGCCTCTCTTTCATTTAGGACCAGAGATGATATCCCAGAGAACCCTCCGAAGCAAGTTTTAGACTGTGGCAGCAGTTCATGAAACCCACTTTCCACGCCAATGATTGTTTGGTTATAACAAACTTCAATCTGATTTGGCCCGGTGATGTAAATGCTGGCAATTGGAAAATTGACCTATACGCTTTAAGTACTGTTTTATCCAGAGTGCCACTGTCCCATCCCCTCAGGCTCTCACTTCCATAGCACAGTGTTGGAAGAACCTTTGCTTGAGCCACCTGGAAGGACTGGCATAGGCTTTGGGCCTTTCAGCTTGTTGTAAAGGGTCCTCACGCCAAAATCCAGGGTGTTGCCTTTCCTTCTTATTTCCTCCAGTTGGTCGCTAAACCTTCCATTTGCATTGAAGATAACACCAAGGTACTTAAACCTTTTTTCTGACTCTATTTCTTCACTTCCCAGGAACCAGGAGTGCTTCGGCGGTCTTTTCCCTTGCACTACTAGTATCTTGTTTTTTTCCTATTGATAGTCAGACCATTGCTCACTAAGTAAGCCAAAGTTGTATCTAGAAGTAGCTGCAGACCCACCTTAGGTCTACTGATAAGGACTAAGTAATCGCGTATGGGAGGTTTGAAAGTTGAATACCCCCCCAATTTGGGTGCGTGGGAGTTAACATCATTTAAGACAAGTGAAAGGTCGTCTAAAAACAGATTAAACAAAGTTGGGGCCAACACACAGCCCTGCTTCAGACCTTGTGTTGTTTTAATGTCCCTTGACAAGTGCGAGCAACTCCCTAGTTTGACTTTGACCCATGTATCAGTATGCAGTAGTTGTAAGGCCCTTAACAAGCCTTCTGGAATATTCCAATTGGTCAGTTCCCTCCAAAGCCTCCCCCTGTCGACCCTGTTGAATGCTTATTTATAATCTATAAAGCTCAAGTAAACAGGATAGTTGTTTGCTATTGCTGACTCAAATACCAGGGAGAGAGCCATGATGTTAAATCCCTGTATGTTTGGTGAAGCATGTTTGATTTAGCGGCTTCATGATGTTCGCCTCCGCCCAGTGCTGTAGTTCTCCAAGAGTACTCCTGCAAAGTATTTTGCATCATTGTCTATTAGGGCTCCAAGCAGTAGTTCTCTGGGTCCCCTTTGTCCCCTCCCTTAAAAACCAGTGAAATAATTGAATCACGCCATGAGGGTGGAATGCAATGTTACTGGACGACAAAATTGAATAGCGGAGTTATTGAGCTGCCCAGAATGGAGGGTCGTCCTTATAGATTGCTGGAGGGATTCCACTCAGGCCCCGCGTCCCATCTCTGCGTCCCTTGATGATGTGCCTCTGGATGGCGCTTGTGATGATAGTGAAAACGGATCCATTTAAATCCTGACAGTTGTCATTTAGTGCTTGATAAGAACCTTCCATGGGTGAATTTCCCAAACCAGCTCCATCCATACCCTTTACCACAGGGTGCCCCAGAAACTTGTTACTGCACCCAGGTGGTTTTTGTGCCACCTCAGTTTGTGGGGCAGGCATGAACTTGGGTGGCTCTGTGTTGTCAGTGTTATTACTTATATGTTCCACCTGCTCCCCCCGATTAAAATGGCTGATCAGGAAGCAAAACCAAGCTACCTCCAAGATATTCGAAGCACCCTTTCATGGGAGAGCGCTGCTAATTCCATTCACAGTACGCCAGAAATCAGCAGAGTTGTTTTTCCTGATATCATACAGCAATTTTGCCCAGAAAGAATCACAGCCCTCCATTTGAACCACCCATTTTGCTCTTTTAAGATCTTTCCTCTCATTCCTGAGATATTGAAGGATCTCTGGGCCCTCTGGAGTTCTTTTGAGAGCCACACAAGAGTTGGCTTGCTTTCTTTTCGGCTGTCCTAATCAGGGAATTACACCCCCAAGCATGATGAGAAAGGCCCTTGCAATAATTGTTCTTTCTTTTGGCCAGGGTTGGTTTAGTTTGTTGATCCACAAAAATTGTGGTGAACCTTTCCCAGTTAGTCAAGGGGTTTTCTCCCACCGTCTGTGTGGCCATCACTAATTGCTTAGCGACATACACTACTTTTAGTAGGGAGGCAGCAGTACATTTGATGCATTTGAGATTGATTGTATAGCTTATGATTTCTTGGTCGGCAGCAGGTCCGTCATCTTCAATATCTATTTCCAGACTTATCTCCTGCAGTGGATGGTCACTTTCCAATCTCTCACCGAAACCAAAAGCAGTGACAAACTGCAGCAAAGGGAGACTCAGGACAGTGTCGTCGATCAGGGATGCCCCAGTTTTGGATAGATATGAAAGCCCTGGCAGTTTGTCCAGAGCTAGATGACTGTTTAGCGCTCTGAGACCGAGATGTTCTAAGTTGCCTTGTAACATCTATCCTCTTTTGTCTTCTTTAAGCCAATGAGGTTTTTCTTAATTAGGCATCCTCCAGAATTCGTCTTGGGCTTCTATGACTTCATTTAAGGAGGGTGTTCTCATTAGCCACATGTTGAAATCAGTGACAATGAGTTCTTTATCTAGCCTCTCCTTCTTTTGCCCCAATATCAGGTCTATCAGTTTGTTTGTTAGCTCTGTCCTTGATCTTCTGCTTGGATGGATATAAACATTTACCACTTTAACTGTCTTAACAGAGCCTTCTGAAGTTTTGAGGACCATGTCTACCACTTATAGGTAATTCTCGTTGCTTCCCCGCTCAGTGCATTCAATTGCACTAGCCGTCAATACGTACATTGCAAGTCCTCCCTTACAATGCCCGTGTTTGCGAGCTTTGATTGTGGGGACAAAGAAATTGACGAAGTCCTCCAGAGGGATTGTCACCTGTGACTAAGTCTCTTGTAAAAGCACAGCCTGAAATAATCAGAGGTGCCGAAGGGTTTCTGGGTCATACAGTTTACTGGCCAGTCTGTTAATATTCCAGGAGAATATTCGTAGCAACCTATCTGTCTGATCTTCTAAGTGGGTATTTTGTCATCTTAATAGTCTGGTTGTATTCAGGGCCCCTGAAAGCCACCCCTAATCTGCTTCAACCCTGATGGATAAAACGGGCTTTTCAGGAAACTCTTTAGCATGTTGCGTTGGAGGGCCTGGGGATTTGCTCATCACATTTCTCAAGACAGAATAGACATCTCTAGATTGGCTCAGTATTTCCCCATCCTTCCTTGCGGCCTCAAGAGCATTCTGATATTATGTACTCATAACGGAGTGATTATGATTCCCCCAATTTTTTTAAGTTTCTGCCTCTTTCAGTACCTTTGGGCCTTTCCTTTATTAAATCAATTCTATGATAAGAGGTAATTTTAATTCACTTTTTCATGAACAGATCCCTGCAAACCTCTTGGGATCACCTCCTGGTGGAGGCACAAAAAAAGACCCAATGATGATGCTACCAACCATGATTACACCGATGGCAAAACACATACCAATGGTGGAAAATGGCTGTTGAGGGTCCCACAGATTTTTCATCAAGATCCCTCCAGGCCCAGATGCCCCACCCCACTTTTGATTGTATTGCTTTATGACTAGAAGCTGAGTGGGACCACGAGATGCTTCTACTTCCCTCCCTTGATAAGTTATAGTTTCATTTGGGGGCAGTATCTCACCCACAAGGCTGCCATTCCTGTGCTGGAATGACTGCCTGCACAGGGATCCTTCTCATTAGCCGAGGCCACTGTTTTATCAGACAGTTGTCATCTCATTTCTTCCTCCTCTAATTGGTTTATTAGGTGAGACAGATCGTCCCCTCCCAACAGCGAGCTGAATGAGTGTGTTGAGGAGTATTTCACAGCCGTTGTTGGCCCCAGTGGTTTGATATCAATCCTCAGCTCTAATGCCAATTGCAGCTCCTGATGCGAGGAACTGAACTTAAAACTTGGGCAGCTTGTAAACTTCACCACCTCACCCTCGCCGGAGTTGTCAGGATTGTACATGCTGATAGGGGACCTTTGTTTAGCACCTGGACCCTCTCGCTCGCTCCAGATTGTTTCCAGAGTCCTTCGCCTGTGATGAAGTGGATGACTACCTTGACTTTTTGTATGCTAACACTGTGGGACTTAAAGTAATAGGTAGCCCCTTGATACTGGTGTTACTAGAATGTATTTCTGCCCCTGGATCCTTCAATTAATTGAAAGCGGCCATGATTTTTTTTGCGAAAGCCCTGAATTACGCCGTCAGGTACACCTGGAAACATCACGGAACATATTTGTTGGAGACTGCTGGGATGTTACTGGAACTAATGGTGAGGCCGTTCCTGACTGTTCTGGCAGGTCAGGTAGAGGTTTTAGTTCCTGGCCCAGGAAGCCCCCCTGGGCAGTGGTAAGCTCACCTTGCTATGTTCCAACGAATATGCCATTTCAGTAGTCAGGCGGATTGGGGCGAATTGGGGCAGGTTGATGCGGGACAAGCGCAAGCCGCACTGGACTACTTACGGCCACTTCCGCACCATCCAGCAATAATACCCAGCCACCTAGGGCAACACCAGAATCACCCTCCACAACAGTCGACAGCACCCCACCTACTGAGATTTAGAAGAAAATATTTAAAGAAACAGCTCAAACAGCAGGTAGCAGGCAGGCAATTGTAGGAGCAAGCAACCGATGACAAATAAGTAGGTGGGTGATTAATGGTAGCCAATTATGGTGGCCAAAGGTGGTCATATTGTGCTGCCATCACTTTTGTCTTTCCGGCTTGCTCAATAACTCATTTGCTGGCTCTTTTGCTTCTTTAACCATGTCTTCCTTGACTGCAGCTGCCTTGTAGTATCCTCTGTTGCACAGTAGAGCACTGCTCTACTCTCTGCTGCACAATCAACCACGGCACCGCCGAGCCCAGGTTTTGGCTCCTTCATGGCTCCCCACAGCCTGCCGCAGTAGACACAGCCACACCGAGTCCTGGACCGCTAAACCCCCAGCCGCCGCACTCCACTTGCTGCTCACCACTATACAGCGTTCGCGGGGCCGTCGCAGTCGCCGGTATCACTAAGGCGCTAACTGCCACGGCCGGCTTCTCGCTCCTCACTGTGTCCTCACAGCATCCTCACAGCTCCTCTGCAGCGTTTTTGCCAAGCCCTCACAGTATGTGCTCAGTTGGTTTGTATTAGAACTGTGCTCCCTCTGAGCTGGCCTGTGCACCACAGCTCCTCCCTGTGTAGAGCTGGTGCAGTGCTGTTTACCAGAGCTAATATTTAATATCTATGTAGCCCGATTGGCCTCTCATATCCACTCGCTGGGGCCTAAATACATAACCTATGCTGAAGATCTAAGTCATTGTTCACCTTAAAAGTAAGGATAGTACAGCTAATAATTTTCACCAATGTTTATTTAGCACCAGAGAGTGAGTGGATGGAGAAATATTGGTTAAAACTGTAGCAGAGAAAGTGGAAGTGTTTGGCCCAAATTTACAAAACTCTCATGCAACGCAGTGCAGCACCCAAAGTTGTTGTGCTGCGTCGTGTGAGAAGGAGAGAAGGACAGTGCCATATCTACCAGAGATATGGTATTAACCTCCTCTCTCCCTAGCGCTGGTGCAGAATTATGCTGCCGAGCGCCATACACACACCTTTGTCTGCGTGAGTCTAGCATAAGTTTTGTACTGGAAGGGTACCGTTCTAGTGCAAAATACTATGCTTAGACTGACTTTACAACTTTTCCTATTTTGTATGTGTGTTGTACAGTGCAGCACACATGCAAAGTCAGAAAAGAAAGAATAAATTAAAGCATTTACTCTTTAAATATCCGCTTTCAAGTGGGGTTAATTTTTGGTGATATTTTTGTCTACTTTTATCAGTAGATAGGATTATGTGTAAAAGAAAACATGGGTGGTAGCACAGGAACACCCATACACCACCCATGGATCGCCCCATTGACGTAGAGAAATGCAAAGCAGAGCTTGGCTCTGGTAAGTGTTACTTTTTCTTCCAAACCAACGTAATTACCAATTTGGGTCTGTGTTAAAAAAAGTAACGCAAACCAGACGCAAAACCTTTTTATATCTGGGCCCTGGTGTGGAGAGGAAGTTCAGATCTCTGAAAATCTGGAGAGAGGATGTGGTGTTATAGCCATAGCTGCCAACTTTGCGATTGAGGAACTAGATTTGATTCTCAGCATTGCTCAACATCCTATGATTCTGGGCAAAACACCGAGGGGCAGATCTACAAGAAAGTGCCGCAGCGTGGCGCTGCAAGCCCTTTGGCTGCGCCACGCTGCGGCACTTTCAGAGCACAGGAATGCGACATATTTACAAGAATATGTCGCATTCCTGTGCTCTCCCTAGCGCTGGCGCACAAACAGCTGCCAGCGCCGGCGCAGGCACCCTTGCACCATGGTGCAAGGATGCCTGCGCCATGGGGAGATTGTTTCTGTGCAGGAAGGGGCACCTTTCTGCACAAAAACAATCAGTACAGGCTTTTCCTCTTTCAATGCGTGCTGCAGAATGCAGCACGCATTGAAAGAGGAAAACGAGGAGAAATGAAAACATTTCTCCTCGGTGCGCTCGCTACGCCACCTCTAGGGTGGCGTAGCTTTCAGACGCATCTCCAGAGTTACGATTTCTCGTAAATCTGGAGATGTGTCTTGTTCCATGGGTGTTGCATGGGAACACCCACAGCAACACCCATGGAACGCCCCTTCACCGCAAAGTGCTGCGTGTGAAGGGACGGTATTTACAAGGAGAGGAAAAGTCACGCATGGTGGCTTTTCCTCTCCTTGTAAATATCGAGGAGCCCCCTGCGCCACCAGTACGTCACGAAAAGTGACGTACTGGTGGCGCAGGGGGCTTGTAAATCTGCCCCCTAATCTCCAGGTGCCTAAAAAAATAAAGAAAACGAATGTCACCTTGTGTAATATACCTGCTGCTGAAATAAAGTGTTCCACAACCTTCAGGTCGAGCTTGCACTATATAAAACTGCAAAACAAAACAAAAAAACTATCTTCAACCTTACTTGGATGACTGTTCTAGTCCCGCTTCAGCAGTTGTGAATCTTGGAGTCAAGATTTACTCAGCCTTGCAGCTAAAGACCCAGTTTCATCCATAGTCTCAGTCTGCTCATTTCATCCATGTAGACTTTAGAAAATTCTCTGCTAACTTACAACAGATGATCTCTGCATTGTAGTGGCAGACTTAGGGCCTGATTTAGATCTTAGTAGATGGGCTACGGTGACGGATATCCCGTCCGTCGAAATAGAAATCCTATAGGATATAATGAAATTTGTATTTCGGTGGACGGGATATCCGTAACCTTTGTGATGGAGTAACCCATCCGCCAAGATCTAAATCAGGCCCTGAGTGATGCCCTGTACTTTGCTTATTCTCTTCTAAGTTGGCTTAAATTATTCTAGAATCAAATTGATTATGTGCCCAAATTCCGTTACAGCTTAACGAGCCTGGAAAAACTGCATTGGCTGGATGTCTCTATGGCCCTGATTATGAGTTACACTGTATGGGCAGATTTACCACACAGTAAATTTCCATGTGAATATACCATTAGCGTGTGGTAAATCTGACCCAACATTGGGCAATTACAAGTTCAACCCAATGGAATGAGTGAGTACCATGTGAAACATTTTTTCCGGTCTCTAATACTACACTGAGTTCCCAATTCCATGGGATTTAACACACACATTTACCACCTGCTCTGAGAGGGTTATTTCAGGCAGGGGAGAACATTGTAAGATTGCCCCTGCCAGAAAGAAATTAGGGACTGAGGCTTGGCTGATACTGCAGCCAAAGTCTCACAGTGTGTTACTGTGTGGAATTACTTCACTGTAAAATAGGCCTAGTTTTCCCACACTTTGAGAGACTAGTTGTGAAAAGAAACGACCCACTTGGAATCAGATGCAGTGGAATTCCATGAGGTAATTTGACTCTGTCTGACTCGAAATGAGGACCGAAGCGTCGGGAAATGTTTTCTGCTCTGTTCCTGGCACACAACACCCTTTTCTGAGAGGTTCACCCACTTCCAGGAAAATGTTTGAAATAGGTTGTGCCATCTAGAACTTTATGGTACACCAGCACCTTTAAGCTTCTAGTTCATTGCTTTATAAAAGCAATCTTAGATGGCAGGGCCATTCCAGCTTCCTTCTGTTACTTTGGAATTATTTTCCTTTTAACCTTAGAGTTTCAGAAATAACACTATACTAAGCTTTAAAAAAGACAACTTTTCTCCTCCCTAAATACTTGTTCTGGAATAATGGACCGGCATTGACAGTTTCCTTGCTCCCAGAAGCCCTCTGGATCTGCACTTTACGAACAACCCTTAGCACAATATAACATATGCAGCATTGCATGTTTTGCCTTTCCGTACTCACTGAATCATGTTTAACAGAACATGGCCGGCCTGGACAGTGAACAGATTTACAAGTAGCATTATCTGCAAGCCTTCAAAGTACAGAAAACACAGCCCCATCGTGACGTCATTGAGTACGTCAAGGTGTATGTTATCCTTTTTTTTGGATGGGCTCTCGGTCAGTGCCCATATTCACACGGAAAGAACTCAGACTGCGGGCCATATTATCAAGAACGGCGATAACATTATCGCCGCTAAAGCGGCGATAAGGGGCTTGATAATATGCCCTATAGAATTCCAATAGAAGCCCAGGTTTGATGTCCTTCACACCAGAACCTGGGCTTCTATTGGAATTCTATAGGGCATATTATCAAGCCCCTTATCGCCGCTTTAGCGGCAGTTTCCTGCCGCTAAAGCAGCGATAATGTTATCGCCGTTCTTGATAATATGGCCCTGCGTTTTTTCAGTAACCTGTAATTCCAACAAGGAAAGTAACAATGTGAACATCTTGCTGGATTCTGACCTTTCTAGTGTACTGATAATTGAATCTTCTGATTTGTGCCCCTTAAAGCTGGTAGCACAGAGGTCAGTGGTGCGGAATGTAGTAAATACCTGGCTGGATTATTGCAACTCCAACTCCCACTAAACCTAATTCCCAAACTACAGCTAATCCACGTGCAACTCACTCAGAATAATGTTTATTCACTCAGTGGCATAACGAAACTTGCCCCCCGCAAAGAACATGGAGGGGACCCCTCACCCCCGGACCCAGTCAGGAGCTCTCAGGCCAAGGGCCCGCTGCCCGTGCACTGTGCTGGAGGGAGCCCCCTAGAGCTCACCACCCCCACCCCCACCACGGGGGCTGTGGTGGCTAATTTAGGGCTTTAAGGGGGATGAAAAAACTGGGGGGGTCTCTCAAAGGGGCTTGGCCGATGTAATTAAGGGTGTGGCTTAAAACCACTTAAGCTAAAAATTTGTGCATAGCAAAGTGTGCCGCCCTATTTTGCTGCTTCTGTCATTGCATCCAGATATATAATACAACAACTAACATTACACCTACAACAAGCCAGGACTATTGGCTTTGTCAATGGCTGTTAGTTGCATAAGATAAAAAAAGCAACAACTATGGCTTTGTTGTATATAATATTGAAAATGCTTCAGTTCTGTAATGATGAGACTGTGAAATAACTATAACCAGTCTCTTTTAAGTTGTATCAGAGGCAGTGAAGGATGAAATTGCTGCAGAGTTAAGTTTGTTTTCTTTCACCGAGGGTGAGGGCAAAAATGAGAGCCCGATAGGGACCCGTTTCAGCTCATGCTTTTTAAAAGCTGCTGAGCACCAGCAGGACCCGGCACACTTAAAGCCCTGGGCTAAATGTTATGAACCTGTATTCACTTGATTTGGGGCTTGAGAATTCAGGAATAGATCTCCTCTATCCAATGAGCTCTTCACAAATCATCAATGCAGGAACAATATTTTTGAGATATCAAGACAGGCCTTTATATGTCTTTACCCACATGGATCCTAGCAATGTCAAGAGTTAAATATTTTGTTTTGTTCCATACGCTATTCCAGAGACAAAGAGCCAATATCTATATTCTTTTTCAGAGTTCACATACTGGAATGTATTGACACTGCTTCTTCAACATTGTCAAACTATTCTCTTATTCTAAAGGAGCAAAAGGGACATCTTTTCTAACTGGAGCTAACCCTGAAGTGAAGTAGATGACCAGTGATATAGTCGGTCAAGCCTGTTCATTATGTATCATAAGTGCTTTAATTCATTTTTTCATTCACTCATTAATTCATTTATCTATTCATTCATTCATATACCCACAACTTGTCGTGGCATTGGGGGTGCATTAGCCACTTCTCCATTCTCGCCACTGGTTCAACAGGTCCAGGTAGGACACCATAATTTCTTTATTCTAACACCAGCAAGAACGCTTAATAGTGGTGTGAGAGACTTCTATGTGGCTTAATGACAAGATGTCTCACTGAAGAATGCTGTTGTAAAAATTCCAATTTGACCTTCCTGTAAAACAGTGTCATTGCTGATCATAAAGTGAGCCTACCAAATGGGTAATAAGTGTCACTCTATAGGAGGATTAGTATAGTTTAAGGGTGTTTAACCTCTTTTTTGAGTGAAGCCTCACTTCTAATGCCTTTGGAGCATTGCAAATATGTGGCCATATATGTATAAAGAAGCCACAATTTATATAACCGAAGTATAATCATTAACATCTTGTATACTCATGCTAACTAAATGGCTGTTTCAAAGTTGTCATTATTGTGACTAGGCCCTTGAGGCCTTAAGTTTTCATTGATGATTTAAAGATGTTTTTTAAATTGTGCTTTCACGTTTTTCTTTCCTTTGCAGGAACGTGATAACATTGAATAGGTAAGAAGAGTAACTGTTGGAAATGGGTTACTTGTTTGGGCGGGGGGGGCTATTCAAGCAGCAACCACAATCCTTGTCAGGAAGAAAAACAAGAAAACACCAAATTAACTTCTGTTACCCCTCTGGTAGCTTGGCACAAAGCAATCCGGCTTAATTTAGAGGCAATGTGTAAAGTATTGTTAGAAATGGGATCTCTAGTTGGCAAGGGCTTGCACCTTTGTCCAAGTAGGGACCCTTCTTCCTAGTCAGGGTAAGGGTGTTACACTCGTGAAGTAACCCCTGCTCACCCTCGTGGTAGCTTGGCATGAGCAGTCAGGCTTAATTCAGAGGCAGTGTGTAAAGCATTTGCACATAACCAACAGTAATACAGTGTAAGCACTACAAACGGACACCACACCAGTTTAGAAAAATAACCAATTTTTATATACTCAAGACAAGACCAATTACGACAAAAACCCACAATACGATACTTTAAAAATGAATGCTTGATAAGGTAACTTCTTTGCAGGAATAGTTCAAAAACAAAGTTCGTACAAGTCGGTAGCTCCGTCCGAGCCTACCGCGATGCTGAAAACCACAGAGTCTAACAGTTCCAGCCGACCGCGTCGATACGGGCCAGCAGAGTCGTGAACAGACTCGGTCACAGTACCTTTCTCGTTGTGGCTGGTACGGAGTGTACGAGCCGGTCGGCGTTCGTCGCGGTGGCGGTGCAAGACGGAGCGATGCAAGGTGCGGTGTCCCTCGATGCGGTGCAGGCAGCGGCTCGATGAGCGTCGTGCAGACGGAGTCGGTGAGTCCAAGGCGTGCGATGCAGGGTGAGACGATGCTCGATGCGCTGCTGACAGGTTGCGATGCAGGCGACCAAGCCGGAGTGCGGGAGCTGGCATCGGACAGCGGTGCGAGTCGGAGCGGTGCGTCGCAAACGTGCGAGCGGTGCCCCAAATGCGATGCGGTCACGACTGTTGAGCCAGTTGCAGCGTCGCGTCGGTCGGGTCCGACTGGTTCAGTGAAGCGATGCGATGCGAACTGCGGTGCCCACAGGTCACGGTGCAAGCAGCGGCTCGGTGTTGACGGCGTCGGACGTCGCCTACGGTGAGACCAGGGTTGCGATGCGAAGCGGGGCGATGCGGTCTGCGGTGCAAACAGGTCACCGGTCAGGGATGGATTCGGTTGACGGAGTCGGTTGCAGTTCCCTTCCTCTGTGGCAACTGAAACAGCGTTCCAGAAGCGGTACCCAGAGGCTTGTGAAGTCTTTGTAGTCCCTGAGACTTCTTAACAGGAGGCCGGCTCGGTTCCAGGCCCTTGGAGATACTCAGCACAAGTTTGTAGAAAGTTCAGTCCTTTCACTGCCCAAGGCAGAAGCAGCAGCTGCAGGCCAACCCAACAAAGCAACAACACAGCGAAGGGGCAGTACTCCTCCTGGCAGCTCTTCCAGCTCTTCGTCTTGGCAGGTTCCTTGATTCCAGCGAGATCTAAATTCATGGGGTCAGGGCCCCAATATTTATATCCCAAATTCCTTTGTTCTCTGAAGGCAGAGAGGCCTTTGCCTAGTCCAAACCAGTTCTGGAGCACTTTGTTGACAAGTCTCCGTCCCTTCTTTCAGTGAGTAGGCCAGGGACATCAGACGCACCACAGGAGGTGGAGCCAGCATTGTGGAGGGAAGGCACTGTCCTATTCAGGGCCCAGGTGCAACCCCTCCCACCCATCTACATGTAGCTCTTGCTATTCAGCCCTGTGCTGACTCACCCTGTCTCCTGGCATCCCCCAGCCCTTGTCACTCACACTCCAGACAAGGAATACACAACCTCGCAGAGGCAGGCTTGGGTGGTTAGACAAGAAAATACCCACTTTCTAAAAGTGGTATTTTCAAACACAGAATGTTAAAACCAACTTCACTAAAAGACGCATTTTATCATTCTGAGTCCAGGCATACTAAACTCGAATTTCTACCACGTTCCAGGGGTCAGTTAGGATTATAAGCTGTAATAATCAAAACTGCCCGTTCTGGCCTATGGGGAACAGGTAGCCTTGCAATAGTGAAAAACGAACTAGGCTGTAATTCACTATCAGGACATGCCACACACACCAGGGCATGTCCTACCTTTCGCATACAACGCACCCTGCCCACAGGGGTACCTTGGGCCTACCTTAGGGGTGACTAACATGTAGGAAAGGGAAGATTTAGGGACTTGCAAGTGTGCGCACTTGCCAAGTCGACATGGCAGCCCCAGCTGCGCACAGGCTCTGCAATGGCAGGCCCGAGTTACTCTTTACGGGCTGTTTGCGTGGGTGGCACAATCCAGTGCTGCAGCCCACCAACAGCATTTGGTCTATAGGCCCTGGCACTCGCAGTGCACTTTACAAGGGACTGACACATAAACCAAATAGGCCAATCATGGAAACGCCAATCCGTAACACATTTTATACAGGAGCACTTGCACTTTCCTACTGGACAGCAGTGAGGAAAGTGCGCAGAATCATTACACCAGCAAAAACAGAGTCAAAACCGGGAGGTCAGAAAGCAAAAAGTCAGGGGAAACACGCCAAAAGATGCCAAGTCTAACAAGTATCTATACAGCACTTAAAACAGTAATAAAGTGAAAACACAACACAAGAAAAATCTGACATAATCTGGAAAAGTAGAGTAAAATTTAATACATTTATTTGACACCAAAATAACAAAAATGCAATCAGCAGAACCGGAGATATGTAATTTTAAATATATAAATGAAGACAGTGCCTAGAAGCACAAAGTGCCTTTTGTGGCTATCTAGTCGTGCCGGACCTGGACAAAATCACAAATTCAAGCCGACCGCAATGTAGCATGAGCTGGAAACAAGGACCACGTTAGGCCTGCTAAACAAAGTACCTTAAATCGTGGTTTGCGGTGGGTTGCGAGATCTCACATTGAGGATGTGTCATGCAATGGCGGTTCCACAGAAGCTGTGGGGCTGTAATGTGTAGGTCTGCGTCATCATTAAGGATGCTATCGATCAGGGGCATGGGATGCAAAGTCCTACATCGAAGCTGCGTCGTGCACCAGCTGTCCAAAGAAGATGCAGGACAGCGATGCGGAGTCCTGCGTCATTGTCAAGGGTGCCGTCAACAAGGGCTTAGAGTGCAAAGGCCTGCATCGAGAATGCATCACACAGCGGTGGTTCCAAGGAGACTGTGGATGGGATGTGATGCGAAGTCCGGTGTTGGGGATGCGTCACACTGCAGAGGTTCTGAAGCAGCTGCAAGGGGATGCATCGTGCTACGTTGGTTCTGTTCACAGGACCACACCTGGTCGGCCAGAGCACCTTCAGGCCCACTTTCATGGTCCAGGACTGAGGAGGCACCACTCAAGATGGTTGGAGCCTTTTCTGTCTCTGAGGCTCTGATCAGGAGGCCAGCCTTGGAGTCACTTTGGTGGTCCTGGGTTCAAGGTGCAGGTCCAGTTCTTTCACCCAGGCAGCTGATCAACAGAGTAGCAGTCCCTCTTGTAGCGCAGCACAAGAGTCCTTCTGAGTCTTCCACAGGTCCAGAGGTGTACTGAAGTGGTGGGTCTGAGGGTCCAATATGTATACCTAGTGCCAGCTTTGAAGCAAGAGAAGGCTCTGGAGATTCCCACCCGCAGAGCTGTTTATAATTTCCTGTCTCCCTGCACTGGCCCCTGCTAGTTTGAGGTCACAAAAGTCTAGTGTCAAACCCTTTGTGAGTGTGCCCACGCCGAGCCTTTGTGATGTGCAAGTGTGGTAGGTGACAGATCCTCCCCCTCATCAAGGCAGAAATGGCCCATCCTGCTAACATCTACGCCCTTTGTTTCACCGTTTAGGAGCAATACACAAAGACCAGCTGCTAGCTACACCTAGTCATGTGACCCACGGTACAGGCTGCAGACACCAAAAGGCTGCGACAAGAAAATGCTAACTTCAGAATTGTGACTTAAAATCAGACTTTACCATTAAAGAGGGTTTTAAGTTACAATTCTTAAAACACCAAACTTGACATTTCTACCTGATTCCAATTGAAAGTTACCACTTACTAAATGTAAGAAGTTAACCCAATGTTATCCTATAGGAGAGGCACACCTTGCAGTAGTGAAAAGTGAATTTAGGAGTTTTTCACTGCAGAACATGTAAAAGTTAAAAGTACATGTCCAACTTTTTAAATATACTGCACCCTGCCCTACGGGCTACTTTGGGCCTACCCACAGGTGACTTATATGTGTTAGAAAGGGAAATTTAGGCCTGGCAAAAGGTTTATTTTGCCAGGTCGAAATTGCAGTTTAAATTGCACACACAGGCTGCAATGGCAGGCCTGATACATATTTAAGAGCTTACTTAAGTCGGTGGCACCATCAGTGCTGCAGGCCCACTGGTAGTATTTAATTTACAGGCACTGGATACATGTAGTACCACTTTACTAGAGACTTACAAGTAAATTGAAGGTGCCAATTAGGTATAAACCAAGTTCCCCATGTTTAGAGGAGTGAGCTTTGCACTTTAGCACTGGTTAGCAGTGGTAAAGTGCACAGAGTCCAAAGGACAGCAAATACGAGATCAGCATAAATGTAGTAAGGCAAAATGTTTGGGGGAAGACTACCCTAAGGCTGTTAGGTCTAATACATGCCCCCAGGTGAAAGTGGGTAGAACTACCCAACCTCCTGGGCGTTTTTATCACTGAGGCAGAAGAACATGGATAGACCATCAACGTTGGTGTGGTCTGACCAAGGACGATGTTCCACTATAAAGTCCATTTCCTGTAGAGAGACGGACCACCTCAACAGTTTGGGATTCACACCCCTCATTTGCATGAGCCATCTGAGGGGCCTGTGGTCTGTCTGAACCTGGAAGTAATTCCCAAACAGGTATGGTCTCAGCTTCTTTCATGCCCAGATCACAGCAAAGGTCTCCCGCTTAATAGCACTGCACTTCTGTTGCTGGGGAAGTAACCTCCTGCTAATGAAGGCTACAGGTGGTCTAGGCCCTCCTCATTTAACTGTGCTAGCACAGCCCAGATGCCATGCTCTAAAGCGTCCATCTGCACAATGAACTGTTATATTCCATATAGGTACCCCAATATAGGCCAGGGTAACATCCCAACCTTTCACCTATATTCGTCCCTACACTACATACATAACGGGCTGCTAGGACTGACCCTTTGCCTAGTTACAGTACTGCTTACAGAACGTGGGGTTTTCCCTGAACACTAGCCTCATACATTATGCATGAGGATCCTTGGATTCTTGGAAACTCAGCAGGACTACCATCGCCTGCATAATAACTATGTACAAGGTTCATTCCCGATGTCATCCTAAGTCCGACAGTTACACAGCAAGGTAGAACCCCTGGGGATACCTTCGGGTATATAAACATTACATCTTGCTGAGATAGTCAGAGGAAATCACGACTTCCATGCCGACACACTGACGCGAGGCGCTGAGGTTCCTGCATGCAGACACTCCAGCTCGCAGTGGTCTTAACATTCCTTGCAGGGTGTCCAACTCTAGACCAAGACCAGGTCCCACAGTCTCTCACTTCAGGTAATGGGGTTGACTTTATCCTAGAGGGATTCTTGGCTTAACACCTACATACATGCTAGGTACACTTAGGTACATCTAGTTAGGGTAGCATCGTAGGAGTACACATTTTACTATCATGTATTTTATATTCTTGCCTGTATTCATGGTTATAGCAAGATGGTAGAAATCTACCATCCTTTTTCCTTTTTAGTGCTTCTAATCATTTATATCTGTTTCTGTCTAGTGGTTGTTTCAGCACACCTATTTTACACTAGAATGACGAGTGTTCAATAAATGCTAATTGAAAAACGTCCATATCGTTTATTCTGTGTATCTCTCTGAGACTAAGTGAGCACGAGTGACTGAGCGAAAAGTAGTACACTGTTTCCACGTTCCTGAGGGATCAGGGTTGTCATGTTCGATAGTTGCCAAGAACTATTCTCTCCTTGGTAAGAGGAGTTTCTAGTGGCACTGTGAGCTAGCTGGTATAACAGACCAACATATCCGTTGGGGGTGTCTGGAATCAGTCTGGACACCAAGCCTGCAGTGTATGTTGTCCGAACGCGCAGATCCTGTATAGGTTTTTTAGGAACTACACGACATGGCGCCGCCAACATTGGTTGGGCACTTATTTAACAGTCAAATCTGAGTAGTTCAGTCGTGCTATTCTCAGAGACCCCTACGAACATTTCTCCAGAGACGTCTGGAGTGGGAGGGTACAAACTCCGCCACAGCTGAGTAGGCAAAATCCTATGTATTGACTGTTGGTTAATCAAGCTTGAAGGACACGGTGCTCCTGTTGTGCCTAAAACGATATCAAAGTTCCCTTGAAAGGCTCTTCTTACTAAAACAATGACTGTACAGGAAGACCCTGTGGTTGCATTAAACCTCTCAGGAGAAGAAGAAGATGCAGATGCAATACACATTGCGGAAAATGTTAGAAAAGCCATCACCCTAAAACTGGTAGCATACGGTGTTACAGCTAGGGGTGGGTCAGTAATATTCGTGATTGAGGCACACGAATCATTTAGAACAGAGGTATTCTATTCATGGGTTACTTTCCCACAGGCGAATGCACTAACAAAGACATTTCATTACTACACAGAAGATAAAATACTGAACGAATATTGTCCGTACGAGGACATGGAAATTCCACTTACTTACCAGCAACATTTATACTGGTTTAAAGGCGCCTTACCCCATACAAGAAATAGAGTAAGACTCAGTCCGCTCAGAAGAGACAGAGCAACATGGCCAGTATTAGCGGCCTACACACCACATCCTGACATTAACACAATGCCAGGGGGAGACTTACTTGCACAGCATAAAGAATTAATAAAACTTTACAGAAACATAACACAATTCGTGATGAGAACACTCACACTTCAGCCAACACTGGCTACACAACCAGGACCAGTCCAAACGTCTACAACTAAAATTACACCACAAACATTACACGCAGTGATGGTTAAAATGCCCACTAAACGTGAACAAATGCCTTTCTGGATAGCTCAAAAAATAACACAGCTAGAGGCAATATTTCCACACACTGGTCCACACGATAAGCATAGAATGCTAACAATTTGCTTGCTGATGGGGATAGCTCCCCCGATAGAGGTTGTACTTCGTGGGGTACATTCTTCGCTGCAATATATACCAGAACTCACGGTATCCCTTCATTAGCCGTAATACCGGATGTATTGAGACAAATACAGAATGAGTATGGAGCAGAACCTGCTCTGAACTTAGGGATGAAGTTACTTAATAACTTTGCCCAGGTATCAGCTATAATATTAGCAAATATTAAAGGGGAAGCAGCATCAGTGGCAATACGCCAACGCCTGAGAGATTTCACTCCTTTACAACAGGAGACAGAATAACCTAAAATTATTGAAACTGCATATGCAGAATTAGGTAGAGATAGTTTGGGAGCTAAACCAGTAAAACCTCAACTGATGGGAGGTCCAGAAAAAGAACAGGCAAAGCAAACACCAGTTTCTTCAAAGAAGAAATGGGACAATAACAAACAACAAAATAAAGACAATAGATCGCAATCAAGAGGTGGGTCTCCTCAAAAGGAGCTCTCCGAAAGGAGGTATAATGTTAGAAATAGAGACAACATTAGGAAACCTGACAGGTATCAGGATACTGATACACGTTCCTCTCGTTCCTTTTAGGGTTCATCAAAAAACTTGGAGAGGGAAGGACGGTCAGAACACAGACAAGAAGAACGTACAAAGTCCAGAGACGCACAACGCACTTCAGACTACGCTTCCAAAAAAGAAGAAAAGCCTAAATCAAAACCTCAATTCAAGAAGAAGAAAGTAGCAGGTCTCAAAGTTAGACATGCCCAGAATTCTGAGGACTCAACTACTGAACGGGGAATGGGCTCTGACAATGCTAGACAGCGCAGCAGAAGTAACAATAGCTCGCCAGAACCTGATGGAATTTCTGGTTACAGCGGTGTTGATTGAACATATCATGGTGGAAACACCTGATATTAGGGTAAGCGTCCCACATAGGTTACATGAGATAATACTCCAAATGGAAGGGGACAAGCCGAGAAAAATTAAAGGTCTCTTTTGGGAGAACCTAACTTTTGGCTATGACATTCTTTTAGCTGAAAGAGATTGGCCGCCTGCTATTGTTATGGATTGCCCAAAGTGAGAGACGGTAATTATGCCAGCCTTTTCCGACCTCGTTCCCCAATACTTAAAACACACATATGCGCGAGAGTGGGCGGTAGCCCTTGCTCCTGCGCTATATCGCAACCATGTTGGGTGGGATGAGGAATCAACTCTTCACGTGATACTACTAAAATCTACTCCAACTCCACAGAGACAGTATCCAATAAAACAGGAAGCGAAAAAACAGGTCAGGGAGATCTTAGATCAACTTGAAAACCAAGGTGTGATTGAAGCTTGCACCTCATCAAAGAATAATCCTTTGTTTCCCGTAATGAAACCTGACAATTCATATCGTCTAGTTTTAGATTACAACCATCTAAATTCATGCACAAAAACATTTGCAGTACAAAACGCACATAGTGCCGCATTGATGAATAACATAGTGCGGAAAAAATAAAAAACTACACTGGATATCTCAAATGGATTTTTCTGCCAAAATATAGCGCCTGATAGCAGATATTTGACAGTATTCTCAGCGCTGGGGTCCCAGCGGCAATTTTGTCGACTCCCCCAAGGGTATAAGAACAGCCCGTGGTTATTTTAACTGAGCTACTTCAAAACCTGGATGATGAGGCATTGTCCTATGTAGATGACATTTATCTGACGGATGATGACCTGGAGGAACACTTGACCAGGGTGAGCACCATAATTTTGGGATTCGCCTCTGAGGGCTACAAGTTTAACTTTAAAAAATCAAAAATAGCCCACCTCAATGTCCTGTTTTGGGGTTATGAGCTTTCAAGTGAAGGAAAAAGCCTGGCAGCCAATTTTTTAGAAAAATGTGCGCTGCTCCAACCTCCAAAATCATTAAAAAATTTACAATCAATACTGGGGTTCCTAAATTTCGGCAGAACATACATTTTGGATTACGCAGAAAGGGTTAAACCTTTCTATGACCTTATAAGACCTGATTTTTCAGTTAGGCAATGGACACAGGAACACACAGATATCCTTTGTTCCCTACAAGCTGACATGATAGCGTCCAAACACTTACAGACACGCGTAAATGTCCGCAACCTGGTGATCCGGATAGTTGCGGGCCAATCTGGGTACACCTACTTAACATACAATGAAGGTGAAACTGTACCAATAGCATACAAATCACACTTGTACACAAACTCTGAGATGCGTTTTGTATCTACAGAAAACATTCTGACAGCCGTACAGAACTGCTGTAGTGAGAGAAAGAGCACTGGCTCAGGGGAAACAAATTATTGTTGTGACTCCGGTACCAGCCTTAGAGGCTGCTACAAAGGCAAGCATTCCCAATGATAAAACCTTTCATTCGAGATGGATACAATGGGCTAATTCTCCCACTGCATCAGATGTAGAATACAGATACGAGCCAAGTCTAAAAACACAAGCATTCCTGCAATACGAACAAGAATATCCTCTCCCGAATGAAATAATGCTTCTAGATCAGTATGAATACATAATTTACACTGACAGATCTGATCAACCGGCCATAGGAAGTAAACAACAATACAGCGCCGCGGGTGCGATTGTAAAAGGTCGTATGCGAGATGGAAAGTTCCATCCAAGCTGTACAAAGACTCAGGGGTCGATTCCGATCTCGGCCGGAAGCGCACCTAACAGTATTCGTCCGGAAAAAAACCAAGCCGAACGCGTGTTTCCCGACCGATTCGAACAGCCGTCCGAACGAACAAGTACGATGCGCATAACAGCCCAGATTCCGAGCGAGCCGTACTCACCCATTACAGCTCCTGTTCCCCGCCTGAGCCGGATCCGTAAACGTCCAATCGAGTCGCACGGAAGCAAATACACAGCACCTTCCGGCCGGACTAGTACGATGCGCCTTCCGTACGCGCCGAACCCGTCGCTACGATCGGCACGTCAAAGCATCCGGGAGAGCTGCACATAAGCTCTGATTCGTGCCACAAGACGATCCACGGCTACGAGACGAACAAGCCAGCGACGAGTACGAGTCGAAGCCACGAGAAACCCGAACGAGACGAACAAACCATGAATCCCATCGCGCAGGTCCTACCAATACTCTACATCTATTACCGGGACCGGTACGGACGCGTACGGCGAAGACGGTAAGTCAAACACCCACTACACAAACAAACCACACGTACCCAACATATGTCACACACACATAGGGATGCAGAAATGACGTACACCAGCAACAGCAGAACCATAGGGGCGGGATGGCTACCACCAATGCCACACACACCCATAGGGGGATGGATGCCTACCACTACCACCACCCCTACTCAGGGGGGCCTGGATGCCTACCACTAACACCACCCCTACTCAGGGGGGCCTGGATGCCTACCACTACCACCACCCCTACTCAGGGGGGCTGGATGCCTACCACTACCACCACCCCTACTCAGGGGGGGCTGGATGCCTACCACTAACACCACCCCTACTCAGGGGGCCTGGATGCCTACCACTACCACCACCCCTACTCAGGGGGGCCTGGATGCCTGTCACTACCAACAACCCTACTCAGGGGGGGCTGTATGCCTACCACTACCACCACCCCTACTCAGGAGGGCCTGGATGCCTGTCACTACCACCATCCCCACTCATAGGGGGATGGATGCCTGCCACTAATACCACACCTACTAATGGGGGGCTGGATGCCTGTCACTACCACCATCCCCACTCAAAGGGGGATGGATGCCTAGCACTACCACCACCCCTACTCATGGGGGCCTGGATGCCTGTCACTACTACCATCCCCACTCATAGGGGGATGGATGCCTACCACTAATACCACCCCTACTCATGGGGGGCTAGATGCCTGCCACTACCACCACCCCTACTCAGGGGGGCCTGGATGCCTGTCACTACTACCATCCCCACTCATAGGGGGCTGGATGCCTGTCACTACTACCATCCCCACTCATAGGGGGCTGGATGCCTGTCACTACTACCATCCCCACTCATAGGGGGCTGGATGCCTATCACTACCACCACCCCTACTCAGGGGGGGCTGGATGCCTGTCACTACTACCATCCCCACTCATAGGGGGATGGATGCCTACCACTAATACCACCCCTACTCATGGGGGGCTAGATGCCTGCCACTACCACCACCCCTACTCATGGGGGCTAGATGCCTACCACTACCACCACCCCTACTCAGGGAGCCTGGATGCCTACCACTACCACCACCCCTACTCAGGGGTGCCTGGATGCCTGTCACTACTACCATCCCCACTCAAAGGGGATGGATGCCTACCACTAATACCACCCCTACTCATGGGGGCTAGATGCCTACCACTACCACCACCCCTACTCAGGGGGCCTGGATGCCTGTCACTACTACCATCCCCACTCATAGGGGATGGATGCCTACCACTAATACCACACCTACTAATGGGGGGCTGGATGCCTGTCACTACCACCATCCCCACTCATAGGGGGATGGATGCCTAGCACTACCACCACCCCTACTCATGGGGGCCTGGATGCCTGTCACTACTACCATCCCCACTCATAGGGGGATGGATGCCTACCACTAATACCACCCCTACTCATGGGGGGCTAGATGCCTACCACTACCACCACCACTACTCAGGGGTGCCTGGATGCCTGTCACTACTACCATCCCCACTCAAAGGGGGATGGATGCCTACCACTAATACCACCCCTACTCATGGGGGGCTAGATGCCTACCACTACCACCACCCCTACTCAGGGGGGCCTGGATGCCTGTCACTACTACCATCCCCACTCATAGGGGGCTGGATGCCTGTCACTACTACCATCCCCACTCATAGGATCCCCACTCATAGGGGGCTGGATGCCTGTCACTACTACCATCCTCACTCATAGGGGGCTGGATGCCTACCGCTACCACCACCCCTACTCAGGGGGGGCTGGATGCCTGTCACTACTACCATCCCCACTCATAGGGGGATGGATGCCTACCACTAATACCACCCCTACTCATGGGGGCTAGATGCCTGCCACTACCACCACCCCTACTCATGGGGGCTAGATGCCTACCACTACTACCACCCCTACTCAGGGGGCCTGGATGCCTACCACTACCACCACCCCTACTCAGGGGTGCCTGGATGCCTGTCACTACTACCATCCCCACTCATAGGGGGATGGATGCCTACCACTAATACCACCCCTACTGATGGGGGGCTAGATGCCTACCACTACCCCTAATCAGAGGGGCCTGGATGCCTGTCACTACTACCATCCCCACTCATAGGGGGATGGATGCCTACCACTAATACCACACCTACTAATGGGGGGCTGGATGCCTGTCACTACCACCATCCCCACTCATAGGGGGATGGATGCCTAGCACTACCACCACCCCTACTCATGGGGGCCTGGATGCCTGTCACTACTACCATCCCCACTGATAGGGGATGGATGCCTACCACTAATACCACCCCTACTCATGGGGGGCTAGATGCCTGCCACTACCACCACCCCTACTCATGGGGGCCTGGATGCCTGCCACTACCACCACTCCTACTAATGGGGGCCTGGATGCCTCCCACTACCACCACCCCTACTCAGGGGGGCCTGGATGCCTACCACTACCACCACCCCTACTCAGGGGTGCCTGGATGCCTGTCACTACTACCATCCCCACTCATAGGGGGATGGATGCCTACCACTAATACCACCCCTACTCATGGGGGCTAGATGCCTACCACTACCACCACCCCTACTCAGGGGGCCTGGATGCCTGTCACTACTACCATCCCCACTCATAGGGGGATGGATGCCTACCACTAATACCACACCTACTAATGGGGGCTGGATGCCTGTCACTACCGCCATCCCCACTCATAGGGGGATGGATGCCTAGCACTACCACCACCCCTACTCATGGGGGCCTGGATGCTTGTCACTACTACCATCCCCACTCATAGGGGGATGGATGCCTACCACTAATACCACCCCTACTCATGGGGCGCTAGATGCCTGCCACTACCACCACCCCTACTCATGGGGGCCTGGATGCCTGCCACTACCACCACCCCTACTAATGGGGGCCTGGATGCCTCCCACTACCACCACCCCTACTCAGGGGGGCCTGGATGCCTACCACTACCACCACCCCTACTCAGGGGTGCCTGGATGCCTGTCACTACTACCATCCCCACTCATAGGGGGATGGATGCCTACCACCCACACAACCCCCACTCATAGGACGGGTAATGCATGACACAACCAGCATACTCCAACATAAGGAATGCCTGAAAATTACACCCCCCCAACACCATGACAAGAGTGTGTAGTCTGTGTCAAATGCCTACAACACTGAACATGACATTGAACATACAATGTGACCCCCTATCACATGTGTCACACATAAATGTGTGTGGCCTCCACAATGCAAGCCGACCATGACCACTGTGGCAATGGGGTCGAACACCCCATCATCACAGTGACCAAAAGGGAAGTGTGGGGTCCATAGCTGAAGCCCATTCTGAACATTGTGGCAATGGGGCCCAAACCCCCATCATCACAGTGACCAAAAGGGAAGTGTGGGGTCCATAGCTGAAGTCCATTTTGAACATTGTGGCAATGGGGCCTACACCCCCATCATCACAGTGACCAAAAGGGAAGTGTGGGGTCCATAGCTGAAGCACATTTTGAACATTGTGGCAATGGGGTCTAAAGCCCCATCACCACAGTGACCAAAATGTAAGTGTAGTCATGGTAAAAGCTGCAAATGCCAAACTGCATGGATCATTCCTGATCACACAACAACAAACACATCAGTGGCATAGCAGTGCTTGTGTCCCATAGCAACAGAGATTGGGTGAGGCAAACAGTGCAGTGCAAATGAAACATCGCTTTGGCCATGTGCAGACAAACATCACCCATGGGGGCTCACATTGTCAACATTCACAAATAACACAATGACAGAAGTGACCATCACAATGCAGATCCACATATCTGCACCAATGGACACACAAATGTAGATATCCTGTGGAGACTGTAGATGTCAGGTGAACAAATACCATACCATGGCAGCAATGGGACATACAAACCATGATCATTGTGCTGACTGATGACCTAGGAGTCCCAGGGATAGCAGGGGTAAGCCACCAAACAACATACAGCCAATGGCACACTAAAGATATGCCAATGCAGTGGTGCAAATGCACAAACACAAACAGGCAGACTCACACTGCATATCAAACACCACAGGTGAGGGGGGTGGTGTGCAGGTGTCCCCAGGCAAACACACAACACACGAGGAGGCCTGAATCCCCATTACACAGATGTCAACACAGTGCCACACAAAAGTAACTCATGGATTGGATTCCCCTATGTGGGCAATCAGGCATCGTTAGATGAGAGGGAGCCCAAATCACAAATGTCACACAAGTTTGTAGGAACAGCAACTAACACAGCAAGAGACAGACCCACCACAGCACTACCCCCAGGGAGCCCACATTGTGGTGACACTGGCCTGCATGATAATCCCACTGTGATGACAAAGGTAGATGTCGTACACACTGTGAACCACAGTCATGTGTCCTGAGCAACTAACTACCATCACTCCTACACAAACACAAATAAAACAGCACGGCCTGTCAGCCAAGGCCAACATGGAGGTAGGGGTCCAGCCGTGCAACAACTCTCATTTGCACACACTCAACACCACACACCTTGATCTCCAACAATGTGCAGCAGTGAAGCTCACATGGACTGGTGACATTGCACATGCACCCATGACAATCCCAGGGGTGGTGGGGGAACTAAGGCGGAGATACCCATCACACATGGCCAGTCAACAAGACTTGTGAATGTCTCACACACTGCACAGTACGCTGTACATGGGCATGACGTCAAATCCACACCAACCAATGGGATCCCGGACACAGTCACACACCAATGAAGATGGCAAGCTCACCCACAAACAACACACATAGACAACTTCCAACATTGCAGCTCTGACCCTGAGGAGTGGCAGCAGTCACACACACAACGTGTCACAATCACTGGAAGCTAACGCAAATTGTAAATTACATGACTTGTGTAACCAACAAGTGCCAAGGGGAATCCTGACTGTGTCTCATCTGCGTTTGCCCACAAACTCAGCCCTGACAGCAAACACACCTATGGATGACACCCTGATCACCAGTAATGTGCCATGCACCCACATCACAGAGCACCCAGGGAGAAGATCTGGGGGAACATTGCTCAACTCAGCAAGCATCACAAACAGGAACATCACTAGGGCCCCCAGCCTGCGTAGCAAAATGGAAGTGAACACACACAGACATGCTCACACAACACACACCTTGGGCTCAGGCAATGTCACGGAATTACACACTGCCATGAGGGGACTCCACTCCTGTGTAAGAAAAGCTGTGCCATACGTTGTCTCTGCAGGGCGCTATCATGTCAGCACAACACTTGGTCACTCAGTCAACAATTAGCACAAAATGAAGGCTCCCGTCACATCAGCCTGGTCATGGCATTGTCACCCAAATCATCAGCACCGATCAAATACACATGTATAGCAAGTTGCACTGATACCACAGATGAGTCCTTCCCCATTGATGCCCAAACATGCATGTCCAGTGGAGATGGTCACACGGTCAGGGAAATAGACCAATTGAACAATGGCAAGCACATTTGATGTGCAGGGGTGTAAGCCACAGATGTGATATTGAAAAAACAGGTAGGGAATCCCATTTGCAAATATGGAAAACATGACACCCTCATATTGATACAAAGGATGACATGGCTACACACCAGGATAGGACACATTCCCCCTGGACCACATGGGGTCCTGCACAGTAACACTTCATTTACCTGACATCAAAAATCAACATCACTGCAGCAAGGGCAGCATCATCAACATCATGTACATCTGAAGCAAAACCACTAGAGAACTGAAAGTAGCTTTAATCAGCATATGTTAAATAGAAAATTAAAGTCAAGAAAACACACAAAGGCCAATGTCCAGTCCATGAATCAAGTCCAAACAGGGTGACAGTGGCAGATGTCACCCTCTGCTTGCCTGCACTGATATGGAGCAGGGACATTCCCCTCAGAGGGGTATACGGGGGGGTAGGCCAGGCACCGCAGGGACAGGATCAGGGCTCACCAGAAGGAGGCAGGGAAGGGGTGGCTGGTACTGGAGAGTCACTGACAACTGCAGTGGAGGTGTCTGGCATGGTGTGTGCCGGCACAACTGGGGGGCATGAGCCAGATGGTGTGGGTGCCGGCACAACTCCAGTGGGCTGGCCAGATGGAGAGGACAGGTTCCCCACTGCAGTGCCCAAGTCAGACGGGGTGTTACTGGACTCCACTGCAGTGCCCATCTCCAGGGGAGTAGAATGGGGTTCAGGTAAGGTGGGCAGGACAGAGGGGAGGACACGGTCTCCACACCAGTGGCACTAACATGTGCAGCGGGGGGTGTGGGGCTGGAAGAGCAAGTGGGAGGTGGAGAAGGACGGATCATTTTGGGGATGGTGTATCTGTGGGTGGGGAACCTGGGGCAGGGTGTGGTGGGGGAACCTGTGTTGTGGGGGCCTGAGGGATGGAGGAAGGAGACTGTGTGCTTGACTTGCAGGGCGGTGGCGGGGTCTTGCTTTTCCGGGACCGGGGGTACTTGCGGGTGGGGGACCCCGTCTGTCTCTGCACCTGGAGGAGGGTGTCCGGGGGCGAGGGGCACTCCCCTCTGTGTGGGTGGACTTCCTCTTCCCCCTGTATGCTGGATCAGCGGGATCGGAGGGGAAGAGGCCGAGGTCACAGAGGAAGATTTTCTGTGTAGGTGGGGTTGCAGGTGAGGCAAGGGAAGGGGTCTTGGAGGGAGAGGATTTGGAGGACTGCGGAGTGACTGTGGATGCCTGTGTGTGTGTCTCTTCCCCATCCCCTGTGGGTGTGGTATCAGTCCCCTGAGGATGCTTGTGTGCACGTCTTGCCTTTGTTGTGGGTGTTTCTGTGCTGCTCGTGTCTGTGTGTTTGGGTGACCGTGCAGGTGTGCATGTGCTTGGGACAGGTAGGGTGCCAGGAAGTGTGGATGGGGCAGAGGTAGGAGGGGTGAGGGACTGTTGGAGGAGGGACACTGCTGCCGTCAGGGAGGAGTCCATGGACTTATTGCTCCTCTGTAGGGCAGACATACCCATTGAGATGCCCTCCATGAACGACACCAGCTGTGTCAACAGAGTGGTGTGTGCATGGAGGACACTCAGCATTGCTGTCTGCCCTACATGGAGCTGCCGAAGTAGGTACACAGACTCCTCACTCAGGGCAGCAGGGGACACAGGGGCAGGGGGTGCGGTGCCTGGCACGAAGGAGACACGCTCCCGAACACGGGAGCCTCCACGGACCTCTGGAATGGGAGCCAATGGGAGGGCGGTGGTGGTGGCGGGGCCAGACAGACTAGCTGGGGTGGGGTGGCTGCTGACACCCGCCTCCACAAGGGAGTCATCCTCCGAGCTGCTGTGGTCCTCAGCTGAGGTGGATGGTGCTGAGGACTCCTCGGTGTGGCTCCCCTCGCCCTCCGTGCCACTGGGTCCCTCCGACCACTTGTCGGCTGTTGACCCAGTCTGGCTCTGCAGCTCCTCCTGGTCCGTGGAGCTGTCCCCTCCTGTGGCCGTGGAAGTATCTGCAAACAATTAGGGAAACAGACAAACATCAGTCACCTGCACTGACCGCACACACCACAGTAAGTACAGCACATTACAGAGCAAGCCCTGGCATCCTTAGTTGAGCATTGCCAATAGTCCTCACACAGATTAGGAGAAGCCAATTGTCAGTCTGATGGTCAACCATGGAACTCACACCCCTCCTGCCCTTGCACCCATCGGTCTGGTGCCTGTCTGATGGTAATACCCCAGTGTGGACACATGCACCACCTACACAGTTGTTGGACATTGCAGAGAACACGGTGAAGTATGTGAACATGCACACATCACATCTCTTGCCACTGAGTCAGTACAGGTGTCCGGATAAAGGGATGGCCAGAGTCTAATTAGAAATGCATGTGATGCATACCAGCACCAGACACCATGATGCACCCATGTCCGGATAGTCAATGCCACAATGGGGTGCATGTTGCACATGTCACTCCCCTGCAGGATCACTCTTAGGAAGTTCAATGCCATGGCACAGGCATGCCTGCAAAGTCATACATCACTGTCTCCAGTCACATGGGCATGGGCATGGCAGCCAGCCAACAACAGTCTGCACTGTGTCACAATCCTAGGACATGGTGAATGCAAGTTATGTATCTGACAAGTGCACATGTCCATACCCCACAAACCATATCATCTGAACTCTTATTTGTCCACGTCATACCAATTGGACATATGGGAGACATGAAACACAACTCTCAGAACCTGAGCACCTCACAGTCTGCTGTGAATGAAAAACAGCTGCCTGAAATTCACAGTCGCATACACCTGTGTGCACAGTCAAGTGATCAAACACCTATAAGTCACAGAAGTATCGTCTCTCATGGTCACATCTCAGATGGCATGCTGAGCCCTAACCGATTAACATCCCAGTAGTCCTGACAACGAAGCCACAGCACAATGACACAGAGGCAGACACCTGAGGGAACATTTCACTGATTACAACATGTCAGCTGATACACGGGAGTGGGAGTACAGAGTGTATTGTATGCCCTGGAGTAGGCATGACTGTCCTGCTCCACTTGAAGGAGGGATGAGCCCTGGACAGTAGGCAGGTGGCTAAGCATGTGTGACACACTTGATATACATACTCCTGAGGCCCAAATATTGTTCCCACCCGCAGCATGGGGGTGTGCCAAATACCCCAGGGACATGTGGTGATTCAGATCAGCAAGTGGACCACATATCAAAGTTACACCCAGATTACATGTCAGGACTAAGGCATTGTGTGAGCAATTGACCCACCCATGAAGCACACCACAAAGTCACGGGAAGAAATGCAGTCCCCCACCTTGAGCGAAGCAAAATGCAAGGACACAGTACCCAAGTGACACAATTTCCTGATTGTAAGGACCACACCTACGTATCAGATGAGTAGTGGGCATGTCACAATTGAGGGACATGTGTCCTGGACCACAAGACTGATGTACTGTGGAAGTTTAACAAGGCCAGAGGAGGGCACATAGCATGTCAGACAAAGTTCACATTGCAGTCATGGACTCACCCCCTCCTTGCTGCTGTTTGTCCTTCAGCTGCCCATCCAGGTCAGGGAAGACCACCGCCAGGGTCCGGAGCATGTGGGGGGTCAGGGTCCGTTGTCCGCCCCTCCTGCGAGGAGGCGACAGCTTCAGCTGGACCCTTGCGATCCTCCGGGTCCAGCCCCGAAGGTCCTGCCACCTCTTCTGGCAGTTGCGGATCCGGCGCTTGTAGTCCCCCATGGATCTTACTGCCCGGGCGATGGTCAGCCAGATTTCCTGCTTCTGGTGGGCATCAACCTGTGAGGATGACAAAGTGAAAAGGCCATTACTACACATGCAACATATCCGTGCATCACACAGTTGGATATACATGTCTCAATCACAGGGGCATATGATGTTCACAGGCAGTGCAACGATGGCTAAGAACAGTTTGCCAGCAGTTACTACATGGTATCATTGCATGGGAAGTAAACCTTGTTGGAATGCACTGTTACTGCACTGTACCTGTTCAGTGCATGTGACTACACACTTTGGGGGGGGGAGAACTACTCAGTGAGCATGCTAGCCAGTGGTGTGCACACTGTAAGTCTTGCTAGTCAGACAACATGCACAATTAGTAAGGCAGTGGACAGCACACTCACCTGCTCCCCTGGTTTCCCATACAGCTTGTTGTACTGTGGAAGGAGGTTGTCCAGCAGGGCCTAGTTCTCCTCAAGGCTGAAGGCTGGGGCTCTCTCCACAGTACGTGCCATTGCATGATCCAGAGGATGCAGAGACAGCAGCAGTGTTGGTGGCAGATGTCGTCCTGGAGCATGTAGTGCAGGCAAGTGAGCCCTCAGGGGAACAGCCAGCATTATATGTGTGCTGCAGAGACAGATACTGTCCCATGTGTCCAAAGTGATAGGTCCAAGTCGTTTGCATCTTCTGAATCTGGCCAATCCATGGAATTGCACCACTTACACACGCCCACAGCATCCTTCAAAAGTTCAACTTCATGACACCCATGAATTTGCAACATTGTTGTGGGTGGCCAACTGAATTCACAGCATCAGACTCGTTAAACATTTGAAAACGCGTCCGTTGCCATGCCAGGCCATAGCCAATGCATGCGCATCGATCGGTCCATTGCTGTACAACGCGTATTCCGGGTACAACGCGTACCCGCACATGACAGATTCAATGGCCAGTGCGTGCGCACCGATCGGTCCATTGCTGTACAACACGTACCCGCACATGACAGATTCAATGGCCAGTGCGTGCACACCGATCGGTCCATTGCTGTACACCGCGTATTCCGGGTACAACGCGTACCCGCACATGACAGATTCAATGGCCAGTGCGTGTGCACCGATCGGTCCATTGCTGTACAACGCGTACCCGCACATGACAGATTCAATGGCCAGTGCGTGCCCACCGATCGGTCCATTGCTGTACAACGCATACCCGCACATGACAGATTCAATGGCCAGTGCGTGCACACCGATCGGTCCATTGCTGTACAACGCGTATTCCGGGTACAACGCGTACCCGCACATGACAGATTCAATGGCCAGTGCGTGCGCACCGATCGGTCCATTGCTGTACAACGCGTACCCGCACATGACAGATTCAATGGCCAGTGCGTGCGCACCGATCGGTCCATTGCTGTACAACGTGTATTCCGGGTACAACGCGTACCCGCACATGACAGATTCAATGGCCAGTGCGCGCGCACCGATCGGTCCATTGCTGTACAACGCGTATTCCGGGTACAACGCGTACCCGCACATGACAGATTCAATGGCCAGTGCGCGCGCACCGATCGGTCCATTGCTGTACAACGCGTATTCCGGGTACAACGCGTACCCGCACATGACAGATTCAATGGCCAGTGCGTGCGCACCGATCGGTCCATTGCTGTACAACGCGTATTCCGGGTACAACGCGTACCCGCACATGACAGATTCAATGGCCAGTGCGTGCGCACCGATCGGTCCATTGCTGTACAACGCGTATTCCGGGTACAACGCGTACCCGCACATGACAAATACAATGGCCAGTGCGTGCACACCGATCGGTCCATTGCTGTACAACGCGTATTCCGGGTACAACGCGTACCCGCACATGACAGATTCAATGGCCAGTGCGTGCGCACCGATCGGTCCATTGCTGTACAACGCGTACCCGCACATGACAGATTCAATGGCCAGTGCGTGCGCACCGATCGGTCCATTGCTGTACAACGCGTATTCCGGGTACAACGCGTACCCGCACATGACAAATACAATGGCCAGTGCGTGCACACCGATCGGTCCATTGCTGTACAACGCGTATTCCGGGTACAACGCGTACCTGCACATGACAGATTCAATGGCCAGTGCGTGCACACCGATCGGTCCATTGCTGTACAACGCGTACCCGCACATGACAGATTCAATGGCCAGTGCGTGCGCACCGATCGGTCCATTGCTGTACGACGCTTCCCTGTACAGGTCTCTCGCATATGTCACCATGCTTGTCACTGGTGAACGTATGCAAGTAACATATACTTGCCAGGGACTCAGGGGCACACCTACAACACCACAGCCTGTCCACACTGTATCCTAAGGCATGTAAGGCTGCATTACCTTTTCTGTGTATGGGGGTCAACATGTGGTTTTTGGGGTGGCACTTGGGGGCAGCCACTCCCAGGCTGTGCACGTGTTCATGGGGACAGGTTCCTTTGTGTGTTGTGCACATGACCACTGTGATGTGCAACTGTTCATTTTAGAGCATGTGGCATGGTCACATTTCACGGTTGTGTATGTGTATGTCATGTCACATACCCCCTGAGTCCCATGTGGGACGGTATGTACGTCACAGGGTGACCCATTGCCACAATGGTGATGGCCCTCCACAGTCTGTGTGCATGTTGTGTATACAATGACTCTGATTCCATGTGCACAATGGGAGACAGTCTCCACATCCACGTTGTTTGTGCATGGCCTTTTATGTTGTGCGTGTGTGTGTCACAGACGTCCATGTCTGTCCTGCCGAGGCAACAGGGAGCACTACCTGTGGGGGTCATGGTTGTTTTGCTGTGGTTTATTCATGATGCACCATGTCATGCCAGTGTCCATGTGGCAATACAGGGTCCCTGGGAATCTACCTGTCAATGAGCTGTGATGCCTGGGGCACATCTGTCCTCACATGTCACTGTGGTGTGTGTTTGGAACGTGACAGCAGTACATGGGTACTGTGACACAGCCTAATGATATCCCATAGCACAACCTGGGACTTGTTGAGGACACATGTTGAACTGTAATGTTAGATGTTGTCCATTTTGGTGCCATACATGTCCTTACGGAACGGCACACACATCATGTACTTGTGTCTCGTAATGTTGTATCATGTGATATTGAGTCTGGTCTATGCCACATATGTGGGGTGACTGACAATCTTCCTTTCCTCACCTATGCACTGCAGGGCACCAGCTGTCCATAGACCATTCCCTGACCTTGCAACGATGGTGGAACTTGACTGCATCCGACGGTACCGCTTCACCAGGCAGCTGATTGAGGATTTGGCAGTGCGCCTGGCACCACATTTGCAACCTGGCCGGCCGTACCCTACAGCGCTGACCCCCAAGGTGAAGGTGATGGCAGCCCTACACTTCTTTGCCACCGGTACCTTTCAACACACTGTGGCGACTGCTGGTGGGATGTCACAGACTATGTTCAGCCGTGTGCTACGTGATATTTTGGAGGCAATGTTGAGATGTCTGAACCAGTACATCTATTTCCCTAAACGTCACCAACTCACTGACGTCAAGAGGGACTTCTATGCCCTGGGGAGGATGCCACATGTCATTGGCTCCATTGATGGCACACATGTGGCTTTGGTACCACCACAGGCACATGAGCAGGCATACAGGAACCGTAAACATTATCACTCGATCAATGCTCTGGTGGTATGTCTTGCAGATATGACCATCTCACATGTGTATGCCCGTTTCCCTGGTTCGGCACACAATGCCTTCATGATGAGGAGTAGTCACATCCCGAGGATGATGTCACAGATACGGAACCAGCGTGCCTGGCTTGTCGGTGTGTACTGACTTTGTACCATTGTGTGTGTTCTGCTATGTTGTGTTCCGCACTCTTTTCCAACTCAGCTAATGTGCAGTTGTCTGTCTGTAGGTGACTCCGGATACCCCAACATGCCGTGGTTGCTGACACCCCTCAGGAACCCTGTGACACCAGCCCAGATGCGCTACAATGAGGCACATGGTCGGACCAGGAGAGTGATCGAGCGGACATTTGGTCTCCTGAAGAGCCGCTTCCGCTGCCTGGACAAGACAGGAGGGGCCCTCCCATATGCCCCAGCAAAGGTGTGCAAGATTGTCATCGTCTGCTGCATGCTACACAACCTGGCAGTGTGGAAGGAATTGCCTCTCATCCTGGATGACGATGACCAACATCCGCCACCTGTGGAGGATCCTGGCCTGGGCCACGATGCCAGTGATGATGATGATGATGATGGTGATGTCCGCACACAGCTCATCACCAGCTTCTTCAGCTGAATGTGAGTATCCAGAGATGTCATGTCAATGATTTGAGTTTGCATGATATGTGTTGGTGGTGCTCTGTTGCTGTTTGAGTGTGGCCATGTGCTACTTGACTGGATGCGTGCAGCGATGTGTCCTTACAGGTAGTCTGTACTCCCCAACAGTGTTGACATGCTAATTTGTTTTTGTGTAGGTATCTTGTGACATGTATTGTGCATGGGTATTGCAGTTCTGTCCTGTTCTTCAGTGCTTTTGACTGTGTGTCATGTCTGTCCTTCACAGGGCGCTCTCAGAGTTGTTTGGTCAACTCGGATCCCCCGACACCATGATTCAACTTCCAGGGTGGAAGCAGTCGTTTCCCTACAGGTGATGTTCCCCACACCCCTGGACTTTCTTTCTTCTACACTTGTTGGCTGTGTGGCCACTGCCACATGGGATTACCTTGCATCTGTGGTGGAAACAACATGTTGCAAATGTGTAATAAACCTGTGCTTCACTTTGGGATGTGCGTTGTCTGTGGTCACACTTCTGACTGACATTTGCTTACTGCACCTGTGGGCTAGTTAACACAGACTCTGAATAGGTGTGGTGTCTGTGCATTCCACAATATTTCCTGGCAACATCAGTGTAGGCGATGAGTCCGATGGCCCTGGTGTCTATGTGTTGTGTAGCCCTAGTGGTGTGTCACCCTCATATGTGTCACGTCACCATGAGTCACATGACGGTGTTGAACTTGCTGTGGCAGTTAGTATGACACATTGTCATTTAGCAGATCATCATCTCCGTGACGATAACAACGTTGGAATCACAACAGAGGCAAGTATGGTGTATTGGTGAGTTTATTACATACATGTGTGAGGTTAGTGCACAGGATGGTGGGTGCTGTACATTGGTATTGTGATCTAAAGTTCCCAGGTGAGTTGGAAGTCTTGGTAGCAGAAATGTCCAGGGTAAAGTCAACAGTGATCTGATACATGGGTCCAACTTGAACTCCCCATGTCATGTGGGTGAGTTGTGTTGCATTCGACAGGGTGAACTGTTTGCACACAAAGGAGAATTTCCAGAACAGGTGTTGGCTTCCTGGGGGATGTACATGTCCATCGACCTCTCAGTTTTCCTTCCTCGGACGACCCCTCTTCTTTGGGGGGGACCCTCACGTGCAGGCTGCTGCGGTGCAGGGGACTCTCCGCCAGAGTCCTCCTCCCTCCCTGTGGCAGTTGCAGGTGTTGCAGCACCAGATGTTGTGGGCACACAGGGAGGTGTGGCCATGTTGGTGCTAATCTGGCGGACGCATGTCAATATGTCCCTATGCACCGCTGTCAGTTCTTGCAATGTGTCCCACTTGGACTCCATGCCAGACATGTGTGTCTCCACACGGGACATGTGTGTCTCCACACGGAACATGTGTGAGTCCAAGCGGGCATGATGGGCAGCCTGCTGCTGTTGAATGTCCTTGAGGATCCCCACTACCTGGGTGACCTCTCCGGTGCTATTCTGCATTCTGCATCAGCAATGCGTACCAGTTGTGGGTCATCATGCAGTCCAGACCCCTCTGCAAACAGCGACCTATGTCTACCACCCCTCCCACCACCCCTGGCGACACGTGCGGGACCTGCGGTGGCATGCACAGGTGTCCCTGGGCCCCCTTGTGGGTTGTTACTGGGGTCGTTGTCCGTAGCTCGACGTTGGGCCAGGGTCCCTGTGCTGCTGTCATTGGTGGTCCTTGGTCTGTCCGTGTCAGCGGGGGTGGTCTGTGTGTTGGCAGTTGTTGGAGGAGTGGGTGCAGGGGGTGCAGATGTTGGTCCTGCTGGTGCTGCATGACGACTCACACCGGAGGTGCCAGGTAGGTCTTCGCCATCCGAGGAGGGCAGAGGCTGTTCCACACCAGTGAGCTCAGTGTCCCCCGGAGCCTGGGACTCCTCATCGTCTGCTGCTGTGTCCCCATCATCACCTGTTTTTGGAAGAGACACACAATGTATGTTATGTTTCTACAGGCATCAATGGTTCACACACCTGACAGTTGTGACTGTACCTCTGGATGCGGCCCTGTACATTGCATTGACCTAAGTTGTCACAGTAAGAGGTTGATATTGGTGTAGCACATTGTCCTGCAAACCTGAGGCATTTAAATGTGAATGTTGAGGTGTGTGCATGGCCAGCATTGGTTGTATTTGGTGGACATCCGGCCCTCCTTCTCCACCCAGCCAATTTATCCCACCATGAAGCATGCCACCCTTGCAGTGGGTTCAGGTTGACTCTCAGGATGTCAGTCAGTGGTGTCCTGCTGTTGGTTGGTGCCCAGGTCCCAGCAGGGCCTGGTACTCCCCACAACAGAGCACCATTGTCAGCCATTTTGTCAGTTGGTTTCCACTCCCTGTGATGTGAACATTGTTCAGAGTGGTGTTGATGGGCCAATTGTGAGGGTGAGCAATATCTGTGACTACAACTCCCATCATGCTATTGCCTACACCCCCCTTCCCAGCATGCCCATACTTCCTTCCTTTTGACTCTGCTTCCCTGTGGGGTAGTGTGCCTATACTGCCAGGATGGCTGACGGTGTTGTCCTGACATTTGTTTGGCTACAAGTCCCAAAAGTGTCCCTGTGCTTCACACAGCATAACCCAGTGTGGTGGTTCTTTGTGGGATATTAAATTGAAGTCTGAGGCATTGCATTCTCCCAGGTGAGTTGTGTGGAGTTTGTGTTAAGGGGTGTGTGGGAGAAGCTGCTTGTAACTATGGTCAGAGCTGTCAGTCATCCTTCCCACCCAGCCAGATATCCCACCATGGAACGTGCTTCCATTGCAGGGAGTGCAATTTGGCTTTCAGGATGTCAGTCAGTGGTGTCCTGCTGTTGGTTGGTGCACAGTTCCCAGCAGGGCCTTGTGCTCCCCACAGCAGTCCCCAGTGTCCGCCATCTTGTCAGTTGTTTTCCACTCCCTGTGATGTGAGGATGGTTCTGAGTGGTGTTGATGGGCCAATTGTGAGGGTGAGCAATATCTGTGACTACAACTCCCATCATACTATTGCCTACACCCCCCTTCCCAGCATGCCCATACTTCCTTCCTTTTGAGTGGAGTTCACTGTGTGTGAGTGTGACAGCAATGGCAAGATGGCTGACAGTGTGGTCCTGTTGTTTGTTGGTGCCCAGTTCCCAGCAGGGCCTTGTGCTCCCTACAACAGTACACAGTTTCAGCCATCTTGTCAGTAGTTTTCCACTCCCTGTGATGTGAGCATGGTTCAGAGTGGTGTTGATGGGCCAATTGTGAGGGTGACCAAGGTCTGTGACTACAACTCCCATCATACTATTGCATACACCCCCCTTCCCAGCATGCCCATTCTTCCTTCCTTTTGAGTGGACTTCACTGTGTGTGTGTCTGACAGCAATGGCAAGATGGCTGACAGTGTGGTCCTGTTGTTTGTTGGTGCACAGTTCCCAGCATGGCCTTGGGCTCCCCACAGCTGAGGCCAGTGTCAGACATCTTTGAAGTGGCTTTTCACTCCCTGTGAAGTGTGCATGCTTCAGTGCTGGCTTGCTGGGCCATGTGGGTGGGGGATGTTGAGCTGTGACTACCACTCCCATCATGCTATTGCCTACACCCCCCTTCCCAGCATGCCCATACTTCCTTCCTTTTGACTCTGCTTCCCTGTGGGGTAGTGTGCCTGTGCTGGCAGGATGGCTGACAGTGTTGTCCTGGCGTTTGTTTGGCTACAAGTCATAAAAGTGTCCCTGTGCTTCACACAGCATAACCCAGTGTGGTGGTTCTTTGTGGGATGTTAAATTACAGTGTGAGGCATTGCATTCTCCCAGGTGAGTTGTGTGGAGTTTGTGTTAAGGGGGTATGTGGGATGAGCTGCTTGTAACTATGGTCAGAGCTGTCAGTCATCCTTCCCACCCAGCCAGATATCCCACCATGGAACGTGCTTCCATTGCAGGGGGTGCAATTTGGCTTTCAGGATGTCAGTCAGTGGTGTCCTGCTGTTGGTTGGTGCACAGTTCCCAGCAGGGCCTTGTGCTCCCCACAGCAGTCCCCAGTGTCCGCCATCTTGTCAGTCCTTTCCCACTCCCTGTGATGTGAGCATGGTTCAGAGTGGTATTGATGGGCCAATTGTGAGGCTGAGCAATATCTGTGACTACAACTCCCATCATGCTATTGCCTACACCCCCCTTCCCAGCATGCCCATACTTCCTTCCTTTTGAGTGGATTTCACTGTGTGTGAGTGTGACAGCAATGGCAAGATGGCTGACAGTGTGTTCCTGTTGTTTGTTGGTGGCCAGTTCCGAGCAGGGCCTTGTGCTCCCCACAGCAGTATCCAGTGTCAGCCATCTTGTCAGTCCTTTTCTACTCCCTGTGATGTGTGCATGGTTGAGAGTGGTGTTGATGGGCCAATTATGAGACTGACCAATATCTGTGACTACAACTCCCATCATGCTATTGCCTACACTGACTTCACCAGCATACCCAGGATTCCTTCCTTTCAGTGAGCTTCCCTGTGAGGTGGTGTTCTGGTGGTGGCAACATATGTGACTGTTTGTTTGTTATATTTGTGCCACTGGCTTGCTCTATTTATTGTTATGTTTGTACCTGTCATGACACTGTTACATATCACTATGAGATGGCAGGTATTGTGTTTCTCTGACTAACATAGTCATCTTGGTATGATTATCTTCTGGTTGCTGTGGATTTGCTAAGGGTGCATGGTTTGACTATCCCCTTGACAGTGATGTGTGTGTGTTGCCACACAATATTGTGTATATTAGTTGTGTACTCACCAGGCTCTGGGATGTTTGTTAGTCCATATACGCTCACTGGTGGTAGGATGGCCCGCACCTCTTCTCCTCCCAGGGCCTGAGGTATAGTGGTTTGGCAGGAGGGCCACTGCCGGTGCGCTGGCTCACGATGTAATCCTTCTTTAGTAGGTCCCTGACCCTCCTGCGCACATCATACCACCTGTTCTGGATGTCTTCCTTTGTGCGCAAACATGGTGATTGTGCGTTGACCCTGTCGACGATCCTCTCCCACATCTTGGTTTTCTGCGACATGGGGGTCTGTTGGACCAATGTGCCAAACAAGTGTGGCTCTACCCTGAGGATCTCATCTACCAGGACTTCCAATTCACTGTCTAGGAACTTATGGTTCTTCTTTGGGGGCATGGTGATGGGTGGTGGTGGTGATTGATGTGTGGTGTGTGCAAGTGAGGGTGTGTGTGTGTAGGTTTTGCTGGGTGTATGTGAGGGTGCTATTTGTTGAGGTGCTAATGGTGTGTGGCTTGTGTGATGGATGAGCTGTGAGTGTGTCTGTGGTTGCTGTGTGATGGTGTTCTGTGCTGGCAGGTCAGTAGAATTTGCAAAGGATCATGGTAGGGATTTGTGGCCTTTATATAGGTGGAGTTGGGGGTGTGTCCATGTTCCCTGTTTTCTTCCCCCTGTATTTATTAACTTTGTCATTGCTTGTTTGGCCCTTTTTTTTGTATTTTTCCATTTGGTTTTTTTGTGCATGTAGGAGACGTTCTTCTGACCGAGTAGGACGCTGCAGTTGTCTCGTGCCAGCTTCTCCGAGTCGTTCACGCTGTGTTTCTGCTATGTTTATTGTGCGGCGTACGCGTCGGTCGCGGTGTATTGGGTTGCTTCGGCTGGGTTTTGTATGCGTGTCGGTCGTGCGGCTTGGTCTCTGTGCGACTCGGTCTGGTTTTCCACGCATTGCATCGTACTACGCGGCTCGGAGTTCACGTGTACGTTTCGTTCGGGTTCCTTCCTGGTGCGTGTCGGTCGGTTCGATTCGCGTGGTTTTCCGGCCGGATAGCTTGTTTCCGTCCTGTTCGGTCGTTCGGCTTGTGTTCCGTACGAGTCGGTCGTGTTTCACATGCATTTCATCGTACTACCCTGGTCGGGCAGCTCCGGTACATGTCGGTCGGACTTTATTCCCAGACCGAGTCGGTCGGTACGTTTTCCAGCCCGAATCGGAATCGGCCCCTTAGTCTCTAGGAGGCTGCACGGCTCAGTTAGCAGAACTAAAAGCTATTCTACTGGCACTGATTAATACGGATCGAGAATTCCCCACACTAATTGTGTGCGATTCCTTTTACTGTGTCAAGTCATACAATGAATATCTTCACTACTGGGGAGAAAATGGGTTCAAAGACTCAAAAGGTGGCACAATTAAGCATTAAATGCTATGGGAACAGGTAGCTGAGTTGAAAAATGAACTACCAAGAGATCACGTGATACACACGCTGAGTCATCAACGTGATGGCGTTCACGTTGAAGGGAATTCATTGGCTGATAAAGCCGTGAAGGGGACAGTACAAACTGCGTCCGTAGCTGTAATCACTCGTTCAAAAACGAGAATAGATGGACAGATAATGGTAGCTGTCATTGCTTCACGCAAAGACAATAAGGCACTTCCGAAAGGTTTTCCACTCAAGTACTCCTACAAGTTAGATGCAAACAACGTTCCATTTGCGCAGATTCCAATAGTGGGGGATAGAGTAATACCAAACATGGATCGCAAATTAGGCTTAATTTTAGCTGCACACGAGGGTCTAGGTTCTGCGCACGCAGGAGTTACGGCAACAGTTTCTTTACTGAAACAACGCTATTGGTGGCCAGGGTTAACAAAGCAGACCAAAGACTATGTCTTAAAGTGCGACATCTGTCAACAGATGAAGGGCTCCACCATAACACGTATAGCGCAGACACCATTATTGATATCAGACAGACCTCTCGCGTGTGTCTATTTGGACCACTGCGGCCCCTTACAATCAGATGGGGCTTACAAGTACATAATGGTTGCAGTGGATTCCTGCTCGAGATTCCTATGGGTATGGCCTCAGCGCTCGGCTGACGCTCGAACTGTTATCAAAGATTTGCGAGTCTTTATAGGGACATGCGCAGTTGGCACATTACATTCTGACTGTGGCCCCGCGTTTAGCTCTAGGGCTTACAAGGAGGCCATGGGAGGTTTGAGTGTAGCATTGCGATACTCATCTCCGTACCATCCAGAGGGAAATTTGGTCGTGGAGAGGAAAAAAGGGGACTTAAAGCAATCATTAACAGCTAGAGTATTAGGTGCGGGTGGTAGTTGGGTCAATCACCTATATGGGGTTCAGACGGCCTTAGACAACATGCCAAGAAGCTCTCTAGGGGCGTCACTCCGTATGAGGTCCTTTTTGGGACGAGGATGTGGGTACCTGATCTAGATTGTGGAGGCACAGTGGCGGATGAAAAATCTTTTGACATCAATTAACGTACAACCGTTCACCTATATTCATCCCTACACTACATACATAACGGGCTGCTAGGACTGACCCTTTGCCTAGTTGCAGTACTGCTTACAGAACGTGAGGTTTTCCCTGAACACTAGCATCATACATTATGCATGAGGATCCTTGGATTCTTGGAAACTCAGCAGGACTACCATCTCCTGCATAATAACTATGTACAAGGTTCATTCCCGACGTCATCCTAAGTCCGACAGTGGCACAGCAAGGTAGACCCCCTGGGGATACCTTCGGGTATATAAACATCACATCTTGCTGAGATAGTCAGCGGAAATCACGACTTCCATGCCGACACACTGACGCGAGATGCTGAGGTTCCTACATGCAGACACTCCAGCTTGCAGTGGTCTGAACATCCCTTGCGGGGTGTCCAACTCGAGACCAAGACGGGGTCCCACAGTCTCTCACTTCAGGTAATGGGGTTGACTTTATCCTAGAGGGATTCTTGGCTTAACACCTACATACATGCTAGGTACACTTAGGTACATCTAGTTAGGGTAGCATCGTAAGAGTACGCATTTTACTATCATGTATTTTATATTCTTGCCTGTATTCATAGTTATAGCAAGATGGTAGAAATGTACCATCCTTTTACCTTTTTAGTGCTTTTAATCATTTATATCTGTTTCTGTCTTGTGGTTGTTTCAGCGCACCAATTTTACACTAGATTGACGAGTGTTCAATAAATGCTTATTGAAAAACGTCCATATCGTTTATTCTGTGTATCTCTCTGAGACTAAGTGAGCACGAGTGACTGAGCGAAAAGTAGTACACTGTTTCCACGGTCCTGAGGGATCAGGGTTGTCATGTTCCATAGTTGCCAAGAACTATTCTCTCCTTGGTAAGAGGAGTTTCTAGTGGCACTGTGAGCTAGCTGGTATAACAGACCAACATATCCGGTGGGGGTGTCTGGAATCAGTCTGGACACCAAGCCTGCAGTGTATGTTTTCCGAACGCGCAGATCCTGTATAGGTTTTATAGGAACTACACAGTAAGAACTCCTGAGAGAAGTCAGGGGCCTTAAGTACAGGTTCTGTACACATGGCTTCCTTGATGGTCTCTGTCCAGATCACCTTTTTTGGCTGCTTCTTAGAAGTCTGCTCAGTTAAGGGGGCAACAATAGGCCCATATCCCTTAACAAACCTCCTATAATGTCCTGTGAGGCCCAGGAAGGCTCTCACCTCGGTCTGATTTTTAGGCGGTTGCAAGACCAAAATAGTCTCAATCTTGGCCTGGAGGAGTTGCACCTTGCCCCGACCCACCATGTATTCCAAATAAACCACAGTACCCTGCCCTATCTGGCACTTACTGGCCTAGATAGTTAAACCTGCCTGTTGCAGGACCTGAAGTACACCCTGAAGCTGAAGACAGGTTTGTCATCCAAGTAGGCAGCACATAATGCCCCTTTCCCAGCGAGGATCCTGTTCACCAACCTCTGAAATGTGGTGGGGCATTCTTTAAGCCAAAGGGCATCACCCTGAACTTGAAGCAGCCCTCTGGGGTCCAGAATGCAGGCCTCTCTTTTGCCTCGGCTGTCAAAGCAAAATGCCAGTACCCTGAAGTGAGTTGGTGGGGCAGCTTTGGGTACCAGCACCACAGGACTGGACCAGGGACTGCTGGAGGGCTCGATCACCCCTTCTGCCAACATCTTGGAAACCTTCTTCTTGATGCTAGCTGTCACCTTGTCTGACAACCTATAAATCCCAGGGGTGAGGGACAGGGCCGGACTGGGAACCGAAACCGGTCCTGGAAGACTGCTCGGCCGGCCGTCCTGGGGGGCTGAGGGGGTGCAGCCGAGCTGGTTGCAAGGGCTGGTTTTGGCTGATTTTGTTACAGGGGGCCGATATTGCCGGCCCCGGTAACAAAAAAGGCCCCCTAGGGGCCCAAAACCAGCCCCCACCCTGGCGGCCCACTGGGGAAACGCCTGGTGCCTGCTACGGCCAGCCCGGCCCTGGTGAGGGACAACAAAGAAGAAAACTACCCCAGTAACAGGCAACAGTCATTCTGCTATTCTGGGGTCATAGTAGGGAAGAGGTTCATACCCTGTACTGACCCACCGTGCTCCTGGGTATACAAGAGGTCAGGGAGAGGTTCACTCTCCTCTTACACTCCATCATCTGTCACCAAGAGCATGGTGACTTCAAATCTCTCACAGTGGGGCTTGAGGCTGTTTATGTGTTGCTCTCTCAGAGAGTTTCTAGGGGCTTGAGATCCACCAGGTAGGTGGCAACGCCCTTTCACTTCTTCACCTCAAATGGGCCTGTCCAATGGTGTTGGAGAGCTCTGGGATCTACAGGCTCCATGACCCACACCTTCTAGCCAGGTTGAAACACGAACAGAGTGGCTTTCTGGTCAAACCAGAGTTTCATGACCACTTGACTGGCCTCAAGAGTATCTTTTGCCTTTTTCCATAAGTGTTGCATCTGGTTACATAGAGCCAGCATGTAGCTGACTATATCCTGAGGGGTTTTCCTGAGAACTTGCTCCCACCCCTCTTTCACAAGGCTGAAAGATCACCTAAGAGGGTGGCCATAGAGGAGCTTGTATGGGCTAAACCCAACCCCCTTCTATGGCACCTCCCTATAGGCAAATAGCAAGCATGGAAAGAGGTTATCCCACTTTCATCTCATGGGCTTGGGCAGGCCCATTATCATGCCCTTCAGGGTCTTGTTGAATCTTTCAACAAGCCCATTTGTTTGAAGGTGGTAGGGTGTGTAGGTTACCCCACACTCATCTCACATGAACTTCATGTACGCCGACATGAAGTTAGTTTCTCTGTCAGACACTACTTCCATGGGGAACCCCACACAGGTAAAAGTCCCCATTAGCGTCCTGGCCACCGCAGGTGCAGTTACTGACTTCATAGGGATACCCTCTGGTTACCGTGTGTCGTGGTCCACCAAGACCAGGATGAACCTATTGCCTAAGGCTGTCTTGGGGTCCAAGGGACCAACAATGTTGATGCCCACCTGCGTGCCAAAGACAGGCAAGGGGTTCATGGGATCCTTAAGTTTTTTCCCTGCTTTCCTGATGGCCTGGTAGGTTGGACAAGACCTTCAGAATGTATCTGAGGTCGTCTTCCTTCGGGCCAATAGAAGTGGGGGACAAGCCTGGCAAAGGTCTTGTCCTTCCCCATATATCCTGCCAGGTATATATCATGAGCCAACCCCAGTAGGAAGGCCCTGTAACTCTGCGGGACCACCAGCACATGGGCTGCACCAGGTCCAGGAACTATAGACTCACTGTATAGGAGGTCATTCTCACAAACGATAAGGTGGTCTCTAGAGTTATCACATGCTGCCTGGACCTCAGCTTGTTGCTTCAAGTCCTCCAGAGTTTGGCCCTCTTTCTGTGCCTTGCAGAATTCATCCCTGGTAGGCCCATCCTCAAGTTGCCATCCAGCAAGCGCAGGCAGGTTCCCTAAGGCAGCAATGTTCTCACAGGTAGGCTCAGGGGCAGCTTCCTCAGGTGCCCTGTCAACCTAGACTTGTGAACTTTGGGGTCGGGTTTCCCGTGCCCCCTCCCCTTTCTCTTCTTGGCAGCTCCCTGGGCCAAATATTCCAGACTCCAGGCTTCCTTTACTCACCTCTTGGGAAGCCATGGATCATATGGTCACAAATACCCACTCAAGCAGGCCTAACATCTCTAGGTGTGACCTTAGCTCCACTACCTTCCAGTCAGTGTGGTCTAGGTCATTGCCTAACAGACAACCTACACGCATGCCAGAGTTCTCAGATACTTTTAGAGAACCTGCAACCCCTCATTCCCAGTCAAAGGGAACAAGAGCCACTGGGTGGTGACTCTCATGGCTGTCTGCGGCTATCACCTGGTGGAATGTATTGGGGATGACCTGCTCTGAGGAAACCAGATGAAATTTTCACTAGTCATACTGGCTCCTGTGTATCTCTGAGCCTCTACCCTTTGCCTGTTGATGGTGACCCACTGCCTATACTTAGTAGCATTGGAAGGTATATGGGCTTTTGACACCATCTCCCCATCCTCTAAGGTCACTAAGGTAAACTCTGTCCTCTCCCCCGAGCTAACTGGGACCCCCTCCTACCCGAGCGCTGGGCTTGCCAAATCAGGTGTATGTCCACTGGTGGGTGGGGGGCTGTGCACTCTTGGGACATTTGGTGTCTCCCTTGGAATGCCCATACTTGTAACACCTAGTACACTAGGGACTAGTCCCTGTCTGCTTTTCAAAGAACCCCTTATTCTTTGGTTCAGATTGGGATTGGGACTGATTACTATGGTTCCCTTTGGAATTATTTTGTGGGCCTTTACAAAGCTCTTTATTTTAAATATTTTTCCTTCTCTTTCTTCTAATGGGACTCTTGACCATCCTTCTGGTGATCCCCCAGATACCTTTTTGGACACTCTGGTGCTAACCCAGAGGCCCACCTCCTTAGTAAGCTCCCTGGGTTCAGTGAGCTTACTATCCACTAGGTGCTGGCATAGCTCTGTAAAACAGATATGGGACATGCACTCTCACCATATAAGATTAAACAACCCAGTAAAATCATCAGCTTTGCTGTCTTCCACCCAACCATTCAGTGCCTTGCTGGCATAGTCAAAAAAGTCCACCGAAAACTAGTTCTGCATCTTTTGGCTATCCCTGAATCTGAAGTGGCACTTCTCTGGGGTGAGTCCAAACTTGGTGACAAGGATGGTTTTCATTAGAGTGTACTTCATCTGGCCCACCACCTTTAGTATAAGCAAGATATCCCTCCCCACATGAGTCATGTATTTTTAGAGGGATCACTGACAAAATATCGAAGGTCAAAAAATCGACCTACAAAAATATCGGAGCAAGAATATCGATGTCAAGAATATCGATATCCTATCTACAACATGGTAAGTACAAAAATATCGGAAAAAAAATATCGATGTCAAAAATATCGTTATTAAAAATATCGTTTATTTTTTTGTTAAAAAAAATATGTAAAATACACTAAATAATACTTATAAATAAAATAAACATAGTTACAAATATTTTATAATGTTTAAAATTAATAAGTAATATATATAATTTAATAAAACATTAATTAAACATATACATCTAATATATAATATATATACTTACTTAATAATCAGTTTTAATAATTATTTTAATAAATTATAAATTATTAAAAAATATTATAAATTACAAATACATCTATACACATAAAACAATAACATAAATAAAAATTAAATAATTATGTATAACAAATGAAAAAAATTAAATTTACTTTTAATATTTTTAAAATTAATTATATACTACATTAACTAAAATAATACAAAAATATTAAATAGCGGAGGGAATAAAACTACTATTCCAACTCCCAAAAAAACAACAGTAAGAAAAATATTGGATAGCGTAGAGCTTAAAATTACTATTCCCACTCCAGAGAGTGCAGCAGTAGAGAAAGTGTTGGATAGCGTAGGGGTAAAAATTACTATTCCCACTCCAGGGAGTGCAACAGTAGGGAAAGCGTTGGATAGCGGGAGGGTAAAAATTACTATTCCCACTCCAGTGAATGCAACAGTAGGGAAAGTGTTGGATAGCGTAAGGGTAAAAATTACTATTCCCACTGCAGTGAGTGCAACAGTAGGGAAAGTGTTGGATAGCGTAGGGGTAAAAATTACTATTCCAACTCCAGAGAGTGCAACAGTAGGGAAAGTGTTGGATAGCGTAGAAGTTAAAAATAACATACTTATAAATAAAATAATTTTTTAAATAATTAATGAATTAATTAATAAATAACTCTAAACTATTTACAAATACCAATAAATAATTATTAAAAACATAATTACCAATGAAATATTTATTAACAATAAATTAATAATAAATACTAATAAATAATAATTAATAAATATTAATTACCAAATAATAAAATTGAACAATAAAATATTTTTAATAACAAAAAACATATTAATTATTAAAACGTAATTACCAATTAACAAATATTGAACAATTAAATGCTTTTTATACCAATAATAATAATTACTAAACATTAATTACCAATTAATAATTACTTATTAATATATTAATTAAATTTATCAATAAATAATATTTAATAATATTTAATTACCAATTAATGATAAAACAACAATAAATTAATTTTCATAACAAAAAATTATAATTTACAAAAATTACCAATTAATAATTAATGTCTAATAAATTAATTATCAATACCCAACAATAAATTTAATAATTACTTAATTAGATTTCAATTACTTTCAACACTATTCACCTATAATCGCACAACACAATCCAATAATAAAATAATACACTTAACATAATGAACAATTAATCAATTAATAAAAATTAATAACCAATTAATAAAAATTAATTACCAATTATTAATTAATTAACAATAATATAATTATCAATACCAATTAATTAAAATAAATTATTACTTAATTACAATTAAATTACTTCCCACCCTATTCCCCTATAAACCCACAACCCGCTACAGAACTTAAACACAAAAAATAATTAAAATTAATCTATAATTCCTAAAAATTAATAATTAATTTAGTATAATTAAATTACTTCCCACCTTATTCCCCTATAAACCCACAACCCGCTACAGTACTAAGAAACAAAAATAACTTATGAAAACATTATTAACATATAAAAATTGTATACATATATTTTTAGACAAGTAGAACACTTAACAAAAACACATATAACACATACATATTAAATACATAACAATAATATCAATATCGATATTAGTAACATCGATATTAGTAACATCGATATATTTGATATCGATATTACTAACTCGATATTACTTACATCGATATAAAAAATTCGATATTACTTACCTTCGGGTCGATATTCTGTCCATCGATATTCTTAACATCGATATTCTGTCCCTTCGATATTGTCACCTCGATATTAGTGTAGGTCGATATTTAATTTTCGATATTTTGACTGCCCACCTTTTTAGAGTAATGCCCCCAAAACTCTTCTGGCACCCTGAGCATCTCAAGGGCCACCTCATAAGCAGAAAACTACTTGTCTATGTCATCCCCTACCACATAGCTGAACACCATATCTTTAGGTGTGCGATCTTTCTTGTCACCTACAGACACTGCAGTATGCTAACACCATTTCTGCTGGACTGCACTTGCTTGGCTCTAATGTCCGTTCTCTGAGACTTAGCTCATGAGCCTTCTTCTCTCCCCCATGGCTAGTCTCTTTTCCATCAGAGCTATTTCATCTTCAACCTTTTCCTTTGCCAAGGCTCTCTCAGAATCAGCTTTCTTCTCCTCTAACTTGAGCTTGGCCATCTGCAGCCTAAACTCTCCCTCCGCCTTACTGTCCTCCAGCTCCTCTCGGGACAGGCCATGTGTAAATATACTACATCCCACTCTGGCAGGGAGTTCCAACTCAGGAGTAAGGGTGGGCGGCGAACTCCGCTCCGCCAGCGGAGTTTGCGGAGTTTTGCCAAATCCGCTTTCCGCTGGGAGGCGGAGTTCGGCAAAAAACTCAGAGTGACGGAGTTTGCCCCCACCACCCACCCTTAATTTACATTAACTTTACACACACATACATTGTAAATGGACAAAACAAACAAAAATAGCGATATTGTGTCGAAAGACGAACTCGCCGAAAAGCTTGTTACAAAGAAATGATTTTGTGTACCTGTGTTATGTAATATTTATGTGGAAAAAAAGATACGCAAGGCGCAAGCTTGCCTGGTTGCAGCGGTTTCCTTCCATCACAGCAGTGTTACAAGATTCATTTCTGTTTTCACTCCTCCGCCGTGGAAACGGAAGCACGTGAGGCAGACCAGGAGGAAGGGAGGAGGCGCAAGGCTGGAGCGGTGGAACGAGGGCGGTTGGGAGGGAACTGGAGGGCAGCATGGAAAGGAAAGATGAGGCACGGAGACGGTACAGATGGAGTGGGGATAATGGTGGGAGGGGAAGGAGGGTGAGATAGATGGAGGAGAGAGAGGGGGAGGAGACATTGGAGGTGTTGCATTGATTCGAGTGACAGAGAGGGGAGGAGGGGTGAAGAGGGCACGGGAATTGTGGGGAAGGGTGGTGTAACTTTGTACGTTTATGAGGCTATCGCTGAGAGAGGCGGGGGAAGCTGAAGGGGTGGGTGGAGAGTGTCAGAGGAGGAGGGCTCCCGCTTAATGAAAACAGTAATACCAAGAGTCTTCCGGGGGGGACTCATCAGTTTCAGCACATATGGACACGCTGAAGACTCCTCGGCAGTCGGCACATCAGAGCATGCTGTACATTAATTATATCATCTCACTGCGCAACAGAACTCCATTGTAATGTAATTCTTACCGCCACTGCTGGGCATGCTGTAGGACTCAAGTCATTAGCACATGTGACTTGGACCAACAAGCTGCAAAGCAAAGCCCCCGAGCCGAACAACCGGAAGCCACCTCCAATCTCCGTTGACTTGTGACACAGGTGAGCACTGCTATAGGAGCCTTGATGTTTTTTTTTGTGGTGGGGGGAATAACTGTATGTGTGGACTGGAGTCCCATTGCTACGCCACCGAATAGTGGAGTAGGTCTCAACACTTTGATTGTTCATCGTGAGCTGATTGCGAAGAGTCACCTCTGAAATTTTGAATAGATTTTCCTCTAATTTCCTGCTTAAAAAATAAAATAACCCACTAGGTGGCAGTGTTGCAAAAGAGAAAACGTATAGAGTTTTGAGGGACAAGAAAGTAATTAAACGTTGCTGCCTCCTTTCTTAACTTTTCGTAACAATCCCTGTATAACTAGGGCGGAGCGTAACTTAGCGGAATTCCACGGAGCTTTTATACAACTCCGCGGAATTCCGCGTAGTGCAACTCCGCGAACTCCGCCCAGGGTTACTCAGGAGATGAGTGCTGAATGAGTGCTGACTCTCAGGGCTGGAATCCAGGCCCTTCTCATCCATATCCTCCTCCTCAATCCCTTCCTCTGTGGCTCTGTGGACCTCCGTCCAGGCCCTCAGAGTTTTCTGTAGCTCCAACTTCTTGGGGCCATTTTTGATTTACAGTCCCCTTTCCTTACAGAACTGTTTGAGCTCAACCACAGTGTACCTTTCCAGGTTGGCCAGCACAAATTCCATTATACTGTAGGTATGCTCACAGACAGTCAGGTAGAATGAGAGTTGATTTGGAAAAAGCAAATCAGCCAATCAAGAAGAATTTTTTTTAAAAATCAAAATGGTTGCAAATTATTTTTGTGAGGTTTTTGTATAACACAAAATCACTGTATGGCACTGCACAAACACAAGTCCTAATGTCACCGCTGAACAACAATGTTGGACATGGGGTTACTGGTTGAGGGGGACACTACTCAATAAGCAACCACAATCCTTGTCACAGTAAAACTCAAGCAAACCCCAAATTAACCTGTGCTTAACCCTCCGGTAGCTTGGCACAAAGCAGTCAGGCTTCAAACAGTAATAAAGTGAAAAAACAACATAAGAAAAATCCCACACTAATTTAGAAAAATAGAGTAAAATGTAATAAATTATCTGACAGCAATATGACAATAATCCAATCAGTAGAACTGGATAGCTGCAATTTTAAAGATTTAAGTGAAGATAGTGCCTAGAAGCACAAAATACCAACGGTGGCAATCTGGTTGCACCGGACCGGGACAAAGTGACAAGTTCAGGCCAACCGAAATGAAACGTGGGCCGGATATAGTGACCAGGTTAGGCCCGCTGAACAAAGAACCTTGAATCTTGGTTTGCAGAGCGTTGAGAGATCCCGTGTTGAGGATATGTTGAACAGCAGTGGTTCAGAGGAAGTCCTGCGTCATCTTTGAGGATGCTCTCGAGAAGGACCTTGTGATGCGAAGTACTGGGTCCAAGCTGCATAGCGCACCAGCGGAAGAAGCTGTGGGACTGCGATGGGAAGGCTTGTGTTTTCATCAAGGATGCTGTTGATGGAGGGGCTTGTGATGTGAAAGCCTGAGTAGAGGATACATAGCACAGCAACGGTCCACAGTAGACTGCAGTCTGCAGTGCGGAGTTCATCGTTGGGGATGCATCATGCTGCAGTGGTTCTGAAGTGGCTGTGAGGAGATGCATCGCATTGCATCAGTTCTGTTAACAGGAACACAGCTAGGCTGGCAGAGCACCCTCGGGCCAACTTCCAAGGGTCCAAGGTTGGTGTGGCACCACTTGAGAGGCAAGACTCACAGTAAGTAGAGTTCAGGTGCTGGGTTCAAGGTGGTTGGAGCTTTTTCTGTTCCTGAGGCTGTGATCATGCGACTAGCCAAAGTAGCCCTTGGAGTCACTCTGGTGGTCTTGGGTTTAAGAATCAGGTTCAGTCCTTTCACTCAGGCAGCAGGGCGTCACAGTAGCAGTCCTTCTTGCAATGCAGCACAACAGTCCTTCTAAGTCTTCCACAGGTAGAGAAGTGTACTGAATTGCTGAGTCTGAGGGTCCAATATTTATACCTGGTGCCAGCTTTGAAGTAGGAGAAGGTTCTGGAGGTTCCCAACTTAGCACTGGTTAGCAGTAGTAATGTGCACAGAGTCCTAAGGCCAGAAAAAATGAGATCAGCAAAAACGGAGGCAAGGCAAAAACTTCAGGGGAAGAGCAGCCTAAGGCTGTCAGGTCTAACAGTAGCTCATAGTTTTGTTTGTAGAGAAGTGAGTTTAATTGATAGTCTGCTGTGATTTACATTCTTTGTAGTGAATGAGAAGATCCTTCTGTACCAGTAGGACTGGACTGTTGCTATCTTCAAGGTTGTGCAGCTGTGTGAGCCACTGTTTTGTAATGGTTATGTAGGGAGTCTAAATGGCCCCATCTGTTGGGAATACGTGGGAAAGAGCTCTGTCCAAATTGTGTTATTTTTAACTGTGAATCTTAGCTTAGGGGAAGCAGATCCTATCCTTTTCCTGAACTCTGCTACTGGAGACCTCATATTCCTAGGTTCTTGAGTTAGACTCTTGAACTTTTCTGTCCTTTACCCCAAACCTCAACGTGATTTATTTCAGTCTGGCACCTGATTGTGATTTCCACTTTGCTACTTTTGAATGCTCTATTTAGACTAGGGAAGTTCCTTTATGAAATCAATATATACTCGATTTTGCATTTTCTATGGTATTGTGATTTGCATTGTCCTTTACCTGACATAGCTAGGAGGACTGATTAACAATACAGAATTCTATTCTTACTTTATTGACTGATTTGCTAAATGAAAAAATCTGTAATTTTGGCTAATTTGCTAATAAACCTTTATGGTTGAAAACCATCCCCTCTTTCGATCGTCTGGAGCCAAACTGGGTTCACTTTAATTTGAAATTGATGTTCTGATGTTAGCTCCAAGAATACACTTTCAGCTAACAACCAATGGTCCATACCACTAGTGGAGCTATCTGTTTGATGACTACACCAGAGTCGTGGCCCCTGCTCACCGAAAAGACTGCAACTTGCAGCGCAGGGCCCGACGCCTCCTCAGGGCCTCTGAAGAACCACCACAGAGGGAGTACCGTGTCACCAAAGTCCGTGGCACCCGACTCCGACTCCACCGCTGTACCGGTGGCCCTATGGTGTGACCTCAACACTGCAAAATTGACACAGTGTAGCTTGACTCTCGACACTTCATCGACCCCCTACTACCAGAGGAACTGACGCCTCGCTGCCAATGCCACATCACCTCCCCTGTGCGTTGCAAAGTCCTGAGCACCGACATGCCAACGACCTGTAAGGAACCAATGCCGCACTGACACCCATAACACCCCACCTCCCCGGTGCCTCGCAACGTCTTTGTTTTGTCATAGTTTCCAAGGTACTGTAATCGGTGTCTATACGACTCCGTAGCCAGCCTGCACTCCATCGTAGTTGGACCCAAACTTTGAGATTCGACTTTGTCAAGCACGTCGCTATAGCCCCAGTTGGAGCTATTGTGCTTTTATGGGCTATAACTGCATTTAATCTTTGAGAACTTGTAATTTGATTTCTGTATGTTGGATTTTTGTCCTTTTGGTCTTGCTTTACTCAGATAAATATTGGCTATTTCTCTAAACTGGTGTGGAGTACTTTTGTGGTGTTTTCACTGTGTTACTGTGTGTGTGTGTATACAAATACATTACACATCTCCTTTGAGGATAAGCCTGACTGCTCTGGCCAAGCTACCAAGGAGGTCAGCACTGGTTTTTCTGAGGGTGTAACATACTTACTCTGACTAGAGTGAGGGTCCCTGTTTGAACAGTGTTCAAACCATGGCCAACCAGAGACCCCAGTTCTTACAGTATGTTAGTTTGGTGTTTGAACGCCATCAATTTCCAGATGTATATAGATGGCACTCAGTTTAACATAATTTCGATCCAAATGTGATCACAATCTGACTGCATTACATATACATCTTGATGATGGGATATGTACTCTGACTTAAGGGTACAAAACCAATATCCTAACAGGACCCAGAACCAAGGACCAAGCTCTCTTTCTTAGCAGGCCATCAACAATCGGCCATGTCCAAAACCTACTAGAATTGAAAAAGCTTTGAATAAATATTGATTTAACTGTTCCCTTAGCTAAATTAATTCAGCAAAACGCTACCTTTCTGCACTTAGATAGGAGTTATCTTTGTTCTAGAAAGCCGGGGACTATTGACAAGATCACTGGCGGTGACCTGACTGAATTACCGTATTGTCTAGGATAGGGTCCCAAAAATTAGCAGGGTTCAATGAGACCTGAACAAAGTGAAAGACTGTGACGCAATTTTAAAGGCATAACTTAATAACACCCATCCACCTTAACTGTGAACTATTAACAATGACCACTGGCAGAAAGACCCAGAGTGATGTGTAGTAACAGACTAACCTGAGCCCTGAGGTGAACAAAGTCCCACAAGATCACCCAACCTAAATTCAGATGTCAAAGCATGAAGGCAGATTCTTCGAAGTTCAAGGACATACAATCTTGAATACAATACTTACTTCCTTAAGAGCTGAAGCTAAACTCCTATGTTTCACTAAATATCTGAAAGTACCATTATTCAGTCAGAAATTTGAATACAGATGCACAGTGCAACAAGTAACAGCTACTACCTCCTGATCTACTAATATGCACCGACAGTCCATAAGGAACACTATCACCTTACTTCATAGTGACCTGGCAAAACATTCACTGTAATTGATGGTTGGTCACAGGAAGATACAATAAATGGTAATCATGAAATTAGTTGTCATGCCCTAGAGGAAAGGGTCAGGTCATGACACAGACAACTGCTGAGATCAAAGTAGACCATGGTAGGCCAAAGATAGTCTCAGATTACCCTACGAATGAGCTATGTGCTTACTCCCCTTTAACTACTGATATTACCTCTTGTTAAAGTCCAGTTGCTGTCATTAGCATTTGTGGGTCTGAAGCTGAAGCTGTATGAGTCTTTATGAATGGACCGTTGTGGACAGGGGAACTTACCTGGGCTGAAGAAAGAGTTCCCACAATGGTATCAGCAGTCCGACAGCCAACAAGGTCCTAAAAAGTGACAAACAGTGCAAAAGTGAAAAGTGAGGAAAAACTGCAGATATGGGAGGAAAGAGAGAAAAGACTAGAAGACAGGAAAGGAGACAGAAAAGAAAGATTCAAAAAGGGGAGAGTAAGAAGGACTATAAAAGCCAGTGTCTTCCTGGTGCCAGCCCCCCCCACCCTCCCAGATCTACTTTGGTGGACATCAGGAGCAATGTTATCCCACAAAGGAGGTAACCCTGCCGTGGAAGAAACATAAAGAGGAGCCTCCACACTGACAACAATGAGGACACAACACAACATGGAAGCTGCTTCCAAAAGGAGAAGGACTGTGGTACCCAGAGGTGTGTGACGGTAATAATCCAGGACAAGAGCGGGCCGGGAAGATTAATGACTTAGGGGCTGAGGAGGAATCTGGGGGACACCACTTTGTTCAAAACCCTTATTGTTTGGTATAATGCTTTCTTTCGGCCTGCCCATAAAACTTTCCCTGGCTATTGTGGGTTTGGGAAAAGCTTGCACCATGAACTAAAGGGTCATTAAGACTGTGCAAAGTGAGGTGGGGGAATGGAAAAAGCGAGAGAAGAGAGCAAAGCAGACAACATGCTAAATGAAGATTAAGAGAACATTTTTATAAAGCACAAAAATAATGTAAAAGAGAAAAGACAAAGATGAAAACAGGAGTCTGTTGACTGATAGCTTTAGATTGTTTTGTGTTCTGTTCATCTGATGTATGGATTAAAGTAAGAATTACCTTTTGCTTTAAACTAAGGGCTTTGGAGGTAAAATCCACAGATGGTATCAGAAGGGAGAAGTGGGACCACACAATCTGGGAAGAAAGATATGTGTGAGACCTTTAAAGACTTGGGCCTAATTTAGAGTTTGGTGGATGGGTTACTCCATCATAAATGTGACAGATATCCCATCCGCCGTATTTCAATTGCAATATATCCAGTGGCACTTGTAATACCACAGACGGGATATCTGTCACATTTGTGACTGACTAACCTATCTGCTGAACTCTAAATCATGCCCTTTGTATGGAACCTGAACATATAAAGATAGGAAAGCCCAATAAAATATTGAATTAATTCAACAAGCTATTTGTTTGCTGTCTACTGCAAAGTGACCCCTTTTTAAGTGCTCATCCCAAGTAAAAAAAAAAATTGGGACTATACTGCTGCTAATCTTGAACTCTAACACTGAGACCACCAGGACAATCCACCTGGTTTATCCGAGCAGGGCTCCATTGTGGTTGGTGTCAAGTGGTGTCTCCGTACCGGTCTACAGCTTCTATACTTTATCAATTAGACTTTGTGATTTTTGGCACTGTTTTAATTTAAATCTTTAAAAAATTCATATCTCTGGTTCCCTTTCTGGATTTTTGTTATTTTGGACATATTTTACTCATTGTTGTGTCATGTCAAGAATGCTGCGCAAAGTGCTTCCTCTGTTACCACCTCAGGCCAGAAGGCTTGTAGTCCAAGCGCTTGTTTTATCCCGCTTGGACTATGGAAATGCTTTGTTATGTTATGTTATGTTAAAAAATTCTTATAGAGCGCTCGTACACCAGTTGGTTTCTTGGCGCTAACTTAAGGAACTGTTGAGGCCTCCTGAATTCAATTGTCTGAACTAGTTGTAAGCTTGGGTGAATAGCCAAGTCTTAAGAAGTCTACGGAACCTTGTGAATTCAGTACAAGTTCTTATGTCCAAAGGAAGGGTGTTCCAGAAACTGGGAGCTAATACTGCAAACCTGCAGCCTCCCATTCGTTTCCGTTTATAGGGAGGAATGACTAGAAGGTTCTTATGTGCTAAGCGTAGGCTACGTGCAGGTACGTATTTCTGAACCAGTCTAGATATAAATTTTGGGCTGGCACCATACAGAGCTTTAAAAATAAGGCAACCAACCTTAAACGCACATCTTTGTGGTATGGGAAGCCAATGTAGTTCTTTCATGGTGGGAGTGATGTGTTCCCATCTTGGTTGTTGGGATATTAATCTGGCAGCCTGGTTTTGTACCATTTGCAGTCTCTTAATGAGATAAAGTGGTATGCCAAAATATAAAGAATTGGCATAGTCCAAATGTGATATTACCATGGCTAGGACCACTTGAATGAAGGCTTCCTGTGTAAGCAATCTCCTAATCTTTCTTATTTTCCTCAATTGAAAAAAACTGGTGGAAATTACTGCTCCTATCTGAGTTTTCATGGTCAGGTCACTATTAATAATCACTCCTAGACTTTTGGCTGAGACAGAAGTATTGGGTGGAGAACCCAATTCACTCGGCCAAAACAGTGCATTCCATGGGTTCAAGGGACCTCCCAACAGAATCACTTCTGTTTTGTCCGGATTTAATTTTAGCTGGTTATTGTTCATCCAGTCGCGAATGTGCAACATTGTTGCCTGGAATTCGGATATCGACTCAGGTGAGTTATTGATAGAGAACACCAGTTGCATATCATCTGCGTAGTTGTACGTACATACTTTCCTGTTTCTAAGGGAATGAAGTAAGGGAAGGAGATAGAGATTAAATAAGTGGGGAGACAGCAAGGAGCCCTGTGGCACTCCACATGTCGTTGCCATTTTAGGTGCAGAAAACTGGGAGAGACGCACTGACTGAGTGCGTTCCTCAAGAAATGACTCAATCCAGTTGGATGCCCTCCCCTTGATGCCAGCAGTCCTGACACGGTCGATCAGAATACCATGATCGACCGTGTCAAATGCCGCAGATAGATCTAATAACACCAGGTCCTGGGGGGAACCCTTGTCAACTTCTTTCCGAAGCGTGTCCAGAACAGTGAGTATCACTGCCTCAGTGGAATGGGCTGGGCGAAACCCTGCTTGATTTGGATCAAGATAGCCGGACTGTTCAACAAAAGTACAGAGGCTTTTGGCCACATGAGATTCCAGTATTTTTGCCAAATAGGGGAGCAGGGAAATGGGCCGATAGTTGGTCAGAACCCTAGGGTCCGCACCTGATTTTTTTAATAAGGGAACCACCGTTGCTGCTTTAAACGCTTTTGGGACACAGCCCTGGGCCAAAGAGTCATTAAGAAGTGCCAAGGCCGGACCAGGGAAGGTGGTAAAGATATCTTTCAAAATATGAGGCGGACAACTATCGATGGGTGATCCCGACTTTACTTTAGATAGAAGGTCCAAAAAAATGGTACTGTCTATAGTCTATATTATATTTTATCTCCCTGTATTTCTTCCCCACTTGATGGTCTTCCTGACTCGATCTGCATTCCTAATCCCTTCTTACTTTTCCCCCCTCATCTTCCATGCCCCACAGGACGTCTCTGTCTCTGTTATGATATGCTCTTGTAATTCATTATTACCGTGTAACACTGCCTTCTATGTGTCTTTGTTTTTGCTTTTCTCTAGTCACTCATATTTACTGTGTAATTCACTGTGTAACTGATGTAACTTTGTAACTTGTAACTCGCTGATCCTTATGTAAAGCGCTCTGATACCTCCGGGTCTAGCCAGCGCTATATAAAACTCTGCAAATAAATTGTTCAATGGAACATGGATTTTCCAGCGCTAATGATGGACCCTCAGGGACAAGGCAATGAGGGATGCTGGATTTTATAGTAGCGATTTTGTCAATAAAGAATGAATTGAGGGAGTTACAAAAGACTTGACTGGGTGTAGATTTTAGTGTAACTCTGTCTGGATTGGATAGTTCATTCACAATGGAAAATATTTCTTTAGACCTATTAGTAGAGCTCATAATTTTTGAGGAGAAATAGGCAGCCTTTGCGGAAGAGATTGACTTTTTATACTCTTTCATTTGAATCAAATAACTCTCTTTGTTGTCTAAAGAATAGCTGGTTCTCCATTTCCTTTCTGATTGACGAAGTGCTAGCTTTTGTTTTTGTAAGTCGGAAGAGAACCATCTTTGTGCCTCATGACGTCTTACTGTACGTATTGTTTTTAATGGAGCATGTTCATTGCTGGCCATAGTGAGCCATTTTGTGAGATTTTCCTCACTTAAATTGATAGACGTCTGATGTACAGGGACTGTATTTGCTAATGTGGCATAGAAGTGCGTTTTATTAATATTGTTCCAATTCCTAGCTACTGATGTTTTTAGACTAAGAGGTTTTACTTTAGCAACATCATTGATAATAAACTGGATTAAAAAATGATCAGACCAAATGCAGGGAGAGATAGTCAGTGCAGATAGCGTAATGTTAGCTGACCATACCTGGTCCAATATGTGTCCTTTATTATGTGTTGCCATAGTTATTTGCTGGCTAAGGTTTAGCCCACTAAGGAGGTCATTCAGATCTTTCGCATGAGGACCGCCTTGAGTATCATTGGCCCAATAGTTAAAGTCACCAAGCAGTAATATTTTGGCATTGTTGGTGGTTAGCTGAGCCAACTGTTCAGCTAAGGAATGAGAAAATGAGGACATATTCTTGGGTGGTCTATAGAGTAGCACACAAATTAAGGAAGTTGAAGCCAACTCCAGCTTAAAGACTAAGGGGCCCATTACGATACCCGGCGTAAAAAAATCCGCCAGGCATGGAAGCGGCAAAAATCCGTCCGCACACACCGCCTGAACACCGACCACGCCATTATGAGTACACAAACCGAAAACCGCCATCGGCGGAAAAATCACACAAAATACCGCCCGCCATCGTCCGAGTCGGAGTCAAACCGCCCGCCACGGACTGAAACACGCACGACAACACAAAACCGCCCGCCCACACGGCCGACACACCGCACGTGAAATTACGATCGCACCGCCATGAGCGCGGAAAAACAACAAATATACCGCCCGCCAGCGCAAACAACGCCGATGAGAATCGACACGGCAGAAGCCATGGCGCCCACGTACCTGCACAGAAACCATCCGCACACAAAACCAATAGCACACAACATGGCCAACAAGTCCACACAGCAAGGCACGCACAAATACACAATCACCGTACACATCCAACACCCCCGGACAAACAAAAAGTACAAAGGCCAGAACCCCAGACACAACACACCTGAAAACAACAGACCATGAGGACACACCCACATAGGTGAGTACAAAAGCAGCACTCCCACAGACCACAACCCCTTGCTACATTGCAAACCAGAGAGGAGAGGAGAGGACACAGTGACACAGCAAGGACAGCAGCACACCACAGAAACGCACACATCACTACCACCACCACCACCACCACCACCACCACCACACCCGGCACCACAAACCCCCTGCACATTATACAACACACACCGCACCAGCACCACAAACACCATGGCACCACAAAGGATGCCCAAGTTCACGCCCATGGAGCTGACGGTCATGGTCGACGAGATCATCAAGGTGTACCCACAAATCTATGGGAACATGGTCCAGCACACACCACTAGCCACCAGAAACAGAATGTGGACCCGGATCGTAGACCAGGTCAATGCAGTCGGGACCCTGCCCAGGAACAGAACCGAGATAAACAAACGTTGGAATGACGTAAAGAGCCTGGTCAAGAAGAAGGAGGGCAAAAACAGAGAGCTGGCTGCCGTTACTGGCGGAGGAATCCCGCGCTCTTTAAGACCTTCAAAGCGTGGGAGGAGAAGGTGCGAGTCGTAATCCATCCGGAGATCCTCGCCGGATTAGCAGGGGAGTGGAGGCTGGTAAGTACAAACTAATGTATACCAGCACACCGCTATGTACTCACATGCGCAACTACCATGCCACAGCTCCCAGGGACAAACACCCCCATGTCCAGCACACAATACACAACACATCACACACACATGCAACAGACACTACCACACACAGCCCAAACCGAACAACTGTAAGATGCGTGGGGACATGTGTACACTAAGCCAGCCACGTAACCACCAACAGGTCCCCAAATATGCCAGAAGCGCCACAACGAGCACCCACCACACCCATGTGTCCGCCACAGCTGCACTAACCGACAAGTAACAGGTAAGTGGCAGGAACACAAAGTGCAGTGGGTGGGACGGTGGACAGCCCAAGTACAACACACACCAGGCCCCAGTCCCACAGCACAGCAAGGAGGAGCATCCCCCACACCCCACAGCCACGTGTCAGCCACCGCAGTGCACAACGACAGCCGAAAGGCAGACATCACGGTCCACAGCAATCGGTGTCAGTGGGTGTACAGCCACCCCCACGACCCACAACACCCCCCACCCCCACAGACCTGCAACATGGAGCACCCCCCGCTTAGAGCCATGTGGCATCCAGTACAGTGCACGCACGAACAACTTGCAGGTGGGAAACTGGACAGGGCTGGATTACTGGAGGCATGAGGACCATAACACCACCAACACATGGGACATGTCACGTAGCACACGGACACGCAGCACCGCCCACCGTCACGAACAAGTGAACAATGTGCACACGGACATGAACAGCAGACTCACACCCCACATGACCCATCACAGACATAGCAACACCCAAGGAGCCACGTCTGCATGCACAAGCCACACTGAATATAGTCCCACACGGCAGCCACTGTGCAACTCATCACACACAACCGAAACACCATTGAAGTCCTGTCCATGTAGCCCCCACTGCCTGTCAACCCCACACCCCACAACTACGCCTATGTAAGACAAACAACACTAGACGCAACAGAGCGGAACAACAGAAATGCACACGAACACCACTGAACCCATCAAACTCACAGACACACCATGCACATACAACATACCATCCATCCCATCCGTCAGCCCCAGTCACATGAAAGGCATGTCATCCGCACAGCTGCCACACATACAGCAGTCACGCTAAGACACATGCCCATGACCAACCATGTGCCAGAAGTCAATTAAGCGCACGACACACTGTGAGCAACAACACACAACATGGGCCACACCCCCGAGCACTGCAGTGATGCACATGGCACAGGGCAGCACGCACACCAAGGAGATGGGACAACTGCAATACGTTGGCTGGCACACAACTATCACTCACTCATAACGATGCGTCCAATGCCATGTCCAGTAACCACAACAGACAGCAAATATGCAGGGCATGTCAGGCATGCACACACCTCAGACCATGCACTGTCATGCTGCCACAACACATGTCACGTTCGGCACCCATGGCTCACAGCATGTACCCCAAAAGCATATCCCCTCCCAAATGCGAATCTGGGGCATGGCCCCCATGTTGCCATATGCGTTCCTAAGCGTTCCATTTGAACCCCAAAAGCATATCCCCTCCCAAATGCGAATCTGGGGCATGGCCCCATGTTGCCATATGCGTTCCTAAGTGTTCCATTTGAACCCCAAAAGCATATCCCCTCCCAAATGCGAATCTGGGGCATGGCCCCCATGTTGCCATATGCGTTCCTAAGCGTTCCATTTGAACCCCAAAAGCATATCCCCTCCCAAATGCGAATCTGGGGCATGGCCCCCATGTTGCCATATGCGTTCCTAAAGCGTTCCATTTGAACCCCAAAAGCAAATCCCCTCCCAAATGCGAATCTTGGGCATGGCCCCCATGTTGCCATATGCGTTCCTAAGCGTTCCATTTGAACCCCAAAGCATATCCCCTCCCAAATGCGAATCTGGGGCATGGCCCCCATGTTGCCATATGCGTTCCTAAGCGTTCCATTTGAACCCCAAAAGCATATCCCCTCCCAAATGCGAATCTGGGGCATAGCCCCCATGTTGCCATATGCGTTCCTAAGCGTTCCATTTGAACTCCAAAAGCAAAGTACAAACCAGACCCAGGATGGGCCAGGAGCCCGCATACACCAGAGTCACAATGAGTAGGGGCAAAGCAACACACCCATCGGCATGGCCAATCCGTCCCATGCCACATGTGCACAGCACACAGTCCCATTGCCTAGCACACACAACTACAGATGCCACAGCCACACACTCGCCTCCGGGAAACCCATGTACGAGATTGCACGAACTGCCAATGTCAGACGACTAATACATACTTCGCCAGGTGCAACACAATAACAAATCTCATTCTCTCCACAGGTGACGAACTGCTGGACGCTGGGGATGGAGACAGCAGCCAGCACAGCCAGCCTACAAGCCCCCAACGAGGACACACGGATCTGGAGGATCTGTCCACCTCTTCGGACACGGACCACCAAGCTGGCCCATCTGGCGTGGCAGGGCCCAGCCGCTCCCCAGGACCCCTCCTACCCACCAACCCATCATCCAGGGATGCTGAACAGTCCCAGTCCCCTGCTGCCACTGTCGTTGCGGCCACACCCACGGTCATTGCGGCCACTACCACTGCCGCAACCGCCACCATCGCCGCACCGACCACCACCGCCTCCACCACCACCACGTCTTCGCTGGCACCAGCCCCAGCGCAGGTGGTGGCCCGGCCGACTGGATCCACCCTGGGAGCCACAGCGAGGACCGTGGTGAGCAATGTGGCTAGTGGGCAGGCCGGTGGCAGCAGGACTGGTAGGAGGAGCAGGGTCAGGGAAACGCCAGCCTCCCCTGGGAGCCATGCCCTGCCTCAAATGGCCAGAGTCCTTGGGGCCTATGAGGAGGCCCAAGAACAATGGGTCAGGTCTGCTACAGACACGCGGGAGGTGCTGGGGGTGCTGAGGTCCATGGACGCCCATATGGGCCAATTCGTGTCCCGTATGGACCAACTCGTGGACCTCATGGGCCAGCTGGTGGTGGCGGTGGGGTCACAGGCAAGGCCAGCAACACCACCTCCGCCACCACCTGCTAGGGCGCAGGGTCGGGCCAGCAGTGTCCACTTCCCCTGCGTCCACAGCCAGTGAGCACACCTCACCCACCACCAGCAGGTCGCCACCACACACCCCCTCCCAAACGTGGAAGGGGCCGTCCGAAGAGGAAACAGATCTCCCGGGAGGACTTCGCACGCTCCAATCGCAAGTGAGGCAGCCAGCCAGCCTTCCGCCAGCCTTCCTTGACCAGCCACTGCATTGACTTGCTCTACGATCCCACTCCACACAGCCATCTGGATGGCATGTGTGTGTTGGACTATGGACATAGAACCAGTGGGTACACCCTGATCATCACGCAGCCATGACCGACAGCTCATTGTCACTGCACGCACCACTTTTGTCATCACCTTACACACAATCACATGTCACAGTTTGTAATAAATGCACCTTTTTCACTAACTGCTGTTTGTGCCCTGTGTTTTATTTGTACGGAATACATCGGCCACCTTGGGCGGAAGGGCACCTGATGCGTGGCATGGCAATGGAATCCGGAGGGCCTGTAGGGACCTAGGGGTGGGAGACAGAACAGGAGCACATTCAATGAGTGTGTCACACACCCATCACACAGTACATGTCAACAACTACAAGCAATGCACACACATCGCACAGAGCAATAGGGCACAATGCCACAGTCACCAACAGTGGCATACTACCCTGGCCATGGAGCGTTGACACACTGCACGCAGTGAACATACGGCCACCCTGACACAGCACACACACACCTGCATAGATACAGACACATCATCCGTCGTACATGGACACTCACCGTCAAGTGAAGTAGCGGGCGATGAGCTGCTGGCGCACATTCCCAGCTTCCTCCTCTCCACTGTCCACCTCACTCGAGCTGTCCTGGTCTGCGGGCTGGGGCCCTGGTTGATCTCCGTCATCCACAATGAGGGGGATCTGCTTCCGAATGGCCAGATTGTGCAGCATGCAGCACGCCACCACTATCTGGCACACCTTCTGTGGGGAGTACGCCAGTGCACCCCGGTGCGGTCCAGGCACCTGAACCTGGACTTGAGGAGGCCAAAGGTACGCTCGACCACACGTCTGGTCCTCCCATGTGCCTCATTGTATCGATCGTCTGCTGGGGTGCGAGGATTCCTCAATGGACTGAGCAGCCATGCCCCATTCGGATACGCAGAGTCACCTGGGTGTGAGGGACACAGAGAACCGTTGCTATTCCAACTGGACAGGGGACAGCATCGCACAACCAGCACGCTACACCACTCCACATACTCACCGACAATACAGGCACGATCCTGTTGCATATTGGCCATCAGTCGTGGCAAGATGCTGTTGCGCATTATGTGTGCGTCATGTGCCGAGCCTGGAAACTTGGCACACACGTGGGTGATCACCATGTCCGCAAGGCAAACCACTTGCACATTCAGGGAGTGCGTGTGCTTCCTGTTGCGGTACAGGTGCTCAGTGGCCTGTGGTGGAACAAGGCCAACATGTGTGCAGTCAATGGCTCCCACGACGTGTGGGATTCTGCCAAGGGCATAGAATGCACCCTTCACTGCCGCCAATTCACGAGCCCTGGGGAATCTGATGTACCTGTTTCGGTACAGCATCATGGCTGCCAGTACATCCCTCAGCACCTTGCTGAACATGGGCTGGGACATCCCTCCTCCACTGCCCTTGTGTGCTGGAATGACCCAGTGGCGAAGAAATGCATGGCGGCCATCACCTTAGCCGTGGGGGTGACAGCAGTCGGATACACCCTGCGGGGACGGAGATGGGGCTCTAACATGGCACACAGTCGATGCAGGGTTGGCCTGTCCAGCCGAAACTTCCTGAATAACCTCTGTATCGTCCATGTCCGCCAGCAATTGGTATGGGCGGTCAATGTTCGGTCTCCGCCTGGGGTAAATGGCAGAGGACACATGTCAAAGCAACACGGCACATAGCAATTTCGCATACACATCACTGACATGACTGAGCAAGCACATGAGCCACAGCCCAGCTGTCAAGCTGGGACGGCACGGCCACAATACACTTACACAGGTCTCCCAACAATGGCAATGGCAAGTGAGACATACCACTGCCATGTGCATGCACATGGGGATCTGGGCCCCAATGACTTGCGGGCGTGCTGATGGGGACTGACTGCATATTCGTCAAGCGGCAACGCCACGGCAACATGAGTGTCTGCTGAGCATGGAACTGCTTCCGAGGCTGGATGAGTATGGCACACGACGACGACGATGTGGGCACGGGCTGAGCGGCCAATACAAGTGGGACCTGTGGCACGAGGGGATATGAGACAGTAGTAGGTGTCAGCACTGCACCCTATGTACAGCACTGTACGGATCACAGCTCCCGAAACATTGACTGGTGTCCACATTGACAGCCCCATGCCAAGACGGCTGTGTGCTTGCAGTCACACGTCACAGGTGAGAGGTTACATTGCACGTGCCAGGTGGCAGTCGTACATAGTGGGAGCTGGCATGTGTGTGCATGTGTCTCCTGTTCAGGATCCACCAGATGGGCGCTGACTCTGTACTGACCATTGGACACAGCATGTTCCGTGGAAGGCTTGTGTGTGTGGGATGGTGGCACTGGATGTGCCTCCGTTGGGTGGGGGCCATGCACAGGGCGGGTACGTTGATGATTGCGCATTGTTGGTCACGGTGGGTGCACCAACTAAGATGTGTTGCCCTGTGTTCAATTCCTATGTCCGCATGATGATGGACTGTGGATGTGGGCAGACTACACATTGGTCGATGTGCTGTCTATATGCATGTGCCTTCACACCAGGCACAGCTGCCCCTGCACATGTGACCCCTGCTGGACTCGCTGCTGGGTCTGTGGAGCTGATGCACCTTCTGCGCGTGGGGCGGACAGCTCTCCTCACTTCCCTCATTGCGCATGTCATGTCTTTGCCGCAGGTGACATGGATCATGGAGGGCCCACATGTACGCGTGGGTAGGCTACACATGATTGTTCACTGGTCGCCACCCCCAGTCAGTGTTTCGAATGGGAAGGTTGTCGTGCTGGTGGTATGTTCGATGTGGCGGATGGGCGGGCCTAGGTGCGGGCTTACATTCCGGACATGGGGGGTAGTTGAATTGGCGACTAGTTGCAGTACACACGGGACACGTCTCTTCCTTTCCACATCTGGGTCATCCCTTGTACTAACTGACAGTGATACAGTCATCTTCGCCCCAGCCCTCATGTCCTCCCCTCGCCCCCCAATATGCATGCTCACCTGCGAGGCTAGCGCTTGCACAGGCAGCCCCAAGCTCGCACCAGAGAGGGCAAGGAGTGTATGTGTGGGTCCAGTTGCACGAGTGGGCTGTCTCAGGGTATGATGTGTGGCGGGACGCCGTCCACCTGCGTGGTGCCCCAAATGGAGACCCGGCCTGCATGGACTATGCATCACAGTCTTCGCCTTCCGGATCCGCCACCTGCGACACCCAGTGGCTGTGGCTGCCCTTGCGGCCAGGCCGCGTCCGTCTGTGGCTGATGGCCCACACATTCACTCTTTGGCCTCTCTGGGGAGGGCTCGGGGGTGGTGGCGCACGCGCTTGCACTTAGTCGCAATGGCATGTGGCGTGGTTGGTATGATGGGCAATGGATGGGATGGTGCGAGCCACCTCCCGTGACGTCAGTGCTGCTCGTGCTGTGGTGCGTCCCCCTACACTTCCATTTGACTTGTGCCATGCTAGGCGTTGAGGTTCTATTGCCTGCGTGATATGACCAGGAGGAGCGCGAGGAGACCTGTCACACACCATGCTCCACTGCCATCCCGTGCCCTGTATCGCCTGTGCGGATTGACTATGTTGGGGTTACACCTGGTCGACTGGGGCTGTGTGTGCCTTGTCAAGGGGCATGGCGGGCGCACAACAGGATCCAGCTTGTCCACAGAGGGTGGGCTGAGGTGCGCCTGGTACCGCCTTGTACGTGTGCCCGGCTGCTGTGCACACACGTGTTCACTCCCCC